>JAXIVH010000254.1:45000-162500 GCA_036785325.1 Urophycis tenuis | reverse complement strand
TAATCGTTGTTTTTCTGGTGTAGAAAATGTTTTTGGTCTTTTCCTGCATCTTACAGAGTGCTCCTGGGAACCGAACAACAAGGAAAACAACACGCGAGGCGAGGTCACGTCTAGCCCACACGCCCCTCCAGGCAGGAAGTTCCTCGTACAAAATGCCCGCGGGGGCCCAGCCCATCAGAAACAGGAAGAACAAAGTGCAAACCAGCAACAATGCCCCTCCCCTTGGGCTACCAAGATGGATTATGTTCTTGTTTCTTATAACCCGACCTGGTCAAACGGTGTTCAATCAGGTTAGAACTGTGGCCGCGCCAGAAGTGAGCACAGCCTTTTTTTCTAAAATAGTTCCACTTGGCAGGCTGCTATAAATGGATAACGATAGGGTCTATAGGTGGATAACATACAGTCCCTCGGAGAAGAAAAGAAAGTCCACAGTGAAGGTGGAGGGGGGGGGGTGTTGATTGTGAAAAGACCTAACAAAACTCTTTTGGCCGTTATGATGGTTGGGTTTGGAGACGAACACGCTTTAGAGTTCATCTCCAGCCCTTGTGGATACGCTCACACCATCTGAATCACGACACCAGGGCCAGCTGAACTCACACGCTTGAAGCGTCAAACAGCAGCAAGATGCATATTCACGACAGATCAGTTCTATTTACAGAGCTCTGCAACGACAATGTAGTGAATGCAGTACAGGCCATGTTGGCGTAAAACTAAACACATCCATCATTGCCCTTGAAATGATTCAATAAACGCTTTGTCAGCTGTATTATTAAAACCGTGTCAGTGGTAGTGTTCTCTTTTTTGGGGAGGCTTCACGCACAAACACAAAAACACAGACACACATGCACACAAACACACATACACACACAGTTTAGCATTGTGCAACAACACAACAGTGCTGTTGGGGGTGTGTGTGTGTGTATATTGAAAGAGCCTAATTACATTGTGCACAATGGCGATAAATCACTGAAGTCTTAATCAAGGCTCAAAGTGAGACCGGGTCATCAGTCATGCAGAAGAACACAAGACAACGCCCCCTCCCCCTCCAAGCAGGCTTGTTGTGTGCATCCCTGTGATGTCTTATCATCATCCCTCTGATGTATTATAATCATCCGCATCAAGACGGCAACTTTCAAAGACTTGTGGAAACCATGGGGAGAATGCGATGAATTGGATGGCACACACAGGAGGCCTTTCCAAACCATTATGTCCATGTCACCGCAAGCATAGCAAATACAAGAGGGGCACGGGAAGGATGACTTAACTAATGTACAACATCAAAAAGCAGCCCTCAGACCTTTGAAACACGGCCACCTCTTTAGGGGCCACCGAGCTAACAGGTCATTTCAACGCCCTCATGGAGACATTAAACAGTAGTTGGCTGTGATAGATTGGGGCGGCTTGGGTCATCTGAAAGGCACGGTGGTGACATTCAGACTGTCCCTCCGCTATGTAGGGGAATGACAGATTGCACTTCTATGGAATCTATAAAAATGTGTCAGCCCTGGAATGTGTTTTGGAGCTTGCACCTTACTTTTAGAAAGAAAAAGAAAAAAGCAGCACACATTCAATGCTCAAAAAAGGGAACAAAATATTGAGGGGTGCAGTGACAAAGAAAAACAATCGTGGTTCCTCTGTGAGGAGGTATGGATTTTACCACATTGATGGGAGGGGTAGAAAGCAAAACAAGATGGTAGAAGTGGAAGCCAGTCTGCTCTGCAAAACATCAGCACATGTTTATTTTTAGCCAGCAGGTTTCGGGGGCTATCGCTGGGAGCCTTCCATATAAATGAAAGACGAAAACGAAAGCAGGAGTCTTTGCCCGTATGAACGTGACCTCTCCCGGTGCCTGGTGACCAGGCTTTACCTGGCATGACGTTTGTCGGCTCTTCGGATGCCTTTTTCTTTAATATGGTCGGAAACGCAGACGATTGGATTAATGACGTTAACGTGCCCAACGATCCCCTCTTAATTAACAATAAGAGGCATTCGATGTTCTTTAATCACTCCGTAAGAGATTCAACATTGAGATTCATCACTGCCAAGGTGCAGACTGGTTCCTCGAGGTGCCCTCACTGGCGGGGTCATTAAGAAGCCTGTTTTCATACATTATTAAAGTATGTGCTGTTGCCTCTTGGGGTAACACAAACCATTATATTTATTAGACTAAGTTACTGGTTGAATCATTTATTTCTCAACTTCAGACCCGTTATTTGTTATTTTGATACAACAAATGAAAACAGGGGTGCCCTGTTTTTATCACTACTGAGAGATATGCATGATGGCGTTTGAATTATTGATCATGCTGAAGATTACTTTAGACTATTTGGGATAAATAAGACCAATTAGCACTCTCATGGTCTCCTCCTCACATTTATTTTGCTCAGACGGACCATTTTCGTTCTAAGCATATAATTGTTCACGGGTTTTATAGTTAATTAATATTTTTATGGGGGCAAACTTCACAGAGAAGACTCATTAGATTGAAATTACCGAAGAGTCCCCATTCATCCTCTTTGCTTTTATCAACGTTAGAAGTCACTGCCCGGATAATGTAGTCGGTAAACTGCGCTTTTATTTAACAATGAAACCGGCTCTTGAGAATTGTCGCCAGTGAAAAAACATGGACTTTTATGGCACTTAAATGCTGCCCTCTATTGGTTACTTGTAATTGCTGTAGTGCGGGTTCTCTTCCCTGATTGGTCCTCCTGGGCTTTGGATAACGCCTTGTTGATGTGCAAGAAAAACATGGCGGATTCGGATGAGCCGTAAGTAGCTACCAGGGAAACGAGCAAAGAAACACAGCCATGCACTTCCCGAAAGATGCTTTAATGTCCCACGAAAGCGGAGCATGATCGTCCGCTCTTTTCTTCTCTCTTTTAGGGAGAAGAAAAGAAGGAGAGTAGTGGCGCTGACTGAGAAGTTAGTGATGAATTACTAGAACAACTGGCTGAAGGTTTGAGGTTACTAGGCAGGTGTAAGGTTAATGATAGCTAGCTAAGTTGGCTAACTTGCCGGCCGGTAGTACCACGCTACATGACGACCAGGCTCGGCATTAAAGTGTAAGCAAGTAAACCCATCTGGTGAGCCAACACGTAAAAACAGGGATTATTTATGAGGCGGCATTTAGCTCTGATTAGTTGAAGCAGAAGTGTTGACTGTCCGTTGTCGCTGCTGCTGGTTAGCTTGTCAGTTAGCCAGTTAAAGCTGTCAGGACTGAACTATGGCGTCACTCAGCAGCCCCCGTTAGGTCAGAAACGCCCACTATTCTTTATAAACAATTTCACTAAACCATAAAGACTCACGATCTGTTACTAATTAAAAACTAATAAAAAGTACGGATTAAGGATGTACATGGAAGCGTTGGCTTTCTTGGGGACTTTATTTTGCGAAACACGCACACACACACACACACACACACACACACACACACACACACACACACACACACACACATTTACATTGGTTAAGATATAATTATTTTTGGTGCAAACACTATGGACCATGAAAGGTTATAGTGATTGAGATGTTAAGCAGGTTGTTTGTTTTGCTCTCAGGATGGTGGTGGATGGAGGCGCTGGAGACGGGGGCGAATGGGAGGGACGGTGGAGTCACATCCGAAAGTTCCTGGAGAGACCGGGGCCCTTCACGCATCCAGACTTTGAAGCCAGCACTGAGGTAATGGTTCATGTCAAGCAACTCTATGACAACTGTTTATATGACACCTTTATGTTGTGAGGCTACCATTTGCTTTTTTTCCCCTTCCATTTCCACAGTCGTTGCCGTTCATGTTAAAAACCTGCAAAGTGCTCATCATTGGGGCAGGTGGCCTGGGCTGTGAGCTCCTCAAGGATGTGGTACGATTGGCCGATCAATGGAATATCATTTTCACATCTACATGTTGAGTTCCTGTTATGAACGTACATAATATGAACATGTACATATGTCCCCTCCTCTACTGTGGGTCAGGCTTTGTCAGGGTTTCACAACATCCATGTCGTGGACATGGACACAATTGACATCTCCAACCTCAACAGACAGTTTTTGTTCAGGTTAGTAGCCTTACATGTTTAATCAAATTAGATATAAGATTATTGTTTGCAGGTTTTATGTTGTGAGCATTTACTGTACAACTGATTTGAACATCTGTCTCACATTGCTGTCCAGGCCTAAAGATGTCGGTCAACCCAAGGCAAAAGTTGCTGCTGATTTTATCAACACTAGAATTCCTGGGTGCTGCGTTGTCCCGTATCCTTTTGTTTCACGAGGAAGTAAATACAAGTTGAACCAATAATTGCGTGTGTTTTCTCATGCATTTCACCCATTAACTTTTTATTTTTTAGATTGAAGAAAGACCCATTAGTTTAACATTCCAATACTTTCTTTAATGTATTGGACAGACATTTTAAGAAAATTCAAGACTTTGACGAAACATTTTATCGACGTAAGTTTGACCTTCTTACTTTGTGACTCCACATAGTTCTGTTGTTATTAGGAAAACATATCTTTTATATTTTAGACATACATTTTTCCCCCTCCTAGAATTCCACATCATCGTCTGTGGGCTTGACTCTGTGATAGCCCGGAGATGGATGAATGGGATGCTGGTAAGTTGTCTTTAATTCTATGGGGGCTCAGCCATGGTCTCTTAATATTTACCTTGCATTTTTTCTTTTTGTGGTTCAACCATTGTATACAAAATATGTCACTTTTTGTTACTATAAAACAGGCAACATCTCACTTTGCTTCGTTTCACATGTTTTGTACAGCTCTCTGTGCTAGTGTTTGAGGCATCCTGTGACAAGTTTGTGTGTAGCTCTCTCTGTTAGTGTATTGAGGCCTCCTTCACGTCTTTGTGTCTAGCTCTCTCTACTGGTGTATGAGGACGGCGTCTTGGACCCTTGTTCCATCATTCCTCTCATCGACGGCGGCACAGAAGGCTTCAAAGGCAACGCCCGGGTGATTCTGCCCGGCATCAGTGCCTGCATAGAGTGCACTCTGGAGCTCTACCCTCCCCAGGTTAGCTTGAATACACGCCCAGCAGGATCTGTACCCTCCCCAGGTTAGCTGTAATACAGCATCTGTACAACACATCAGCAGAGAGATGTGCTAGCCCCAGGGTTGTCTCCCTGACGTCTGCTTATGTTTCCAGATCAATTTTCCAATGTGCACGGTGGCGTCCATGCCCCGACTACCAGAACATTGCGTTGAGTATGTTCGCGTGCTGCAATGGCCCAAGGACAAACCCTTTGGAGGTATGTGATAACGTTGGTTTAAATGTTTTAGTGGGACAACTTATTCGGGTCTACCAGTCATGAATTTGATATTGGTCTATTGCTTTAATATTGTGTGTGTGTGTGTGTGTGTGTGTGTGTGTGTGTGTGTGTGTGTGTGTGTGTGTGTGTGTGTGTGTGTGTGTGTGTGTGTGTGTGTGTGTGTGTGTGTGTGTGTGTGTGTGTGTGTGTGTGTGTAGACGCTGTGGGTCTTGATGGTGATGACCCAGAGCACATCCAGTGGGTGTACCAGAGGTCTTTAGAGAGGGCAGCAGAGTTCAACATTACTGGTGTCACATACAGACTCACCCAGGGTAAGCACGTTTGGTTATCTTATCGTGACCGATACTATTTTATGCAACACATTCATTTTGTTTTTAGTTGTTTGTGTGGTGATGGGATTGAGAATGTATGCATTTTTCATTTTCTTTATTTTTTCCTGTAAACGCTGCAGGTGTTGTAAAGAGGATCATTCCGGCCGTAGCATCTACAAATGCTGTTATTGCAGGTGAAGTAACTTCCCATTCAATTCAAACCTTTATTAATTATGTCCCAGTCAACACTATGCGTGTGTATCTCCTTGGACTTATATCTTGAAGGCGCTTTCACAGCTATAGTTGGGTAGACTTGGTACGATTCAGGGGTGACGTTTAATACTTTGTTTGTATTTTCATTCGGTTTCGTTCAGCGTTGGACTTTGTCAAGCGAATCAAACAATGTAAAAGCATGTCACGCAGTTGAATGGGTCGCTGGTCTACTGGACAGAAAATGCCTTATACTCAAAATGCTTCCTTGTTGTGGAAAGCAATGGAGCAACAACAACTTTGCGCAGTCTTGGTTTTCATTTTGCCTTCCACCGTTCGGTCGCTGAATAATTAAAAAAAACGTCAGTGTTTTTGTGAGTGACCACAAGGGATTGCTTTTATATTTTATTTATATAGTCCTAGTCGGAGTGCGTTCACCCCATAACGGGACCACATCTGACCAGGACTCATTCTCATCTTGGAAAAATTCCCGTGTACCTGGCTGAATTGATTTATTATGTCCAGTTTGCGGCAAAAGTGGTACGTTCATCCCACAATGCATTGTTTTTCGGTTTACTTCCTTATAGCTGGGTCGGATCATGTTAACGCCTAAAGCGATACAGAATTACAACAAACCGTACTATGGGTGTCCTGGAACCACTCGGCTATGAAAGCATACTAAATCTTGCCAAATTGTTTGTTGTTTTGTTTCAGCTGCTTGCGCAACAGAAGTGTTTAAAATAGCATCGAGGTGAGTTTTTCCGCTCCGCATCTGTTGACACCAAATGCAGAGAAATGCAACAAAACCCTGCCCTCGCACTCACACCTCCCACGCCTACACACAGCGCCTACGTTCCCCTCAACAACTACATGGTCTTCAATGACGTCGATGGCCTGTACACCTACACGTTTGAGGCAGAACGAAAGGTGAGTTTCAGCTCGCCGTCTCCCCGGCGCCACAGAAGTGTTCCACAGAAATCCGACGGCCTGGGCGGTTGTAACAGCGTTGTGTTTCATCTCTGCGGTGGTTCAGGAGAACTGTTCAGCATGCAGCCAAGTACCACTGGACCTGCACTTCACACCGTCCTCCACGCTGCAGGAGGTCCTGGACTACCTGACGGAGAATTCCTCTCTGTAGGTTCACACTGTTTAGCAGCCTAGGGTCATTGCCATGTCAGCTTCTGATTATGTTTCATATCCAATATGCTGTCTACAAAAAAATAGGCTTCATAGTTATGTATATGCAATACTGTGGGGGGGGAGAGGTTTCAAACTTACCAGGCAATTGTTAATGTTCCCCATTCATTCATTGTTGGAAATGTATAATAAAAGCCTAGGAAAGTCTAAGAGGCAAAATGTGAGCTATAGGTAACCCATACTTGTGTCTTATAGGACACACTTTCACACAGTGTCCAGTCAGACACATCCAGCCTCTTGAGGGCGGTGAACATCTGGAGGGATGGTGGTGAATCACAATGACCGGTCCTTTCTTTCCAAAATGTTCCATTTTTCAGACAAATGAAGTCACCAGCTATAACAGCGTCAGTGGAAGGGAAGAACAAAACATTGTATTTACAGGTAATGCGCCCAACAGTTAAGTGTCCCATGTTGTACCTGAGGATCTTGGATCGCGGCCCGATCCAGTGCGCTTTGACATTGGGCAGCCGTTCTGGTTTTGGTCCGTGCAGTCGTGTCAGTCATTGTCGTGCTTCACCCTTGAACAGACCGTGGCTTCAATCGAACAGAGGACGAGGCCAAACCTGTCGAAAACACTGAAGGGTGAGCTGCCTCGCTGAAACACGTTGATTTGCCTTCACCGTCGGATGAAATGGAAGAAATTGAAATTGTCCATGCATGTCAATGTGCTTATTTTTCTTTTTGTTTGTTTTTTTAGAGCTTGGCCTTGCAGATGGACAGGAGCTGGCTGTAGCTGACGTCACCACCCCTCAAACCATGCTGTTCAGACTCGGCTTTACCTCATAAGCCGAGCTCCTGCACTCTCACATTACACTAAATACACATAGAGGTCAGGCTGTCAGGCAGCCAGACATGACTCCATGAAGCATATCTGCATCGGTATGGCAGCAGTTCAGTTTACACGTCATACGCACAGTATAGTTTCAAGTGGTTTTCATTGTTTTGCTGGGATCTCTCACCAAGGTCCATATTTTGCACTCTACTTACTTACCAAATGACAGTCCACACATGGCCCTGTGTTGGTGATGCAATGTCTTTTAAATGTCTAGTATTGTCTAGTGTTTCCTCAAAAGCTACATTGGGCAAACCATGAAAAAAAAACGACTTGGTGACATTCATGTTTATTTATTCAGACCTTTTTGCACTTGACCAGATTGATGACAATGAACTGGAATAAATTAGTTTTTCATACAAAGGACTGTTTGTGTAATCATAACATGAATGTAACATAGATTTTGTCAAATAACGCTTGAACGGTGTCCCAATGGTGGATTGCAGAATATGTGCAGTAATACAGACATTGACTGACACACTTTGTCTTCCCTCTCATTGACAAAATGTTAATGTGCTTTCTCAATGACCAACATGACAAACCTCAGTCAATAAACAAATAGATAGAATATACAATCCGTGTTAACTGCCGGGCCATTCCACCTATCAACTGTAGCAGTGAGCTGGTGATGTGCTGACACCAAGTGGACACTTGAAAACATGTTTCGCCTTGTCCTTGCTGATTTCATACAATTCAGGTCCGTGTTAACACGACATATTTGACGGTGTAAGACGAATAGCAATCTATGATATACAGAGACGAAAGTGTAAAATAATCACGCTCAAAGTATTTTTGAATAATGAGATTGTAGTTCTATTCAACACCTGGTTACCAGACATTCTAATCTCACGACGGAATGCCAGGAGCGGGACGCTCCATCTAGCGTTTTTTGGCGAGAGAGGGCGGGACTTTCAGTGACATGTGTCGAGCCTGTATGTATGCACTGTATGGGTTGATGGGCGAGAGCAAGGGAGGGACTACCGATAGGCCGTTATCGGTTTCTGTTAAATATTTTTGATATTTTTTGTCCACATTTTCGTAAATCCTCAATATTTATTGCGCTAGCCGTGTTTTTATTCTTGTCATGGTCTTTATTCTTATCGCTCCGGGATATAACTGGCATACACAGCTCACAGGAAGTAGGAGAGCGGAAATTGCGTTGGGTTAGACCGGGATAGCGCAATAATTCAGGATCCAGTCTCAGCATATCGGGCTATTTAATAAACAAGTCTGGTGCTGAGACTTGACAGGCCCAGGAAGTCTCCGACGTCACCGTGCAACGTGTAAAGGAAGTACCGAGAGGGTTTACGTTAGCTAGGGTACACATTAACAGCGACCAAAACAAGAGGACGCGACAGACTTGAAGAAGTGGACAAACATAAAACCATGGAACTAACTAAACTGCTGTGGATGAGGTTGCAGGGTTGGAAATACATTTATACGCCGATCTAAAATTGCAATTTTACCGAAACCGTTTTACTTTACTGGAAGATACTGTAAACACTGTTCAGCTGTTAGCTTGGCAGCTATCAACAAAGCTACGTAAAGTTACTTCAGATACATGGATTTGGATTTGCAATATCAAGCCATGGTAGCCGTTTGTTTGACAATGTAACAACTAATAAGGTGTAATGTTCGGGTTGTTGTTGGCGTGCTAGCTCTTTAACACACACCCCTCCGCACACACACAGAGGTGCTATCGGCTAGGGAAGTAGCGTAAACAAGATGAGTTGGTTCAACGCGTCCCATTTGTCTACCTTCGCCAAACAAGCGTTGACAACAGCCCAGAAGTCCATCGATAGAGTGTTGGACATTAAAGAAGACGGCCAATGGGGTGACACTGTCGTGATGCCCTATGATGGTGAGTATGATGCCCTGTGACGCTGATGGTAGCAATGGTACCCTGGCCGAACTCGTAGCAGCAGATACTCCCCGCTGTCAAACCTGACCTGACCGAATGATATGTGTTCACTTGCAACCTAGATTTACCTGGAAAGACAGCGTTGGGTGGAGGATGGGGGACCAGTCAGTGGGAGTCAGCCCTGGAAGAAGAAGAGGAGGAAGAGCCGGTGTCCCCTCTATCGTCAGAAGCAATCACTACGCCCGTCACCCGCACTGTTGTCGATGAGACGGATAACTTCTTCAGTGCCTTTCTGCCCCCGGGAGATACACTGGATGTTACAAACACCCAGATTGTCTCTTTAGCGCCTCAGACCAAAAGGCGAGAGCAGGAGAAGGCTAAAAAGAGCATGGAATCTGTGATCCTAACTGAAGTGGAGTCCTTTGAGTCAGATTTTTCTCACTTCACCCAAGACACTCCAAATGTTTCTGTAAGCCTGCCTGATGAGCCTGAGCCGTTTTCTGGGGTACCTGAAGAACACTCCATTGTCCTTGAACCAGTTATTCTCATTGCACCTCAGGAGGATCCTCCTCTTGAATCCATCACAGGGACTCACACCACCAACAACGGTGTGGTAGAAAAGGAAGTTGCCACCGTAGAAGCGGTGGCTATTCAAACCGAAGAGTCAGTGATTTGCTCGGAACCCCCCGCCAATGAACCTGATGTCGCCGACCCGCCTGCGGCTTCGAATGAACCCGAGGGCGCATCCCCAGCGCACAACTCTGACCCGTCACCACCCACGCCCCCCAAGCCCACTCAACTGGAAACTAAAGACGCCAAGGGGGAAGACCGCCAGACCGACACCCCCTCGCCTCCGGTCAGCGCGTTCTCCTCGGGCACCTCCACCACAAGTGACATCGAGGTGCTCGACCACGAAAGCGTGTTGAGCGAGAGCTCGGCCAGCTCCAGGCAGGAGACGGCGGAGGTGAAGGCCGGCCTTCACCTGATGCAGGGCTCCTTCCAGCTGCTCTCCGCCTCGGCGTGCGGGGAGTTTCCCCGGCTGGAGGACTACGCCAAGCTCACCGAGAGCTGCGGCTCATCCTCGGACGCGTTTGAGCGCATCGACTCGTTCAGCGTGCAGTCGCTGGACAGCCGCAGTGTCAGCGAGGTCAACTCTGACGACGACGTCCCAGGAAGCCGGACGCTGGCCTCCGTCACCGCCTGCCCAGAGCCCACCGCCGTTGCGCCATCAGCCGTTTTTCCGAGTCAGAGTGAAGCCCCCAAAGGAGAGCAGGAGGGAGAGAAGAAGAAGGAGCAGGAGGAGGATGAGGAGGAAGAAGAAGAAGAAGACGAAGGGCTCACTGAGACGATGAGGGACCAGTCATTGGATGAGATGGAGGAAAGTGGGCGGAGTGCCACGCCTGTTAATTGTGAGCAGCCTGAAGATTTGACGGAGGAAGATGAGCATGCTGGTCTCATGATGTCAAGTACCACCTCGGACATTGAGGAAAACCCCCCTCGGCCAATCACGAAGGAGATGAGAAGCGTCTCTACCTGTCAGATTCTGGAGTTGCAAAAGGTGATTTCTCTAAATCTTGTAATTCAAGTGGATGATGGCTAGTCTCAAAGCACAAAGATATTTCTTTTTACTCTGTAGACATCTCCCAATGTGGTCATGTTTTGCTTTTATATATTACACATATTTTCTGTTGAGCAAACAGACCATGCTCTTTTTGGCAAACACTCCATTGTTGTTCACAAACACAGCAAGACATACAGCCATCCTGTTTCTTTGCTCTGGAGACTCCAACCTTTCTAGAAATCTTTGTTTTCGAGATGGTAAGGACCTACTGCTGGTTCTAGTAATATGTTCTTTTGACCAAGCCATCTAGACCGTTCTGTCACTCGTTTTAATAGTATTAGTAATACGGCTTACTATTGCTCCTCTGGGCCAGACGCCATGTAGCCATGGTCATGTAAGTAGGTCTTCTCTGTTGTGTTCAATTGATTGCGTGTAAATGTATGGTGCGGTGTATGAGCTTTTGGAAGTGATGGACATTGCCACTACTCTGCTGGTGTCGTTGTGTTTGATCCTCTAATGGACAAAAACATCCATGCTTCTCCTCCAGGTCATCGATGAGCTCTCCAGCCGCCTGGAGAAGAGGGAGTCCCAGCTTCTGATGGTGAGCACGGACAAAGCCCGTCTGGAGGAGGAGTGTGACAACCTCAGAGAGTGAGTAGATCAATGGCAGCCCACCGTTTACTTTTTTACGACTTTTTTTAACAAAAATATAGAAATAACCTCCTTTTTCAAATGCTGCGTAACAAAGGTTCTTGTTCTGGGAATTTTACTGGAAACAATATTTGGTTTAGGCTGTGCTGTGCCAGGGTAAGATAAAAATGTAATTGCCCCATCTAGTGCTGTGGCACCTTGTCTTTTGTACTAAAGTACAATAGTACAGTTGTACAATAGGCTTCAATATACTTCGAAATAAACTGTAATGGGTGCAGTCACAATGAGCCGAATTGTGTGTAGTGAGAAGTGTCATTCGGCTAGTATGACTGAACCTTTCTTTCTCCATGCTACTTTATTAATCTTATATGATGCTGTTATAATGAATAATTACTACAAATGTGCAATTTCTGAAGAAAATATTTGTGGTTGCATGAGCCACCCCAATTTTCCATGACTATGCATAACATGTTTATTACAGCAAGGCTAATATGAGTGCCAAGTCCCAGGGCCAATTTTATTTGTGCATAGGTCGGCCATTTATAATGCGAAAAAAATCAAATAAAATAGTGGCTTGCTTTGCAACCACACAAATAATAATTATGATGATGATAGTAATTGTTTTGAACGTTATTGTTGGATCAATGCTACCCATGTCACTCATAAGAGGAGAATTACATTTTTTTATAGTTTATAGTTCATAGAGTATGTAAAATGATAAATACCCATTAAGGTTTTGTAAGGCTGCCTTGAGTCCTTGTGGCGGTATGGACAGGAGAATAAGCCAGTATGTTTAATGACCTCTTCCAGTGAAGTGGTGGCCCTGAAGGAGGAGACCTCCACAGTCCAGTCTCTGAAGGAGGAGTTCACCCAGCGCATAGCAGACACTGAGAGAAAAGCCCAGGTCGCCTGCAAGGAGAGGGACATCGCCAAGAAGGTACCACACTCATCTCCTCGACCTTTACACATCTCTAGCCCATTACAGAGCTGACTGTTGCCCGTTGAAATTGCCGGCACTTTTTGTGGAGAAGATGTTTTTGGGTTGAATTCCGCTGTAGGAGATCAAGGGCATGCGGGACGAGTTGTCCACCAGGCTGAACTCCAACGAGACGATGGAGATCATCAGAGAGAAGGAGGAGCAGATACGAGGCCTGCTGGAGGAGGGTGAGCTTTCTTCTCTCCACACCAGCCACACTCCTGTACACTAGGAACTCATGCTGCGTTACATTTACATTTAGGGAATTCAACAGAGGCTGTTATCCAAAGCGACTCACAATAAGCGCATTTGTCAGAAGAAGCTAAAACATTTCATTGCTGTTAATACAGTAAGCAAGTCACCAGAACAAATTTCAAGCATTCCAATTTCTAGGTTAACCGTTGCTAGTATAGAACATCTCCGGCTAAGTGCCAAGTTACAAAGAGCAATTATAAAGTGCCAAGACGTACAACATACAAGAGCATGAGGGTAGGTAGAGGATGGATGTTATGCAGGGTTGAGGTGAACTCTTGAGTCTCTTCCAAAGATGGGGATTTACTCCCCAGTCCTGACATTGGCAGGGAGCTCATTCCACCACTGCTTACTGCCAGCTTGCTTTGTAGACTAATCACAACATTACAGTGGGACACTGGGCCTCAAGTACTTGAGGCCCAGTATGTACTGGTAAAAACACAAGCACATAGAGTATTCAGTATCGTTGTTGTTGTTGTTGTTGTTATTGTTGTCCAGGTGAAAAGCTGTCCAAGCAGCAGCTACAGCACTGCAACATCATCAAGAAGCTCCGTGTGAAGGAGAAGGAGAGCGATACCAGGGCCTCCAAGCAGAGCAAGAGGCTCAGAGAGCTGGAGGAGGAGCTCAGACAGCTTCAGCAGGTCAGGGGGGCGGAGGAGCTGGCCTACTACTGGTCTGGGTGGTATTCACCAAGATAGAACTGTGAGGTGTTGGACAGCACTGTCCTATACCACAAGGTCGTATGGCACTGAGTGCTTGGAAGGGGGAGAGAAGGCTATCCTGCCTGGTGTGATAAAAGTTTCTTTGGTTCTAGGCTGGATTTGTGTATTTTTTAGCCTTCTTATTGGCCAATTATTTTCTTACTGTTTAAGTATTGTGCCAATATAGCGTTTCTTTCCCGGCCTGATGCCAAACAATGTCTCCGTTGTTTTTCCTGCAGGTTCTGGATGGTAAGGAGGAGGTGGAGAAGCAGCACAGGGAGAACATCAAGAAGCTGAGTGGCGTGGTGGAGCACCAGGAGAAGGAGGCCACACGGCTGCAGATGGACTCTGAGGAGCTGCAGGAGAAGAACCGCAGTCTCCAGGCAGCCTTGGACAGCTCTTACAAGTAAAGACCTCCCCAAAGACATTGCTGTGCTAAACACTCTCTGAAATGCTGTTTCACCAGATCCGGGGGTAATGCAACAGGTTACCCAGGTTGTGTGCAGCAGGAGGATTCTATGGTGGGAAAGTTTCACAGTGACCGTAAATCCGACACTTTCGCGAACAAAAAATGTGGCTGCGTCCTCACAGCCCTCTGTGATGTGTCGCGGCACCTCCTGAAATTGCACGTCCGGAAGAGAAATTGCACGCACCTCCTGAAATTGCACGGGATGTGTGTAAATAAGTGGTTGAAGCTCGGCTGACGGGGCGGGGGTCTTGTTCTACACCTCTGTGTGCAGGGAGCTAGCGGAGCTCCATAAGGCCAGAGCCAGCAGGGACAGTGAAGCCCAGGAGGCGGCTCTGAGCAGGGAGACCCAGGCCAGGGAGCAGCTGAGTCTCACCCTGGAAAAGGCCCAGGAGGAGGGCCGCTTACAACAGGAGGCTCTGGCCAATCAGGTTATACTAGGGGCTTGGGCCCTGGAGACACACATTCACACGCATTCACACGCATATACACATATACACATACACACACACACACACATACTGCACATACTGCACATACTGAATCTGTACACGGTGTATCTACTCCTCCTACGCAAAATGGAAACTACACCGTGATGTAAAGATCGATTGTCTCCACAGGAGAGTGATACTTCTTTGCTAACTGCACTGACTGCATTGTGACAGTCAAAGCTGGTTGTTACGCTAGGGCATCATGACATTGTGAAGGTTTTGTCAGTAAGACAATGACCTTCTCTCCCCCTGGGTGGTGCAGGTCGCAGACCTGAGGGTAGCCCTGCAGCGGGCAGAGCAGCAGCATGCCAGGAAGGAGGACTACCTGAGGGAGGAGATCAGCCAGCTGCAGCAGGTAAGAGATGATCCTTTTGAAATGTGCTGTTTCAGGGCAAAACTGTACGACGATAACCCTCAGTAACCAACTCATGATCAAGTCGGTAAGTATTCATATTTTATATATGTTCACTTTTAACCACCCAAACCCTGCTGTTTTGTTCCCCGTGAAGAGGCTGCAGGAAGGGGAGAGCAGGAACCAGGAGCTGAGTCAGGGCATGACCTCTGCCACCCGGCCGCTACTCAGGCAGATCGAGAACCTACAGGCCTCGCTGGGAGGCCAGACTGCCTCATGGGAGAAGCTAGAGAAGAACATTTCAGACAGACTCTGTGAGGATTTGGGCGTGCGTGTGTCTGTGTGTGTGTGTGTGTTTGCGCGTGTGTGTGTGTGTGTGTGTGCGTGGGTGTGCCCATGCATGCGTGTGTGTGTCCTGAAAGCTGACTGAACTCACACAGTAAATCGATCCTTTTCCTGTCTCGGCCGTTGGACCAGCGGACGCCCAGGGGCAGCTGGCTGTGGCCGTGGAGCAGGAGCGCGCCGCCACCGAGGAGGTGATGGCCGTGCGGTCCCAGCTGGCTTCCCTGGAGTCTCAGAACTCGCTGCTGCGCAAGGAGAAGGGTCGGTACGCGGTCCAGCTGGACACGGAGAAGAACAAGCGGGAGAAACTAGAGGAGGACAGCAGCAGGTAACGTGTCACAAACTGAACACGAACGCAATCTGCCTTTATCCTGGATTGAAACCTTGGCAGTCTTTGGGATCCCTTAGTCCTTATTTCTTATCAGGTTGTGTGTGGATCCTAAGAGTTCTAATTAGTGTTGAATTGTTTCTTAGGAAAGGGAATATCTGAGTTGTTTTTTTTTATATTTGAGGGCCACTACCTCCATGGCTGAATAAACAAACTATAAGGAAACACTTGGATAACATTTACTTCAGTCATTTACTGTCAAATCCATTGCTTTCTAAAGTCTTACCAGTCTAACCAGAGAAAATATGAGTCATCTCTCATCTCTTGTTTTTCCCTTTAAAAGTCCCTTTGCTAGTTCGAGGTTAAAGGAGTCATGCGTGGGCAGGTTCTGCGTTGTGTCAGAGGCCTCGATGTGAAGTACCAGAGAGGGTGGGAGCCGTTAGCATGGAGGGTCTAGTCTTTGTGCATTCGGCTCGTTGTTGTTAGAAAACACAGTACTCACAGTGGGCACACAGGGGATAACACTGGGCCAGTGGCGCAATGGATAGATTCTAGGTTTGACTCCTGGCTGGCTCGACTTTTATCCATATAATATTGGAAATGTAAAAACCATGTAAAAATTCCATTATTTACAGTAAATGCTACACCTTTAACTATATATAATTGTCCATTGTAAGTTATGGTCAAATATGATTCTGATTCTGCACCTCTTGTCTATGTGCTTCAGTATTTGGTGTTGAAACCCTGCAGGGCTCTGATGGCAGTAGGGTTGTTTTCACAGGGTTGTCTGCTAAAACTAATTGTTTGTAAAGGGCCAGTGGCACAATGGATAACGCGTCTGACTACGGATCAAAAGATTCTACGTTTGACTCCTGGCTGGCTTGGTTAAAGTTTTCCATCCCTCACACCAACAAGCTAGAAGTTAGCATGGAGGGTCTAGTCTTTGTGCATTCCGCTGTTTGTTGTTAGAAAACACAGTACTCATAGTGGGCCAGTGGCGCAATGGATAACGCGTCTGACTACGGATCAGAAGATTCTAGGTTTGACTCCTGGCTGGCTCGATGCTTTTAGCTCGCAAATCTCCCCCCAGAGGCAGATCCTTACCGCGCGGATGATTTGAATGTCCCTAGAGGCTTGGATGAAGGCTCAAGTGCTGGCAGTGAAGAAAGACACTTTTTAGGCTACTTTTAACATTCAATACATTAGTTTGATTTCAGTGATAGTGATGCATCTTGCAACATCGTAATGCACTCTGAGAACTATAGTATTGTAATGAAAAAATGTCATACATTTCTAATCTACGGTACTTAAGAAACAAGTGACTGTCCCTTAGCCTTACCTTGATATGGTTTGCTCTATTATGGCATAATTCTCTACTATATATGTATGGTGTGGAATGGATGTTTACAACAGTGAAGGGATTTGAGTGATCTACGAGCAACGTGGGCTGTGGTCATGTTGAGTACTCTATTTGAATATGAATGAAAGTAATAGGTGGAGCTCTACTCTGATTGGAGGGTTGCCATGCAGGCAGTAGTGGGGCCATGTGCTTAGTTTTTTTTTGTTAGAAAAGCCTGTAGTGTCATCGGGCCAGTGGCGCAATGGATAACGCGTCTGACTACGGATCAGAAGATTCTAGGTTCGACTCCTGGCTGGCTCGTTACTTTTCCCCAGAGCTTTAGGAAGTTGGAACTGTTGAGTTTGAATGAAGGGAGGAGAATTTCCTGTACCTTTCTAATTTCATGAAACTATTTTTTAATTCTAACTTTTTATGCGTATGTTGATTTATAATTATAGAAATGTATGTAGATTGTGGTTTTCATGGGGATCATTTCTTGGTTAATAAAAAAAATCAGCTCATGGATGTATGAACTTTAATGAGTTGATCTGTACGTTATGTACGTATTGAATAAAATAAACCCAGGCACATGTTTTTCATACATTTTGGATATCAAACAAACACTTTACTAGTAAGAGGCTCCAAGAGAATATACATTTTGAGTTGCCCCATACATAATGGAATATATTATGGACATTCATAACGGTCAAACATTACCTCAAAACTCTGTGGGCATCTTACATGTTGCGTGTTATGTGAGAACGAGGAACTGGGTGGAGGTCCAATCTGATGTGGAGGATGTCACACAGGCAGGGCATTGTGATCAGGCTTTTGTTGAGCTCATTAACATGGGCCAGTGGCGCAATGGATAACGCGTCTGACTACGGATCAGAAGATTCTAGGTTCGACTCCTGGCTGGCTCGTTACTTTTCCCCAGAGCTTTTTTTTGGTGACCGAGGACCATGATGTCCCCAGTAACTGTTGAGCTTGAATGAAGGGAGGAGAATTGCGGGTGACTTTCTAATTTCATGAAACTTTTTTTTAATTCCAACTTTTTATACGTATGTTGAGGCTAATTAGAGAAAAGTGGAATGGCGCAATGGATAACGCGTCTGACGACGGATCAGAAGATTCTAGGTTAGACTCCTGCAGACTCCTGCACCTGCAGTCTGCGTACATCTTCACTTGTGTCTTAGTGATTCTTTGGTGTGGTGCTGCAAACCCTTTTTGTATAAAGTTGTTGGTCCCGCCTTAATAATTACATACCAGTGAAAGCTTTTTGGTTTGGCTATGGAAATAAAAACATGTCAGAATATAGACACTTAATGTTTGCCTTCTCTGTCCTTTTTTTCTTCAGAGTTGGCCAATGTGGATTTCCATTGTGTGTTGACACCATTTTGTCCATTGGTAGTGTCTGTATGAATGCGTAACAGAATGTTGTTTGTGTTTCCCTGTGCAGAGAGCATGTGGAGCTGGAAAACCTGCGTGGAGAGCACAGCCGCATGCTGGAAGATGCCAAGAAAGAAAAGGTTAGTGTTTCTCCTTTTTATTGGTTTCTCCTTTAGTCTCAGGTATGGCCTTATATTACAATAAGATGTTGATAATTATCGATACATGAATAATTACCTTTTTTTTTATAGAAAATAAAACGAATACAAGTAGTCACTTATTACATTTACATTTAGCGTATTGAGCAGATGCTTTTATCCAAAGCGACTAACAACAAGTACATTTGTCAGAAGAAGGTGAAACATTTAATTGCTGTTAATACAGTAAGAAAGTCAAAAGAACAAGTTTCAAGCATTCCAAATATTATCATTAAGCCCTTATTTTATGAGGTAATTAAGCAGTAGTTTGAAAGCTATATTGCTGTACAACTTGTGTTTTTCTCCTCCCACCAGCTGCTACTGACCAATCAGCTGGAGATGGAGAAGATGAAAGTGGAACAAGAAAAGAAGAAATGCTACCTTGCCCAGGAGGCCCTCAAGGAGAAGGTCCGTCCATATTCCTGGATGTTGACCTCATCCAATTTATCTTCATGTTCTAATGAGTGGTCATCAACACTTTTGATTTCTGACCTAAGGAGAGGAAGTCCATGGCCCACTCTGCAGGGGAGGCCCCGGCCTCCTCCACGCCCTCCCTGTCCCGCTCCAGCTCCATCAGTGGGGCAGATAATGCCGGCCTGTGCGCCTCGACGTTCTCCCAGGTGCACAGCCCACGCTAGCTTTTACCGCTTAAGTATCACTGAGTTATCACTGACGTCAATTCATATCTGAGAGCTCCATTTGACTTTGTGGGAACAAATTGCGAAACCTATGATTATTTATCTTTGCCAGAATGTATTTAATTGTTGTTGGTGTTTAATTTTTGGTCTTTCTTTGCCAAGGATGACTCTATGGACCACTCGCTGGGAGTCATGCCCATGTCCATCAGTGGGACCAACCTGTACGAGGCGGCCAGGCTGTCTGGAGGCTCCAGCATCCTGGAGAACCTTCAGTCGCAGCTCAAACTGAGAGAAGGAGAGATTGTACAGCTACAGGTAGCTGAACCCCACTGGCCTCGATGAGGATCAGTTGACACGTACATTGGATCTTCCTCATAGCCCAATGCTCTGTGCACCTGATATTATGGATAGGATTTACAGGATTTATGAGGGATGTGATGGGACATGAGATAGCTAGATAGCGATTAATTGCTTATATCCAATGCTTCTGCGTTCCTTGGTGACGTTCTCGGCCCCCTCTCTGTGTGTGCACTCAGTTGGAGATCTCCAGTCTAGAGCGGAGTCGCTCTGTCATGGCCGAGGAGGTGGTCCGGCTCACCAACCAGAACGATGACATGGAGCACCTGGTGAAGGACATCCCCAAGCTCCAGGTGCAGCTCAAGGTGAGGAGACGGCCTGTGAGCAGCCACTGAGAAGATCTCACTGACGCCTGTTCAGAAAAACCCACCAACAGTCAAATACATTGTGTGCTGTGAGGCCAAATGGGGGGCCATGTGCTGTGTCTACTGGTGTCGGGTAGGAGCATTGTAGTTTGCAGACAATACTCTTGATTATGATTCTGATAAGCTGTCAAGTAGACGAAAGACCAAAGACATTAAGCAGTAATGGTCGGCAGCCACATCGTCTTTGTTCTTGCTGATGGGTTACAAACAGGGCAAGTCCACGAAAGCCATCATGCTTTATATGCGATGTTTGTGTCTCAGGACCTGGAGCAGAGACACAACACCATCCTCCAGATGTACGGGGAGAAGGCGGAGGAGGCCCAGGAGCTGAGGATGGACCTGGACGACGTGAAGAACATGTACAAAACCCAGATCGACGAGCTGCTGAAGAACCAGAAATAGACTCGGGGGCTCAGCGCTGCTCTGTGCTCTTCTTCCAGAGATGAGAGACGCTGGACACTGTCGTGGAGGGACTTCATTTGACTTTAAAGAACGGGGCTGGTGTGGGGGCTGGATGTCCCTCGTCTTCTTTTCAACACTGTTCCAAGAAGAAATATAAATTGTTATTCATCTTGATTGGTATTATTTCACCGAGCTCGTCTAGTTGTGTTATTTAAGTTTTGTGTAGAAGGGATGAAGGTTACTTTATATCATAACATACAGATTACAAAATATGAAGAATGTTAATGGGTGACTTAAATCCTGGGACATTGAAAACACTATTATTTAACAATTATTATTCAATTTAACAGATCTTTTCTGAAGGAAATGTTAGGGTATATTTGCACTGTACAACTTCCCATTTTTCTTAATTTGCAAATCATCTTGATTTACAAAAATTAATGACATGCTTTATTGTGCAATTAGTTGTGCTCACAACTCCAAATCACAACAACAGTATAATAATCCTTGTTTTGAGTCCTTGGGAATGGATTTTAAATTGTATAAATTGTAAATGCATACAAAAATAATAAACATTTATTTGGTTGGTGAAGGCGTTTAATTAGTAGCCTGGTTCATGGTTGCTTTTAAGTTGTTACTTCTGGAAATACCTCCGACTATTTCCCAAATAGATTTTGGCTTACCTCGATATAGATATTGGGCATTTACTTACCTGCCTAAAGCAATTTTTTCAATTTTCTTTTTGGATTGAGTTGCTGCTCTTTAAATGCGCATGCCAATACATTAGTGTAAAATGCAGCCGGTCGTTATTATGTTGTACTTTACGTTGTACACTGGATTAACAGTACATCGCCTCTACGTAAAGTAAAGTGTAAATAGAGATGGATGGAGCTTTGTCCCTATTGTAGGGGAGAAGTAATGCAAAAGGTATTGGCCTTTGTGCTTTTGCGTGTTTTTCACTGAAGGTCGGGCGGTTTCTATAGGGCCAGTGGCGCAATGGATAACGCGTCTGACTACGGATCAGAAGATTCTAGGTTCGACTCCTGGCTGGCTCGATGCTTTTAGCTCGCAAACCTCCCCCCAGAGGCATAACCTTACTGGGCCGAGGACTACAATGTTCCCAGAGGCTTGGATGAAAGTCGAAGTGTTGGCAATAAAGAAACCCAGAAACTTTTTAGGCATTTTTTCACATTCAATGCATTGGTTAGATTTCAGTGATAGCGATGCATCTTACAACATCGTAATGCATATACTCTGAGAACAATTGCAATAAAATAATGCGTTTGTCATACTTGTTGAAATTACCTAAACACACTTCGCAAATGAGGGGGCCTAATCCTACTGATATGGTGTGATCTATTTTGGTGTAATTCTATACTATATGTATGGTGTGGAATGGATGTTTTGCAACAGCGAAGTGATTTGGTTTATCTTCGAGCAACGTGGGATGTTAAGTACTCTGCTATTTGAATATGAATGTGGAACGTGAAAGAAAGTAGGCGGAGCTCCCCTCTGAGTGGAGGATGTCAGGCGGTAGTGGGACCATGTTACTTTTTTCTTGTTATAAAAGCCTCCTTCCGCATCGGGCCAGTGGCGCAATGGATAACGCGTCTGACTACGGATCAGAAGATTCTAGGTTCGACTCCTGGCTGGCTCGTTACTTTTCCCTCTTGGCCTCACAGAACCTGCTACTCTTGTGCTTCACTCTCGATGTAGTGTTGCTACAAACCCCTTCCAATAATGTTCTAAGTCTAAATTTGCACTATATCAACATCACCAGTCAAATATACAGCTTAGTGTTGTGAAATACTTGTATACTTGAATGTGCATACATTGTCACTATGCCTACAAAACAATGTTAAGATCCAGTTTCTAATGGTTTATTTATCTGGAGTTGTTTGTTGTATGGTGCCTTCTCTACCCTTTAAATATGAGAAGTAAAAATCAATTTATTGAATTAAAAATCAATACTAATCAGTAAAAACCAATACTACTATTGATAATGCTACCTTATTTATGTTTTTGTTGGAGATCAGTGAAAAAAGTGCACAAGGCTGAGGAGGCTCAGGAGCTGAGGGTGGACTTGGACAACGTCAGGAACATGTAGAATACCCAGATCAACGAGCTGACAGAAACAGACCCATCTGCTCACTCTCTGCTCCTTGACAGAGACAAGAGACCCTAGAGTCAGACACTGTCTATCGCTTGATTTGTCCTTTGTCTGTGGTTATTTACGTTTTTGTAGGTGGCACACTACTAATAATACATTGTAAGCGCTTGCCCAGACACACACACACACACACACACACACACACACACACACACACACACACACACACACACACACACACACACACACACACACACACACACACTTATGTTTGACATACATTTGTTGTATGTACATTCATGTATATTTCTTTATGTATATTGCTTACATAGGTTTATATTTTACATAGGTTTTATTTTACATAGGTTTGTATTATATATTTACTGTATATATTCTAACACTTTACTATACATAGAGTGTCTGTCTCTTCTTTCTTTTTGCGCTGGAGTATTGTATTGTAACGAATGCAATTTCCCTCAGGGATCATTAAAGTACGTCTGTCTGTCTGTCTGTCTGTCTGTCATTTTAAGTAGGCCTATGTGTGAGTTTTGTCCAAATAAGTAAAAAGAGCACAAGAGCTCCCTCTTGTGTCCCACGATGGCTGCAGCAGACCGGAACCACGTTTCCGGTGTTATGGCGACCTGCTACCTCAACATCTCAAGAGTAGCCCAGGATAAGAAGTGGCCAATCAGGTACGTGTTCTGATGGACCTTTAATTAAACTCCCACTTTTACGTCTTCTTGAAATGTTTCTCTGTGATGAATCGTGCTGGACGGGCTGTAATCCTGTGCTATGACCTAGACCGTCGTATCGTTTCGTTTGCTCAAATTAAAATGTCAAATAGTTAAGGTGGTTCATATTTTGTGAGCTGTTGTTGTGCTTTAGTCATTGTTGTTGCTAAACAGAAATTAAATAAACCGGCAATAATGACAAACTTGGATAAACTTGTCCCTTCAGTCTTTTCGGAGTCCTTAGCTTGTCCAGGTCTGGTTTCATCACTTCTCAGAGAAACGTTCAGCTCATTGCGTTTTCACTGGCCCGTCGTATTTATCATGCTTTCGGTTTTTTAATTTACATTAAATTATGGAAATAACGGAGTTCAGTGGTCGGAGGACGATCCCCCACATCCACGTTATACGGTTTATGTAACATAGTCATAAACGCTAAAAGCCACCTACACTGGTTGTTTATTTGAAATTGCGTGTTCTCACACTTTGTCTACAGCTCAGGTTCCTCCTAGCTTCGTTATGCCTGCCAAGACAATCGCAGGAAAACGGTCACTAATATTTCCTGAAGCCTCTACAGTCCCTTGGAGCTCCCATGAGTCTAGTTCCCACACTCCAGCTGGAGCCCACATGTGCACTTTGGTGTTCTTGACCCTCAAACCAAGAGTATAGTGTCCCGTGTCTAACTGTTTTGCTCCCTTCTTGTCTCGCCCTTTCTGTCCCTCCACTCACTTAGAGTGCTGTGAAGAGCAGTCATTGTCTCACATGTATGTGGGGCTTGTCCGACTATGCTGCTGCTGCCACTAGCACTGGCCATAGTCGTGTTGTCCACTTGGATCGCTCCTGTGGAGCCTGGGAACCCTGGCCATCGTCCAGCACTGTTTAACTACAGCAGCCTGTCTCTGCCATCAGAGCACATACCCTACTTTCTACGCAACAACAAGAGAGTCTCCAAGCTCTGCCACCAGGACCCTCTCTGTCCTTTTAAAGTAAGATGTGAGCCTTTTCTGTGGTGTGTGTGTGTGTGTGTGTGTGTGTGTGTGTGTGTGTGTGTGTGTGTGTGTGTGTGTGTGTTTGTGTGTGTGTGTGTGTGTGTGTGTGTGTGTGTGTGTGTGTGTGTGTGTGTGTTTGTCTTTAGATATGAAGTTGGAGTGGATTGTGTTACTGACGACATGAATGTTTCCTACCATGCAGTGTCATTAAGTGACAGCCGATAGGTGTACATGCAATTTCTTAAATAACAGTATTCATATGCCGTGAAATATTGTTAGACTTATGAGAGAGAGAGAGAGAGAGAGAGAGAGAGAGAGAGAGAGAGAGAGAGAGAGAGAGAGAGAGAGAGAGAGAGAGAGAGAGAGAGAGAGAGAGAGAGAGAGAGAGAGAGAGAGAGAGAGCGAGAGAGAGGTGGAGCTGGAGTATTTGAACAGCACAACAGCAATAAGGGTATTTGTTGAAAACAAATGACTGTTTTGCGGTATGTGTCCACTAAGCCTCCTGTCTACTGTATTATTTTTCTGCCTCTTATTGGTACTTGGTAGCCCTTGTGAATATGATAGTGCTTTTTCCTAAGGTTTCCTCACCTGCCCCCGACAGGATGCCCTGGGGGATGTGTCGGCCTGTTGGGGCTATGAGAAGAACTGTGCTGTGGAGAAACGCTTCAGTTACCCTGTGTGCCCCAAAGCTGATGTCAGATGGTATGTTTCTGAGCAGGATGCTCACTAACACGCGGTCAACACTGAACCAATCTGCTTGCATTATTGTTTTTTTCAATCTCTCAGGGGAAGGGCAGCAGGGTAGTTTTAACAGGCTCGTCTCCTGAAACTAAAGAGTTTGTTGAGGGCTGGTGGTGCAATGGATAACGCGTCTGATTACAGATCAGCAGAGTATAGGTTCAAATTCTGGCTGGCACGGTGAATAAATCACTGAAGTATGCTGTTGAAAACAATCAATTGAAAAAAAATACCGGGCCTCCCACCAAAGACACACAACCATCCCGCTAGCTTTAGTAATGGGTCTGTCTCGCCTTGTGGGAGAATCTGGTCATGGGCTGACTGCATGCAGGTAACCTGGTAGGTAAGGAAACACACAGGTAAGCCCAACGAAATGATTGCACCCCTTGTTGCAGGCCTGAGCCAGCCCCAGGTACCCATTTTTTACTTGGTATTTTTTATCAGAGCATTTAGTGATGTGATTTCTGTTTGGATGTAAAGGGGATGTCCACAAAAGTGACAAGCTTTAATTTCATTATGACAAAACCTAACGGGATATTTTTTAAAGTTAAAAATGGAAGTAATTACATGAAGCAGTATTTAGTGTGAACCCCTGCAGGGCTCTGATGGTAGAAGGGCAGTAGGATCGCTTTCACTGGGTCGTTGGCTGAAAGTTGTTGTTTGTGAGGGGCCAGTGGCGCAATAGATAGTGTGTCTGACTACGGATCAGAAGATCAAAAGCATCAATTTGATGCATTTTGAGATGCATTTTGTGCCAACCTGGGGAGAGCTGGAGAAACTTAACTTCAGCTATTAGTCAAAAATATTATGGCCTAAGTATTTTGCAAGACATTTCATGCTAGCCTGTCACTGGGTCTAACATTTACAGCATATATGAGACAAAATGTGGTAAGGGTAACCTGTAAACCACAATAATCACTTCTGAATTACACCACAGACTATCGAAATAAATGGAAATAGAGGCTGTCTCAGTCAATAAATAGTTTATTTGTGTTTAGTTAGACTAGGTGGAGTTCAGTAGGCCGCAGGCCGTAGATCGAAAAAGGGAGGAGAAAGGGGCAAAATAATACAGTGACTGCCCATACGAGAACGCACGCACGCAAACAGACACACACACCAGAGCTAGTGAGCGGATGGAATGTTGCCTGGTGGCTGATATCCACATCACAATTGCACACTGTGCAAAATGCGTGATGTGGGGTTTTTGACGGCTGCAGACATGGCCATTGCTCTTTGTATTTGGCCAGATATTTATGTGGGACGTGGACCCTCTGCTTTTTCATTGGTCTGCTGCTCTCTCCCTCCCTGAAATTTTCATCTGCCATAGTGGCAGGGTTGTTGCTGCTAAAGATTTTGTATTGTATTTAAACTGTAGAAATAGTTCCTTCCCTCCTTATACAGGCCTACTTTATCTGATTCCTACCCTTAAAATTACAGAAAAACAGTGAGGAAAGTAACTACATTTAGGCCTACTCATAATCTTACAGTAGCTAGCTTACTTGACTAAAATCTAGGTACGCTACTTTATTCTCGGTGCTTATTTCCCCGATATGACATCGTATTTTCAACGTGAAAGTAACGTTATTAACAGTACATATTTGCCAAAAGACACACATGTGCACACACACACCAGTTTACCGTTAAGGCTGGTTTATGCTTCTGCGTAGGGATTGCGTCGTGATCACGCAATGGCCACGCAGTTGCTTTGACGCAGTCATGAGCCGTGATGGTTCTGCGTGGGGTTTACGTGTCGAAATGTAATTCATTGCCACACCGGTAGAGGGACCAGAATGACCATTCTGGTCATTACATACGGATTACTAGCGAGTGAAAAAAAGTTAACAGTTTACAAAAAGGCAAAAGTTATATATATATATATGGTCGCCAATCAGTCAAATCATTTATCAAGGCTGTGTTTACACCGTGGCGGTGTTTACGAGCGGAAACCGGAAAAGCGATCTCCAGCCATTGCAGTTCGCGGACCAATCATAAGCCAAAGCCACTGCGTTGGGATTGCGTCGCCTCCACGCGCGTCTAGGATTTGGGGAGGGGCACGTCGAGGACGTAAAGGGTCCGCAAAGGGTCCGCACTCCGCAGCCCCCCAGCGTCGCGTCGACGCGGAAGTATAAACGAAGCATAACCTAGCCTTTACGCTCACACTGGTGTTTTTTAGACAGAGGCTTGGCGACGCGATACCATTAATTTCCAATGACAGTGAGCGACGGGCGGCAAGGTGAAGCGTGTGGGCTGCAAAACGCGAGGAGGGCGGGGCAAAAAATAGAAACGAGTCCTATTTTATGCAAATGTTGAGTGAAAAAACGTGGCGATTTTTTGCGAAAGCCAATCCAAGCGAAGGAGGAGTGGCGGCCGCGCAATTTCAGAAAATAATCCAACATGGTAGACCACGTCGGCGAGAGATAGGATTATGGATATATCTAACGAATGTGACTTTACCCTGGTATGTGCTTCGAAATCTATCGAGAAATAAATGTTGTTAAACCAGAAAACGTCATGGGTATGGCTGGATATTTTTCTTGATAGTTGCACTTCCTAAAGTAAACTAACAAGCACAGACACTCCCCCGGAACGCCCACCAGGCGAATATCGCCGAGCACAAATACGTTTGTTCGGCCAGCGTAGCTGCGGGTGGGGGCACGGGGAATGGGGAGAGAGGCGGACGGAGGCAGAGGACAGGAGGAGAGAGCGGGCCAACGCTGTGGGTTCGGCAGACTCGTTATTCTCCGCTACTCTATGATGATTGGTTGAAACTGCACCACTACACTGCTGCATCGTGTTGTCAGACATGAGTATTGCATGTGCACATTTCTAACAGCACTCACAGATGTCTGCAGCTTTTTGAGTAGTTTCATGAGGCGGAGTGTACCAGCGTATTTTGATGTCAAATTGCGTACCTGCTATGCAAAATGCGTACAGGTTGGCAGGTCTGTCAGCTTGCCTGAGTAGTGGGTCAGTCTCGCCTTGTAGGATACTCTGGTCATGGGCTGAGTGCATGCAGGTATGCTGCTAGGTTAGTATACACAGAGGTAAGCCCTACTTGGTATTTTTTATCAGAGATAACTTGATTTCTGTTTGGATGAAGAGAATTTCAACAAATGTGACGAGCTTTAAACATATGTGATTTAAACCTTGGGAACGAAAACAACGTTAAAGTGGTCATAACTACATTTTCATGCATTTCATTAAGAGTTAAACTAACCAGATATTTTAGAATGTAAAAAATGGAAGTAGTTATTGGCAATGAGATGAGCTTCTTTTATTACTCCCAGAGGGTTGTGTGTTTTGGGAGTATGGCTTTGGTTAGAGGCCTGGTATATTTTCAGTTCAGTGTCAGTCAAACTCTAACCGAGCCAGCCAGGAGTCAAACCTGGAATCTTCTGATCCGTAGTCAGACGCGTTATCCATTGCACCACTGGCCCTTTACATAGTCTTGGTTTCAGCAAACAAGCCTTGTGTAAACAACCCTACTACCCTTCTGCCATCAGTGCCCTGCTGAACCCCTGCAGGGCTTTGATGGCAGAAGGGCAGTGGGATCGCTTTCACTGGGTCGTCTGCTGAATGTAGTTGCTTATAAAGGCCCAGTGGCATCTGACTACGGATCAGAAGATTCTAGGTTCGACTCCTGGCTCGGTGAAAGATTTCCCTTCCTCACACCAACAAGCTAGGGAAAGCACTTAGAAGAAATCAGTGAGGTAACCTGTTGAAAGCATCTAACTGAAAAAATACCAGGCCACACAACAATTTAAGTTATTAGCCTGTCTCTCCTTTGTGGGAGCCTCTTGTCGTGGGCTGAGTGCATGCACACTGTTAACAATGTGTCTGTAAAATTACAGTAAAATACTGGCAGCAGTTTCGCCAGTAAAGTACTGCTTTTTTTACAGTATAGATACTGTAACTAGAAATACATTATATTACTGTATATATTATTACAGCAGTTGACTGTATTATTACAGCAGTTAACTGTACCATTTACAGTAAAGTACTGGTAGCAAGCCAGCAAGATACTGTTTATGTACAGTGCTTTTACTGTAACCTAAATCAATCCCAGTACAATACTGTTTCTGCAAATTACACCAGGTTATTGTATTACTATTGATGTACTGTGGAATTACAGTAGTATACCAGTTTCCAGCTTTTTGTTTATTTATAGTAAAATTTATTTTGCCTTCTAGATTCTCTGCACAAAAACATTTCAGTTAATTTGACCTAGTCATTGATATTAAAATACTGCTCCAATTAGTAACAGCCCACACTCATTACAAACAACCAATAGATAAGAACATTTAAAGGTTAATTTCATTTAACCCTGCCTTTAGAGGTTAAGGGAGTATGTGTTCGTGTGTCATGAATTACATCAATGTAAAAACAATATTAAAAACTAATATGACTTTATTATTATTATTATTGACATAAAAAACATTGACATTAAAATACTAATAAATTCATATATTTCATTTATTATTAACAAAACTGATTTGGTCAAAGTTGATCAGCAAAATGTGCGTATTAGATATATTTATATTTAATATATTTATATTTACATCAATGTAAAACAATATTAAAAACAAATATGACACTATTATTATTATTGACATTAAAAAACATTGACATTAATATACTAATAAATTCATATATTTCATATAGGCTATTATTAACAAAACTGATTTGGTCAAAGTTGATCAGCAAAATGTGCATATTAGATATATTTATATTTGAAGTCCATGAGTCCTTTCATAAGTGAGCAGACTCTAACATTGAAGGGTTCGGCTTTTTTCTGCACTTTTTTCCCAGTGAGCTTGCTTTACACTGGCTTGTTTGCCTGGATCTTAGTGCCACGCTCCGGGTTGATCCCGACGAAACATCTACAAAAATACAAACAGAATAGTTTTAGCATGCCTTTTTTAACAACACAATGTGGAAGCTGTCTGACCTGACCTGAAATTTGTTTGGGGAGAGCATGGGGTGAAAACATATTGGCCCTCATTTATCATTGTAACGTAGAAACCAGTGCAGATCCAAGGGCAGAAATCATCGTACAACAGGGTTCATGTGGGATTCATGTAACGTTTGTATCTCGTCAATCTCAGCGTAAGAATGATCGGGCGTTGATAAATGTGGTGTCTGAAAACAATCGTCATTTAAATATCACGCCCCTATATATTCTCGGTTTAGAGGCCTCGCCCCTTGAGTTTACGACATGGAGATGCGTAATACGTCCAAAAAGAGAAACTTTTCTGACCTGAATGCTACCTTTGCAAGTCCAATTGAACCAATTAGTTCTATTTTGACAGCAAACAAACCAAAATGTATCTGTGGCGGAGATAAATCGCTCACTTCTAGCCATCAACAACACTTTTGATTAAACGAAAACCTGAAACGTGCATCACATAATCAAAATGTTTCACTAAACATTGTGCATTGTCTGTTTCCTGTGTAGCCTACTTGCCAAACATAACTATTAACACTTAACATTTTAGAGGCAAAGCGATGAATGAGGTCCTGTCTCCTTTGTATAGCCCCCAGTTAGGGCTGTGCTGGCCACAGCTCTCTAGTTCATCTGGCTGCATTTGAACATCAAATGGCATCCTATATCCTTTGCAATATTGTGCAGAACCCCACAGGCCAAAATTATATCACAAACTTTTTTGACGTGAGATTTGATCATAGGCTCTGGTCATGTTGATATTGGTAAAGGGCTAGCTTTGCGTAGAAATGACCGTACACCCACTTTTCAGTCGTACGTTCGTTTCATAAATGAGGGCCAATGCCTGAACAAGATATTGATAAAATAAGATATGAGAGCTCCAGTAGCTCCAGTGGTGAAGTTGATAGTCCCTTAACCATAGAAAACCCAACCATAACCATATTCACCTTTGAATAAACTCTAAAGTGGATGCAGCTTCTTCCTGGTACTCCAGATTGAAGACATAGTAGCTTCCAAAGAGGACGCACAGCCCCGGCAGGAACGACAACCCTTCAAACATGATCCGGCCTTCGATGGACACCATCCACTTGCTACTCACGCCAGTTTTCGGATTATCTGAGCCTGAAAGCACAAAAGTAGTAAACATACCAAAGTGACATTAGCCAAAAAAAAATGTAATTACATGAAAATAGGATGTTCATCATAGGAGATAACCTTGGTAACCAGTGGTATACCAGAAAGCATGCAATTAGCCTGTCGCTAAGCCCCGCCCCCCCCTAGATACTGTTGCCAACTCGGACAAACAGAGCCAGCAGCGGTAGGAAACAAAATGACAACATTAACAGCTGACAATGCAACCATCATACCGAAACAGGCTTTACAGGCATTTTGGTCTAAAAAGGACCTGATTTCTTCTAGAAGTTATAAAAAAGAACTTAACTATGCTTTGGAGGATTACATTAAAAATGTTACAGTAGAGAAGGTGGGTAACAGACTGAAATTGGAGGCAAGAATTTATCGATCCCAATGCAAGAGGGAGAAACCTCATTTTACCATTATAGAGATCGTCAACAACGACATCCGAGACCAGCACTGTTCGTGCACAGCAGGGTACGAGCAAATTAATTTACCTCTGTGATGTAGAAATGCCATATGTTATTAAGTTTAGCATTAGTTAAGCAAGTTTAGTGTCCTGTTAATGGTTGGCATATAGACTAGGCATCGAGCCAGCGACTATCTTGTTAAACATGTTTACGTTAACCAATACGAGAAAGGTCGCAAAAACTAGCAATCGAGAAATATCTAATAACTATCTATAAATATTTAATTCTTTCTTACTGGGATTAAATCCAGGGAACCAGGTTACTGTGCCCACATAGTTGGACTGGTCCATTATGTAGGCTTTCTACAAAGCAGAGCGACGTCCTGCACTAGCCTACCTCAACAGTGGCACCGTCCAAGAGGTAAACAAATCGAAAGCCAGCCCATAACAACGGTTGTGGTCACCAAAGCCAAGGTGGACAGGAAAAGAAAGCCAGTAGCCTGCTCTTATACGCCAAACAGGTAAGCTGCATGCATTAAACTGCTATGATATAGTAGGCCTATGTAATACTATTTAACGACCTGTGTGTTCTTCTTAGTGTGCATTTTGTGTGTTTCGTCTGCCTGTTGCCTTGCACTCTGCAAATAACAGCAGTGCATGACAGACACAGGAATCCATGTACAGCATTTATTGGCAGAGAGCAAGGCAACATCATCATACTATTGTATTTCATTGTACTTCCTTTAGGACAGTTTCAGGTGTGAAACCAGAGGTATACGACCTTTTAAAGACCATGACAGGGACACCGAACAGTTACCTAGTCAATCGCACCACTGCAACAGTGTCTGTACAGGGAAAGGAATATCCAATTGGATGTGGTTTGAGCTATCAGGTAGGCTAGGGAATTAAGCACAGTATTTCTCAACGTAACTATTTAGCCTAATCTGAATGTGGCATGTCATACAGGGAAGTGAAAATCTGGTTTTGCAACATTGCAACTAAATAACAACAGTAACACTGCATTACAGTTCCAAAGATTATTACCGAATGTGATATGTGGAGGGAAAGGATGATTCTGAGTATTGATATAGAGTGCTTTATTTTGTTTTCCATCTGAAAATATATACACATATATATATATATATATATACAAAACATATAACAGAATATAAACAATGTACAATGTAGCCATGCCGTTGAAATATTTTATTTACATCAGTTTACACATTAGATGTAGAAACTCTGCATCTGTTTGAGGGAACTGGACTGGGAAGTGTTTTACAGTATGTTGGGTTGGAAATTAGTCAACATGCTCACAACAAACCATATCTGATTTATGTTGCCCAGTCTGATGTTCGGTACTCTCCCCGACACAATCTTAATTTTTTTTATTTTGGCTATTGCCCTCTCTACATGCACTCTGTGAGCAGCTATCTTTTTTGTCTTTGTGACATCAGTGGCTGACAATTGTTTATTTGTCTGAGCAAAAGGGGGTATGTTTACTTGGAGGCCAATTTGTTGGAAATCATTCTCAATGAGGAATCCTTTATCTACCATCACACCATCTCCCTCGATTAGATAGTTGTGTTTCATGAGTGTAACCATTAGTTCAAGAAAGTTACTTTTCTGAACAATCTCCTTGTCAGAAAGGGATCCAGTGAAAAGGGTAGACACAAACATGATTGCGCCACGGGGATCACATGCAATTAAAGACTTTAAAGTGTTGGTGGATTTATAACTGGAGTAGCTTTGGCTTTGTAGCACGAGTGAACTTGGCTTCTGTATCTTAATTTCAGTGCAGTCAAGTATTGCGAGACAAGTTGGGAATTCTTTTTTAAAATTTTCTGGCATCTGAGAAGTTATAACATCTCTGTGTGGCCATGTAGGGAGTTCTCCCAACACACAAAACATGTAGTCAACCCATGAATTAAAGAGGGTGCCCACACTACGTTCTGGAATCTGAAACCTGAAAGCCAGATCCTTCAAATCAAAATTTTGCCGTAACTTCATTAAAACTAATAAAAGTTGATGGCGCAGTGGCATTCCATTTATGTACTGATCCACTCTCTTGTATGTCACTGGCACATGAGATTGTGGGGATGTTGCAGTGGTGGGCACATCAAACACAAAACATAGCTGGTTAAACCGTTGATATGTGAAACCAGTGGAGTATTGAAAATAATTTGAGATGGAGCTTTGCAATAGTATTTCTGGTGTCAATTCATTTGGTTTAGGTATCAGATTTTTCTTTAGTGTACTTATTTCAGAATCCCTCTGTGCGAGCATAGCCCGTAATCTCTGCAGTTCGTCATCCCTTGTAGATTGCTCAGACGCTGGTGAATGCTGGTCTAACAGCTGTAGTGGTTCTGTTGATTGTTCCTCCTCCTTCTGTTTCTCCTCTTTCTGTTCCTCCACTGGATGCCCTGTAGACAAGTTAATTGTTATTGTGGAATAAAAATATAGTAATGTAGGCTATGTTACTGCTTGCATTTTGTTTTTCACATGATTCTTTTCTCTTTTTTGTAGCTTCCTCTGTTCAGCAAGCCATCATCCTCCTCACCTATACCCTCTACATGCACAAACAACATTCCCATGCCCCTCTCTCAAAACATTTGCATTCCAAAATGTACACAGCAGATGGAACGTGTCTTCAACCTGGAGGAGGCCAGGAAAATTCAGCTGGAGACACAGGCGCAGGCTGCCTGTGATCGGTGGCATAAAGAGAGAGAGGGAAGGTTGACCGCTTCAGAGTTTGGGAAAGTAATTAAAAGGAAAAAGGTCACCGAGGAATTTATCCAGTCTACATACTACCCAAAACCTTTCACAGCAAAGTCAACAAGCTATGGCACTGCCACAGAACCAAAAGCCAAGCAGCTCTACCAGGACACCTATCCACATGTCCATGTGCATGATGCCGGCCTGCTCCTCCAACCAGAGCTGCCATATCTTGGCGCAACACCAGACGGCATCATATGTGACAACGGGCAAACTGGCTTACTGGAAATTAAGTGTCCTTTTGGAGCTAGAGATTTAACAGTAGTTGAGGCAGCCTCCGTCATCAAAAACTTCTACGTGGTCAATGACGGGCAAAATATAGCAGTGTCAAGAAAACATAACTGTTATTTTCAAATTCAGGGACAACTCCTCTTAAGTGGACTTGACTTTTGTGATTTTGTCCTTTACACAAGGAAGGACATGTACACAGAAAAGATCCAAAGAGATGATCAGTTCATCAATAACATGTTGTCAAAACTTCATGAATTTCATGAAAATAACTTTCATCACAAAAAATGATCCTTACCTGTTTCTGTACATTCTTGATCGTGATCTGTTATGATTGATTTGTTTTTTCTGTAAATCATTTAACATAAATTAAAGAAATTTGTGGTGAGCACATTCACTGAAATAGAGCATAAATGATAAAATCAATATGTAAGTGGCATAGCCTACCTGTTTTTTGGCGATGGGCGGCCTGTTTTTTCAGCAGCAGTTCCAGTAGGCCTAGCTGGGAGAGGATGGGGAAACTCCTTGCTGGGTTTACCATTAACGAAATGCTTAATAAGAACAAAAAAATGCATTAGGTTTAGCCGCCGAGCCCATCCTATTGTTTTTATTATCAGATTAAAAAAAAAGAAAAACAAACACTTGTATAGCTACTTTGACACTTAAATCATAAGCGGAGACTAGCCAGTTCTGTAACTAGCCCTGACGCATTTTAGGTGATACATTTCGCTGCAGTGTTAGCGATATCTACAGTGTTACGTTCGGCATAGTAAGACTGGGTGAGACTACTTTTCAGACGACACTTGGATAGCAAGTTCAACAGGTAAGATGTACGATTAGACTATAGTCTAACAAAAGTACGTTACAAAAGATGAGACAAACAGTGTGAAAGTCAACGTAATGACAGCTGACAGATGTTCATCTCTCGTGCAGGGAAAGTTCAGCCAACCTTCGTTTATATTAGCAGCGACTTGCTAACTTGAACTAAAGCTGAATACAAGCTATCGTCGTTTGTTAAAGTGACTTGTATATTAAAACCAATGATTATCAAAGTACTAACGTTGCTTACCTTTGAACAAACGTATACATCCTTGTTAATCCTGCTCACGTTGAGTTGATTGTATGGCCTCCCACACAGACTGATCCAAAGTAAACATTTGTGTTTGTCTTGCTTCGGCTTGGGAAAAGGGATAAAATACACCCCATTTTGCAGTCTCTCGGGATACCTGCTGTCAGTGTTGCACTTCCCCCATGCACACCTCTTCCCCATTTTTTTTACAGGCCTGTTCTGTACTTTTAAATAACATATAATTTGATATTTCGCTGACCCTCAATACATTTTCAATGGAGCTGTCCGAGCCAATGTCCGAGTGTAGCTGGCGCCGAATTGTCATTGGCTCATCGCCGTTCGATGGGCGGGGCTTAGCGATAGGTGAATTGTCATAACTTTCAATCTAACTTGCTCTTACCCAACCATGTCCTGCTCAAGGCACATCATTGTAATACTTATTGTTAACAACACATCTTTGTGAATCATCCTAAGAGAAAAGTTGTTACTTACCCATCATAATCAGTCTTGGACTGCTAGGCAAACAAAAGTTTGCCTCCAGGTCGGCAGCAGTTGCAGACATCTACAAAAATGACAATAAAGACAAAAATAAGTACATGCACTTTTAGAATAAGAAATGTTGAATAATTGATGAAGTATTCATCCTATATTCAATTTAGCTACAAGTAGGCTACATCATGAGACAAACTAATAACTAATAAAATGTATAACGTATTTCTCAAGATCAACAGTTAATAGTATGAAACACTCCTTTGACATTTAGCCTGTCAAATACGCACATCTGCATTAATGAAGAGGCCGTTCATCTGCTCTTTGAAGTGGGCCATCAAAAAGAGTAGGATGCTTCTTGGGCTGCCATCTACACTGGCCAGAGCAGCCTTCACTGCTTCATTTGTGGACTTTAGATTAAAGTAATCAATTACATCCTTGCCATGTTCTTCAAATGCTGCCTCCATTTTTCGAACAATTGAGATATCGGTGAGCATTTTGAAATGCGCACACATGCTCCGTGTAGCAAAGAGGTATGGCCACTCTGATCTCAGCAGCTCAAGGGAGGGTGCTGGGATGACGTTAATCATTTTGCGTTGGAGATGGTATGTTGCAGTGAGACCTCTCTGCACTTCAGTGCAATCCAAACCAAACATAACCTCACGGGAAAACAGCTCCAGCATCTTTTCTTTCCAATGTTCCAAGTTTTCCATGGTTTCCCCGGGGGGCATCTCTGGCTGCCAACGTGTGCAGCCATAGCAGTCAGTTGGTCCTCGGGTTGGCATTGCCACATCTTTCTTGGTTCTATGACTAGCCAGTGTATTGTTCCTATTTACATGATCCACCCGGATCTTTATTTGAGTTAGTAGTGAAGAGTATCCGCCTCCGATCATCGTTTGTCCATCATCCAGTGTGTTCGCGAAAGAACGGGGGTACTGTTTGACTATAGCCTTCACAACCACGAGACACTGGCCTTTCGTTGGATTTGCATCATGTGTTCTCATGGTGTCAACAAGCATTCTTATCATCTGCCGTCTATCGGCTGGCGAGGGCCTCTTCCCATTCTCAATGGCATGAATCACACCGGGGGGCATCTTTTCCCATGCCACCCGGAAAGTTTCAGGCCAGTCTCTCTGTGCAGCTGAGACTGAAGATGCTCCAAGAGGTGCAGATGCAGAGACGGACAAAAACGGGGGAGAATAAGGATAGGATGTGGATGTTGTTGGAGGAGGTGGGGATGGGTTGCTTGTGGGGAGAGGAGGTGGGCTCTCAGGACCTGCACATGAAAAGAAGTTAAATTAAAAGGACAGAAAACTTACAATAATCAAAAGCCTTTACCTAAGTTGGTATGTTGACAAATGCGATAAAGCAACTGGATTGCAGTAGCAATAGCAAAAGCAACTAACTGCAGGCTAAAGGTAATGAATCTATATATATTACGATATAGCCTAAAAACATTGCAAATATTATGTATAGGCCATATTGCCCAGCCCTACCACAAACTACATCCTCCAAAATGATCATACAGTTTAATCGCCAATCTCAAACTGTTTCAACCTAAACTGAACATCAAGTTCTTGCTATTGGGAAGAGCATTTAGATTATAAGCAACAGATTACAAACAGATGCAGCACACCTAGGATAGTGTACAGAATAACATGGCCTACCTGTATGTTTCCATTTCTCCAGGATTTTCCTGCACTGAATTGGTCGAATGATGTCTGCAATGTCCGCCTCTATGATGAATCTCAAATCTTGAATACTTTCTACTCCTGTTGTTTGAATTTTGGTGATTAATTGATTAAGTGTGTCCTCTGATAGCATCGGCAGAATAGACAGGACAGCAGCTCTGAGGTCGGTGACATCAGACATCTTGAGCAGGGAAGGAATGGTGCAGTGCAATTAGTGACATACCTAACATACTATATTCTGGCAAAGGGTAATGGTCTAATAGCTTTGATTGATCTATGCAAAGATATTGGGCATCTGTGTCATTAAGGCTATGGACACCTTGATCCACTAACAAGACAGAATGGCATTGCTCTTTGACAAAATAAACAACAGAACCATTGTGGATAAGAATTAACTTGATCCTACCAAAGACTAATCCATCATCAACTTTTCCAGCTACAACACACAAATTCTTTTTGTAAATGGTCCCCTTAACTGTTACTTCATTAGATGCAACGGTGTTTTCAACGGTGCAACGGTGTTTCCCTATGTGATCACGGTACATGTGACATTTGAGGTTCGACACTTTTCTAAAAGAATGTCTGCAGTCCCTGATAGGGCACGCAAAACTGGCATTGGCCACGTTTCGGTGAAACCTCATGTGACGAACGTACGCATATTTTGTATCACATTCATGACCACAGTATTGGCAAGGGAACATGGTTCTCTTCTCATGAGTTAGATCTCACTATCAATTCAGGTCAGCGGTCGCACGATACAGGCGAGCGCATGCCGGCTGTGTCAGCAGTGGCGGCGCCACGTTAGCGTTAGCGCGCAAGGCAAACTTGAAAAGATCTGATGGCTTACGCAGAAATTATGGCTGGGGAGACATGGAGAGCAGCAAGAGATCGTGAAGCTATTTATCTATATATTGTGTGCTTGTAAGCGATACACTAACGTTAGCTTGCTATTGCATTAACGTGTAACATTAGCTAACTTAGCTTGCTACATGTAACGTTAGCTCAAGCATACCGGAGCTCAGCTCGCACAAAATACACTTTTTAAACGAACTTTTTTAACTCACACAAAGAAATCTGGAGGTTTGACAACAATACTCGTAGAATAGATCATATGAAAATAAGTATTGTAGATACTTACAATGGACTGAACACTCCCACAACTAATTAGCTCATACATAAAAGCACTGAATGACAACAAAACGGGCACACCCCCTCCACATTGACCCTTGTTTGTGGCTCAGTTAGGTATACCTAATATGTAAATAGTAGTATAATATATAAATATGTTTACAAAATAAATAGCAACCGCACTTTTCTTGACGTCCTCCACCTGCTCAAGACCTGCAAGACCGTTAACTGTACAGCAACCTACTGTAAAATCAGACCATTTTACCTTCAATTTTCCAGGAATGCTTTGCAAATTACACTTTATTGCTGTAAAATCCGACATTTTAGAAGTTTGAATTGCGATTGATTTGCGCCTCCCAAAATGCAATTTTTTTTACAGTCATCTACTGTATTTAAGAAATACAGCAGAATACTGTTGAATTTCCCTGAAAAATTACAATAATTTTTTACAGTGCAGGTATCCTGGTTGGTAAGCCCAACCACTTGTTGCAGGCCTGAGACAGCCCCAGATACCCATTTCTTTACATGGTATTTTTTTATCAGAGCATTTGATTAACTGATTTCTGTTTGGATGAAAAGAGAATTTCAACTAATTTGACGAGCTTTAAACGTATTTGTGATTCAAACCTTGGGAATAGCAGCATTATAGTGGAAATAACTACATTTTCATGCATTTCATTAAGAGTAAAACTAACCAGATTTTTTAGAATGTAAAAAAATATTGGCAATGAGATGCACTTATTACTCCCAGAGAGTTGTGTGTTTTGGGAGTATGGCTTTGGTTAGAGGCCTGGGGCCTCATTTATCAACCATGCGTACGCACAGATTTGTGCTTACGCAGTGCGTACGAACATTCCCACGCAAAGTATGGCATTTATCAACTTGTACTTGTGCGTAGGAACGTGCGTAAATTTAAGCACAACTCTGACCATGCGTACGCACAAAACCTAGTGGTAGAATAGTGAAACTACTAAGAGAACCCGTCAAGAGTCGCAGTGTTCAGCAATCACAAACGTAACACATATCCCCTGTATCCTCTAATTAATAACAATTCTCAATTAGTAAGTTAGCAGACATTTTGAATAATTGGTATGACAAGCTATAAAAGACAGCTGGGACAGGACAACCTAAAAAAGACAACTTGAAATAAGGACGATGGCGTATCTTGCACTTTTGGAAGATTTAGAGAACCGTGCGCTCCGCAGGGAACGCGTGTTCAAAGAGCGTGTGGACTTGCTCAGTCAGAGAACAGAGTGGCTTCTCAGCAGGTACAGATTCCCAAAAAATATACTTGTAGATTTATGCCGGGATTTACAACCTATATTGGAGCGAGAGACCACACGAACCAAAGCCATCCCAGTGCACATCCAGCTCCTGTCCACAATGGGTTTTTTGGCCATCGGGACATTTCAACGTGAGATTGGAGACATATGTGGCATTTCACAGCCGACACTGAGTAGAATCATGCCAGCAGTGTTGGATGCAATCATTTCTCTAGCCCCACTTTACATTCAGTTCCCGTACAGGCAACAGCAACAAGCTGAAATTAAACAACAATTCCACGCCATCGCCGGATTCGCAAATATAATTGGAGCCATAGATTGCACACACATGACAATAAAAGCACCATCACACAATGAATTCAGTTACGTTAACAGGAGAGGACTTCATTCAATTAATACACAAATAATCTGTAATGCCAATATGTCTCTACTAAACGTTGTTGCCCGGTGGCCTGGAGGAACGCACGATTCGTTCATCCTGCAGAACAGTTCTGTGGGTGGGCAACTCCAAGCAGGAGCTATTGAGGATGGCTGGCTTATTGGTGAGTGTTACAACATTTAGAAAGCATTTTATGGGCTTCGTATGGTATATTATAGCCTAACATCCCTGTAGATGATCGGGGATATCCATTAAAGCCGTGGCTGATGACCCCCTTAACCAATCCGAGGACCCCGCAGCAGCAGCACTACAACCGGGCACATGCGCGCTCAAGAACGGTTGTGGAACGCACAATAGGTCTGCTAAAAGGCCGATGGATGTGCCTGTCCAGCGCGGGGGGGGCACTGCAGTACAAACCCGAAAAGGTCTGCCACATCATCATGGCATGCGCAGTGCTTCATAACTTGGCCATCAGACCCGGCGTCCCTCTGCAGGTACTCCCCAGAGCAGACGAGCCCATGCCCAACGCGGAGCATTTGCCACCTGCTAATGCCACCGCCATTCAAACAAGAGAGAGGATCATACAGAGGTTTTAGGCAAGTCTGCCTGTTAACCCATCTTTGAAAAGTGAGCAATTTCAGATCAAAAGTGTGCGTGGAAAATAATCTCAACATCATTTTACATTTTAAAGTTATTTATTGCACATTTGTGTTGCGCAGGCAGCAATCTGCTTAAGTGAGTCGTTTATTTGCTGTAGAGTGCTTGATATGGTTGTGAGTTGTTGTTTTATTTCATGTATGGCCTCGGTGGTCTCCTGCTGGTTTTTGAGGACGTCTGTGGTCAGTACTCTCGCCCCCCCCAGGACGCACTGGAGGAATTGTGGATGGCCCCGGCTGCTCCTGCTCCTCCAACGCCTCCGGCTCCTCCACCGCCTCTGGCTCCTGACCACAGGCCGGACTGGCTTGGGTTTCTGAGTTCAACCAATTAACATCACATTATTGCCACGTTTGCTTTAATTTAAATCCACAAATTAAAGTGTTCAAATAAACATAAAAATAAACACATTTTATTTTACCTGCAATGCGACTGGTCGATGGTACCGCTGGTTCTTCTCCTAGAGCGCCTGTATCACCACCGGGGATAATGCCACACAATGCCGTGTCCCCGATGATGCTGGCAATGCGGGCATCCATGGGGGTCAGCTGGGTGGTTGCTTGCCCCCCTCCGGTTTGTGATATTTGGCGTCTGTGTACGCTGACGCGTTTCTTTGCATGTAGTTTAACATCATACCATTTTTTATTTTATTTCTAGGGCAGATCTTTTTTCAGAACCAACAGAGTTGACCGCAGCCGTCACTTGGTTCCATGCAGCGGTTTTTCTTGTGTTGCTCACACCGGCGTTCAACGTGCCAAACAAAACATTTTGGTGACAATCAACTTCATGAACCAGTACCTCAATCTCGGAGCTGGAGAAGTTCTTCTTTTTCAACCTCTTTGCCATGATTTCGGTGATGGGATTTCCATTGACGTGTTATTTAAGGGATTGGCGCTACCATATATGGTTAATTGGAGGCGTTTCTGAATGCAAATGACTCTAACCGTGCACGAGCATGGTAGTTGAGAACAGGTGGGATTTATCATTACGGATTACTTATTGATGTAAGTACGACCCGTCTACGCACGTTTGATAAATGCAGATTTTTTTGTACTTACGCACATTCTAAATTTCATGCGTACGAACGAAATTAGAACTTTTCCTACGCACGGTTGATAAATGAGGCCCCTGGTATTTTTTCAGTTGGATGCTTCTAAGAACTGATTTCTTCCAATTGCCGATCCTAGCTTTGTATTGTGAGGGAGGGAAAACTCTCACCGAGCCAGCCAGGAGTCGAACCTGGAATCTTCTGATCTGTAGTCAGACACGTTATCCATTGCGCCACATTTTCTTTATAAGTCCCTGAAGGCTGTGTGTTTTGTGAGTGTGGCTTTGGTTAGTAGCCTGGTATTTATTCAGTTGGATGCTTTCAAGCGCTTCCAACTGATTTCTTCCAATTGCCTATCCTCTTATGTTGGTGTGAGGGAGGGAAAACTCTAACCGAGCCAGCCAGGAGTCGAACCTGGAATCTTCTGATCCGTAGTCAGACGCGTTATCCATTGCGCCACTGGCCCTTTACATAGACTTTGTTTCAGCAAACGACCCTGTGTAAACAACCCTACTACCCTTCTGCCATCAGTGCCCTGCTGAACCCCTGCAGGGCTTTGATGGCAGGAGGGCAGTAGGATCGCTTTGACTGGGTCGTCTGCTGAATGCAGTTGTTTGTAAAGGGCCAGTGGCGCAATGGATAACGCGTCTGACTACGGATCAGAAGATTCTAGGTCCGACTCCTGGCTGGCTCGGTGAAAGTTTTCCCTTCCTCACACCAACAAGCTAGGGAAGGCACTTAGAAGAAATCAGTGAGGTAACCTGTTGAAAGCATCTAACTGAAAAAATACCAGGCCACACAACCATCCTGCTAATTTAAGTTATTAGCCTGTCCCTCCTTTGTGGGAGCCTCTTGTCGTGGGCTGAGTGCATGCAGGTATCCTGGTTGGTAAGCCCAACAAATTTATTTCCCCACTTGTTGCAGGCCTGAGACAGCCCCAGATACCCATTTCTTTACATGGTATTTTTTATCAGAGCATTTGATTAACTGATTTCTGTTTGGATGAAAAGAGAATTTCAACTAATGTGACGAGCTTTAAACGTATTTGTGATTCAAACCTTGGGAATGAAAGCAACATTATAGTGGAAATGACTACATTTTCATGCATTTCATTAAGAGTAAAACTAACCAGATAGTTTAGAATGTAAAAAAAAATGGAGGTAGTTATTGGCAATGAGATGAGATTCACTTATTACTCCCAGAGAGTTGTGTGTTTTGGGAGTATGGCTTTGGTTAGAGGCCTGGTATTTTTTCAGTTGGATGCTTCTAAGCGCTTTCAACTGATTTCTTCCAATTGCCGATCCTAGCTTGGTATTGTGAGGGAGGGAAAACTCTCACCGAGCCAGCCAGGAGTCGAACCTGGAATCTTCTGATCCGTAGTCAGACACGTTATCCATTGCGCCACTGGCCCTTTCCAAATATAAATTGGATAAATGTAAAAAAAAATGGAAGTAGTTTTTGGCAATGTGATAACATTTTCTTTATAAGTCCCTGAAGGCTGTGTGTTTTGTGAGTGTGGCTTTGCCTAGCTTGGTATTTATTGTGTGGCTTTGCCTGGTAGCCTGGTATTTATTCAGTTGGATGCTTTCAAGCGCTTCCAACTGATTTCTTCCAATTCCAATTGCCTCTTATGTTGGTGTGAGGGAGGGAAAACTCTAACCGAGCCAGCCAGGAGTCGAACCTGGAATCTTCTGATCCGTAGTCAGACGCGTTATCCATTGCGCCACTGGCCCTCTACGTAGTGTTTGTTTCAGCAAACGACCCTGTCTAAACAACCCTACTACCCTTCTGCCATCAGTGCCCCGCTGAACCCCTGCAGGGCTTTGATGGCAGGAGGGCAGTAGGATCACTTTGATTGGGTCGTCTGCTGAATGCAGTTGTTTGTAAAGGGCCAGTGGCGCAATGGATAACGCGTCTGACTACGGATCAGAAGATTCTAGGTTCGACTCCTGGCTGGCTCGGTGAAAGTTTTCCCTTCCTCACACCAACAAGCTAGGGAAGCCACTTAGAAGAAATCAGTGAGGTAACCTGTTGAAAGCATCTAACTGAAAAAATACCAGGCCGCCAAACCATCCCGCTAATTTAAGTTATTAGCCTGTCTCTCCTTTGTGGGAGCCTCTTGTCGTGGGCTGAGTGCATGCAGGTATCCTGGTTGGTAAGCCCAACAAATTTATTTCCCCACTTGTTGCAGGCCTGAGACAGCCCCAGATACCCATTTTTTTACATGGTATTTTTTTATCAGAGCATTTGATTAACTGATTTCTGTTTGGATGAAAAGAGAATTTCAACTAATGTGACGAGCTTTTTGTGACGAGTATTTGTGATTCAAACCTTGGGAATGAAAGCAACATTATAGTGGAAATGACTACATTTTCATGCATTTCATTAAGAGTAAAACTAACCAGATAGTTTAGAATGTAAAAAAAATTGAGGTAGTTATTGGCAATGAGATGAGATTCACTTATTACTCCCAGAGAGTTGTGTGTTTTGGGAGTATGGCTTTGGTTAGAGGCCTGGTATTTTTTCAGTTGGATGATTCTAAGCGCTTTCAACTGATTTCTTCCAATTGCCGATCCTAGCTTGGTATTGTGAGGGAGGGAAAACTCTCACCGAGCCAGCCAGGAGTCGAACCTGGAATCTTCTGATCCGTAGTCAGACACGTTATCCATTGCACCACTGGCCCTTTCCAAATATAAATTGGATAAATGTAAAAAAAAAATGGAAGTAGTTTTTGGCAATGTGATAACATTTTCTTTATAAGTCCCTGAAGGCTATGTGTTTTGTGAGTGTGGCTTTGGTTGGTAGCCTGGTATTTATTCAGTTGGATGCTTTCAAGCGCTTCCAGCTGATTTCTTCCAATTGCCTATCCTCTTATGTTGGTGTGAGGGAGGGAAAACTCTAACCGAGCCAGCCAGGAGTCGAACCTGGAATCTTCTGATCCGTAGTCAGACGCGTTATCCATTGCGCCACTGGCCCTTTACATAGACTTTGTTTCAGCAAACGACCCTGTGTAAACAACCCTACTACCCTTCTGCCATCAGTGCCCTGCTGAACCCCTGCAGGGCTTTGATGGCAGGAGGGCAGTAGGATCGCTTTGACTGGGTCGTCTGCTGAATGCAGTTGTTTGTAAAGGGCCAGTGGCGCAATGGATAACGCGTCTGACTACGGATCAGAAGATTCTAGGTCCGACTCCTGGCTGGCTCGGTGAAAGTTTTCCCTTCCTCACACCAACAAGCTAGGGAAGGCACTTAGAAGAAATCAGTGAGGTAACCTGTTGAAAGCATCTAACTGAAAAAATACCAGGCCACACAACCATCCTGCTAATTTAAGTTATTAGCCTGTCCCTCCTTTGTGGGAGCCTCTTGTCGTGGGCTGAGTGCATGCAGGTATCCTGGTTGGTAAGCCCAACAAATTTATTTCCCCACTTGTTGCAGGCCTGAGACAGCCCCAGATACCCATTTCTTTACATGGTATTTTTTATCAGAGCATTTGATTAACTGATTTCTGTTTGGATGAAAAGAGAATTTCAACTAATGTGACGAGCTTTTTGTGACGAGTATTTGTGATTCAAACCTTGGGAATGAAAGCAACATTATAGTGGAAATGACTACATTTTCATGCATTTCATTAAGAGTAAAACTAACCAGATAGTTTAGAATGTAAAAAAAATTGAGGTAGTTATTGGCAATGAGATGAGATTCACTTATTACTCCCAGAGAGTTGTGTGTTTTGGGAGTATGGCTTTGGTTAGAGGCCTGGTATTTTTTCAGTTGGATGATTCTAAGCGCTTTCAACTGATTTCTTCCAATTGCCGATCCTCGCTTGGTATTGTGAGGGAGGGAAAACTCTCACCGAGCCAGCCAGGAGTCGAACCTGGAATCTTCTGATCCGTAGTCAGACACGTTATCCATTGCGCCACTGGCCCTTTCCAAATATAAATTGGATAAATGTAAAAAAAAAATGGAAGTAGTTTTTGGCAATGTGATAACATTTTCTTTATAAGTCCCTGAAGGCTATGTGTTTTGTGAGTGTGGCTTTGGTTGGTAGCCTGGTATTTATTCAGTTGGATGCTTTCAAGCGCTTCCAGCTGATTTCTTCCAATTGCCTATCCTCTTATGTTGGTGTGAGGGAGGGAAAACTCTAACCGAGCCTGCCAGGAGTCGAACCTGGAACCTTCTAATCCGTAGTCAGACGCGTTATCCATTGCGCCACTGGCCCTTTACATAGTATTTGTTTTAGCAAACGACCCTGTGTAAACAACCCTACTTCCCTTCTGCCATCAGTGCCCTGCTGAACCCCTGCAGGGCTTTGATGGCAGGAGGGCAGTAGGATCGCTTTGACTGGGTCGTCTGCTGAATGCAGTTGTTTGTAAAGGGCCAGTGGCGCAATGGATAACGCGTCTGACTACGGATCAGAAGATTCTAGGTTCGACTCCTGGCTGGCTCGGTGAAAGTTTTCCCTTCCTCACACCAACAAGCTAGGGAAGGCACTTAGAAGAAATCAGTGAGGTAACCTGTTGAAAGCATCTAAGTGAAAAAATACCAGGCCACACAACCATCCTGCTAATTTAAGTTATTAGCCTGTCCCTCCTTTGTGGGAGCCTCTTGTCGTGGGCTGAGTGCATGCAGGTATCCTGGTTGGTAAGCCCAACAAATTTATTTCCCCACTTGTTGCAGGCCTGAGACAGCCCCAGATACCCATTTCTTTACATGGTATTTTTTATCAGAGCATTTGATTAACTGATTTCTGTTTGGATGAAAAGAGAATTTCAACTAATGTGACGAGCTTTAAACGTATTTGTGATTCAAACCTTGGGAATGAAAGCAACATTATAGTGGAAATGACTACATTTTCATGCATTTCATTGAAGAGTAAAACTAACCAGATAGTTTAGAATGTAAAAAAAATGGAGGTAGTTATTGGCAATGAGATGAGATTCACTTATTACTCCCAGAGAGTTGTGTGTTTTGTGAGTATGGCTTTGGTTAGAGGCCTGGTATTTTTTCAGTTGGATGCTTCTAAGCGCTTTCAACTGATTTCTTCCAATTGCCGATCCTAGCTTGGTATTGTGAGGGAGGGAAAACTCTCACTGAGCCAGCCAGGAGTCGAACCTGGAATCTTCTGATCCGTAGTCAGACACGTTATCCATTGCGCCACTGGCCCTTTCCAAATATAAATTGGATAAATGTAAAAAAAAATGGAAGTAGTTTTTGGCAATGTGATAACATTTTCTTTATAAGTCCCTGAAGGCTATGTGTTTTGTGAGTGTGGCTTTGGTTGGTAGCCTGGTATTTATTCAGTTGGATGCTTTCAAGCGCTTCCAGCTGATTTCTTCCAATTGCCTATCCTCTTATGTTGGTGTGAGGGAGGGAAAACTCTAACTGAGCCAGCCAGGAGTCGAACCTGGAATCTTCTAATCCGTAGTCAGACGCGTTATCCATTGCGCCACTGGCCCTTTACATAGTCTTTGTTTTAGCAAACGACCCTGTGTAAACAACCCTACTACCCTTCTGCCATCAGTGCCCTGCTGAACCCCTGCAGGGCTTTGATGGCAGGAGGGCAGTAGGATCGCTTTGAGTGGGTCGTCTGCTGAATGCAGTTCTTTGTAAAGGGCCAGTGGCACAATGGATAACGCGTCTGACTACGGATCAGAAGATTCTAGGTTCGACTCCTGGCTGGCTCGGTGAAAGTTTTCCCTTCCTCACACCAACAAGCTAGGGAAGGCACTTAGAAGAAATCAGTGAGGTAACCTGTTGAAAGCATCTAAGTGAAAAAATACCAGGCCACACAACCATCCTGCTAATTTAAGTTATTAGCCTGTCCCTCCTTTGTGGGAGCCTCTTGTCGTGGGCTGAGTGCATGCAGGTATCCTGGTTGGTAAGCCCAACAAATTTATTTCCCCACTTGTTGCAGGCCTGAGACAGCCCCAGATACCCATTTCTTTACATGGTATTTTTTATCAGAGCATTTGATTAACTGATTTCTGTTTGGATGAAAAGAGAATTTCAACTAATGTGACGAGCTTTAAACGTATTTGTGATTCAAACCTTGGGAATGAAAGCAACATTATAGTGGAAATGACTACATTTTCATGCATTTCATTGAAGAGTAAAACTAACCAGATAGTTTAGAATGTAAAAAAAATGGAGGTAGTTATTGGCAATGAGATGAGATTCACTTATTACTCCCAGAGAGTTGTGTGTTTTGGGAGTATGGCTTTGGTTAGAGGCCTGGTATTTTTTCAGTTGGATGCTTCTCAGCGCTTTCAACTGATTTCTTCCAATTGCCGATCCTAGCTTGGTATTGTGAGGGAGGGAAAACTCTCACCGAGCCAGCCAGGAGTCGAACCTGGAATCTTCTGATCCGTAGTCAGACACGTTATCCATTGCGCCACTGGCCCTTTCCAAATATAAATTGGATAAATGTAAAAAAAAATGGAAGTAGTTTTTGGCAATGTGAAACAATGCTGAAATGCTGAAACAAACACTACGTAGAGGGCCAGTGGCGCAATGGATAACGCGTCTGTGTGGCTTTGCCTGGTAGCCTGGTACATTTTCTTTATAAGTCCCTGAAGGCTGTGTGTTTTGTGAGTGTGGCTTTGCCTGGTAGCCTGGTATTTATTGTGTGGCTTTGCCTGGTAGCCTTGTATTTATTCAGTTGGATGCTTTCAAGCGCTTCCAACTGATTTCTTCCAATTCCAATTGCCTCTTATGTTGGTGTGAGGGAGGGAAAACTCTAACCGAGCCAGCCAGGAGTCGAACCTGGAATCTTCTGATCCGTAGTCAGACGCGTTATCCATTGCGCCACTGGCCCTCTACGTAGTGTTTGTTTCAGCAAACGACCCTGTCTAAACAACCCTACTACCCTTCTGCCATCAGTGCCCCGCTGAACCCCTGCAGGGCTTTGATGGCAGGAGGGCAGTAGGATCGCTTTGAGTGGGTCGTCTGCTGAATGCAGTTGTTTGTAAAGGGCCAGTGGCGCAATGGATAACGCGTCTGACTACGGATCAGAAGATTCTAGGTTCGACTCCTGGCTGGCTCGGTGAAAGTTTTCCCTTCCTCACACCAACAAGCTAGGGAAGCCACTTAGAAGAAATCAGTGAGGTAACCTGTTGAAAGCATCTAACTGAAAAAATACCAGGCCGCCAAACCATCCCGCTAATTTAAGTTATTAGCCTGTCTCTCCTTTGTGGGCTGAGTGCATGCAGGTATCCTGGTTGGTAAGCCCAACAAATTTATTTCCCCACTTGTTGCAGGCCTGAGACAGCCCCAGATACCCATTTTTTTACATGGTATTTTTTTATCAGAGCATTTGATTAACTGATTTCTGTTTGGATGAAAAGAGAATTTTAACTAATGTGACGAGCTTTTTGTGACGAGTATTTGTGATTCAAACCTTGGGAATGAAAGCAACATTATAGTGGAAATGACTACATTTTCATGCATTTCATTGAAGAGTAAAACTAACCAGATAGTTTAGAATGTAAAAAAAATGGAGGTAGTTATTGGCAATGAGATGAGATTCACTTATTACTCCCAGAGAGTTGTGTGTTTTGTGAGTATGGCTTTGGTTAGAGGCCTGGTATTTTTTCAGTTGGATGCTTCTAAGCGCTTTCAACTGATTTCTTCCAATTGCCGATCCTAGCTTGGTATTGTGAGGGAGGGAAAACTCTCACTGAGCCAGCCAGGAGTCGAACCTGGAATCTTCTGATCCGTAGTCAGACACGTTATCCATTGCGCCACTGGCCCTTTCCAAATATAAATTGGATAAATGTAAAAAAAAATGGAAGTAGTTTTTGGCAATGTGATAACATTTTCTTTATAAGTCCCTGAAGGCTATGTGTTTTGTGAGTGTGGCTTTGGTTGGTAGCCTGGTATTTATTCAGTTGGATGCTTTCAAGCGCTTCCAGCTGATTTCTTCCAATTGCCTATCCTCTTATGTTGGTGTGAGGGAGGGAAAACTCTAACTGAGCCAGCCAGGAGTCGAACCTGGAATCTTCTAATCCGTAGTCAGACGCGTTATCCATTGCGCCAATGGCCCTTTACATAGTCTTTGTTTTAGCAAACGACCCTGTGTAAACAACCCTACTACCCTTCTGCCATCAGTGCCCTGCTGAACCCCTGCAGGGCTTTGATGGCAGGAGGGCAGTAGGATCGCTTTGAGTGGGTCGTCTGCTGAATGCAGTTCTTTGTAAAGGGCCAGTGGCGCAATGGATAACGCGTCTGACTACGGATCAGAAGATTCTAGGTTCGACTCCTGGCTGGCTCGGTGAAAGTTTTCCCTTCCTCACACCAACAAGCTAGGGAAGGCACTTAGAAGAAATCAGTGAGGTAACCTGTTGAAAGCATCTAAGTGAAAAAATACCAGGCCACACAACCATCCTGCTAATTTAAGTTATTAGCCTGTCCCTCCTTTGTGGGAGCCTCTTGTCGTGGGCTGAGTGCATGCAGGTATCCTGGTTGGTAAGCCCAACAAATTTATTTCCCCACTTGTTGCAGGCCTGAGACAGCCCCAGATACCCATTTCTTTACATGGTATTTTTTATCAGAGCATTTGATTAACTGATTTCTGTTTGGATGAAAAGAGAATTTCAACTAATGTGACGAGCTTTAAACGTATTTGTGATTCAAACCTTGGGAATGAAAGCAACATTATAGTGGAAATGACTACATTTTCATGCATTTCATTGAAGAGTAAAACTAACCAGATAGTTTAGAATGTAAAAAAAATGGAGGTAGTTATTGGCAATGAGATGAGATTCACTTATTACTCCCAGAGAGTTGTGTGTTTTGGGAGTATGGCTTTGGTTAGAGGCCTGGTATTTTTTCAGTTGGATGCTTCTCAGCGCTTTCAACTGATTTCTTCCAATTGCCGATCCTAGCTTGGTATTGTGAGGGAGGGAAAACTCTCACCGAGCCAGCCAGGAGTCGAACCTGGAATCTTCTGATCCGTAGTCAGACACGTTATCCATTGCGCCACTGGCCCTTTCCAAATATAAATTGGATAAATGTAAAAAAAAATGGAAGTAGTTTTTGGCAATGTGAAACAATGCTGAAATGCTGAAACAAACACTACGTAGAGGGCCAGTGGCGCAATGGATAACGCGTCTGTGTGGCTTTGCCTGGTAGCCTGGTACATTTTCTTTATAAGTCCCTGAAGGCTGTGTGTTTTGTGAGTGTGGCTTTGCCTGGTAGCCTGGTATTTATTGTGTGGCTTTGCCTGGTAGCCTTGTATTTATTCAGTTGGATGCTTTCAAGCGCTTCCAACTGATTTCTTCCAATTCCAATTGCCTCTTATGTTGGTGTGAGGGAGGGAAAACTCTAACCGAGCCAGCCAGGAGTCGAACCTGGAATCTTCTGATCCGTAGTCAGACGCGTTATCCATTGCGCCACTGGCCCTCTACGTAGTGTTTGTTTCAGCAAACGACCCTGTCTAAACAACCCTACTACCCTTCTGCCATCAGTGCCCCGCTGAACCCCTGCAGGGCTTTGATGGCAGGAGGGCAGTAGGATCGCTTTGAGTGGGTCGTCTGCTGAATGCAGTTGTTTGTAAAGGGCCAGTGGCGCAATGGATAACGCGTCTGACTACGGATCAGAAGATTCTAGGTTCGACTCCTGGCTGGCTCGGTGAAAGTTTTCCCTTCCTCACACCAACAAGCTAGGGAAGCCACTTAGAAGAAATCAGTGAGGTAACCTGTTGAAAGCATCTAACTGAAAAAATACCAGGCCGCCAAACCATCCCGCTAATTTAAGTTATTAGCCTGTCTCTCCTTTGTGGGCTGAGTGCATGCAGGTATCCTGGTTGGTAAGCCCAACAAATTTATTTCCCCACTTGTTGCAGGCCTGAGACAGCCCCAGATACCCATTTTTTTACATGGTATTTTTTTATCAGAGCATTTGATTAACTGATTTCTGTTTGGATGAAAAGAGAATTTTAACTAATGTGACGAGCTTTTTGTGACGAGTATTTGTGATTCAAACTTTGGGAATGAAAGCAACATTATAGTGGAAATGACTACATTTTCATGCATTTCATTAAGAGTAAAACTAACCAGATAGTTTAGAATGTAAAAAAAATGGAGGTAGTTATTGGCAATGAGATGAGATTCACTTATTACTCCCAGAGAGTTGTGTGTTTTGGGAGTATGGCTTTGGTTAGAGGCCTGGTATTTTTTCAGTTGGATGATTCTAAGCGCTTTCAACTGATTTCTTCCAATTGCCGATCCTAGCTTGGTATTGTGAGGGAGGGAAAACTCTCACCGAGCCAGCCAGGAGTCGAACCTGGAATCTTCTGATCCGTAGTCAGACACGTTATCCATTGCGCCACTGGCCCTTTCCAAATATAAATTGGATAAATGTAAAAAAAAATGGAAGTAGTTTTCTTTATAAGTCCCTGAAGGCTATGTGTTTTGTGAGTGTGGCTTTGGTTGGTAGCCTGGTATTTATTCAGTTGGATGCTTTCAAGCGCTTCCAGCTGATTTCTTCCAATTGCCTATCCTCTTATGTTGGTGTGAGGGAGGGAAAACTCTAACCGAGCCTGCCAGGAGTCGAACCTGGAACCTTCTAATCCGTAGTCAGACGCGTTATCCATTGCGCCACTGGCCCTTTACATAGTCTTTGTTCTAGCAAATGACCCTGTGTAAACAACCCTACTACCCTTCTGCCATCAGTGCCCTGCTGAACCCCTGCAGGGCTTTGATGGCAGGAGGGCAGTAGGATCGCTTTGACTGGGTCGTCTGCTGAATGCAGTTGTTTGTAAAGGGCCAGTGGCGCAATGGATAACGCGTCTGACTACGGATCAGAAGATTCTAGGTTCGACTCCTGGCTGGCTCGGTGAAAGTTTTCCCTTCCTCACACCAACAAGCTAGGGAAGCCACTTAGAAGAAATCAGTGAGGTAACCTGTTGAAAGCATCTAAGTGAAAAAATACCAGGCCACACAACCATCCTGCTAATTTAAGTTATTAGCCTGTCCCTCCTTTGTGGGAGCCTCTTGTCGTGGGCTGAGTGCATGCAGGTATCCTGGTTGGTAAGCCCAACAAATTTATTTCCCCACTTGTTGCAGGCCTGAGACAGCCCCAGATACCCATTTCTTTACATGGTATTTTTTATCAGAGCATTTGATTAACTGATTTCTGTTTGGATGAAAAGAGAATTTCAACTAATGTGACGAGCTTTAAACGTATTTGTGATTCAAACCTTGGGAATGAAAGCAACATTATAGTGGAAATGACTACATTTTCATGCATTTCATTAAGAGTAAAACTAACCAGATAGTTTAGAATGTAAAAAAAATGGAGGTAGTTATTGGCAATGAGATGAGATTCACTTATTACTCCCAGAGAGTTGTGTGTTTTGGGAGTATGGCTTTGGTTAGAGGCCTGGTATTTTTTCAGTTGGATGCTTCTCAGCGCTTTCAACTGATTTCTTCCAATTGCCGATCCTAGCTTGGTATTGTGAGGGAGGGAAAACTCTCACCGAGCCAGCCAGGAGTCGAACCTGGAATCTTCTGATCCGTAGTCAGACACGTTATCCATTGCGCCACTGGCCCTTTCCAAATATAAATTGGATAAATGTAAAAAAAAATGGAAGTAGTTTTTGGCAATGTGATAACATTTTCTTTATAAGTCCCTGAAGGCTATGTGTTTTGTGAGTGTGGCTTTGGTTGGTAGCCTGGTATTTATTCAGTTGGATGCTTTCAAGCGCTTCCAGCTGATTTCTTCCAAATGCCTATCCTCTTATGTTGGTGTGAGGGAGGGAAAACTCTAACCGAGCCAGCCAGGAGTCGAACCTTGAATCTTCTAATCCGTAGTCAGACGCGTTATCCATTGCGCCACTGGCCCTTTACTTAGTCTTTGTTTTAGCAAACGACCCTGTGTAAACAACCCTACTACCCTTCTGCCATCAGTGCCCTGCTGAACCCCTGCAGGGCTTTGATGGCAGGAGGGCAGTAGGATCGCTTTGACTGGGTCGTCTGCTGAATGCAGTTGTTTGTAAAGGGCCAGTGGCGCAATGGATAACGCGTCTGACTACGGATCAGAAGATTCTAGGTTCGACTCCTGGCTGGCTCGGTGAAAGTTTTCCCTTCCTCACACCAACAAGCTAGGGAAGCCACTTAGAAGAAATCAGTGAGGTAACCTGTTGAAAGCATCTAACTGAAAAAATACCAGGCCGCCAAACCATCCCGCTAATTTAAGTTATTAGCCTGTCTCTCCTTTGTGGGAGCCTCTTGTCGTGGGCTGAGTGCATGCAGGTATCCTGGTTGGTAAGCCCAACAAATTTATTTCCCCACTTGTTGCAGGCCTGAGACAGCCCCAGACACCCATTTTTTTACATGGTATTTTTTTTATCAGAGCATTTGATTAACTGATTTCTGTTTGGATGAAAAGAGAATTTCAACTAATGTGACAAGCTTTAAACGTATTTGTGATTCAAACCTTGGGAATGAAAGCAACATTATAGTGGAAATGACTACATTTTCATGCATTTCATTCAGAGTAAAACTAACCAGATAGTTTAGAATGTAAAAACATTGGAGGTAGTTATTGGCAATGAGATGAGATTCACTTATTACTCCCAGAGAGTTGTGTGTTTTGGGAGTATGGCTTTGGTTAGAGGCCTGGTATTTTTTCAGTTGGATGCTTCTAAACGCTTTGAACTGATTTCTTCCAATTGCCGATCCTAGCTTGGTATTGTGAGGGAGGGAAAACTCTCACCGAGTCAGCCAGGAGTCGAACCTGGAATCTTCTGATCCGTAGCCAGACACGTTATCCATTGCGCCACTGGCCCTTTCCACATATAAATTGGATAAATGTAAAAAAAAATGGAAGTAGTTTTTGGCAATGTGATAACATTTTCTTTATAAGTCCCTGAAGGCTATGTGTTTCGTGAGTGTGGCTTTCGTTGGTAGCCTGGTATTTATTCAGTTGGATGCTTTCAAGCGCTTTCAGCTGATTTCTTCCAATTGCCTATCCTCTTATGTTGGTGTGAGGGAGGGAAAACTCTCACTGAGCCAGCCAGGAGACGAACCTGGCATCTTCTGATCCGTAGTCAGACACGTTATCCATTGCGCCACTGGCCCTTTCCAAATATAAATTGGATAAATGTAAAAAAAAATGGAAGTAGTTTTTGGCAATGTGATAACATTTTCTTTATAAGTCCCTGAAGGCTGTGTGTTTTGTGAGTGTGGCTTTGGTTGGTAGCCTGGTATTTATTCAGTTGGATGCTTTCAAGCGCTTCCAACTGATTTCTTCCAATTGCCTATCCTCTTATGTTGGTGTGAGGGAGGGAAAACTCTAACCGAGCCAGCCAGGAGTCGAACCTGGAATCTTCTGATCCGTAGTCAGACGCGTTATCCATTGCGCCACTGGCCCTCTACGTAGTGTTTGTTTCAGCAAACGACCCTGTCTAAACAACCCTACTACCCTTCTGCCATCAGTGCCCTGCTGAACCCCTGCAGGGCTTTGATGGCAGGAGGGCAGTAGGATCGCTTTGACTGTGTCGTCTGCTGAATGCAGTTCTTTGTAAAGGGCCAGTGGCGCAATGGATAACGCGTCTGACTACGGATCAGAAGATTCTAGGTTCGACTCCTGGCTGGCTCGGTGAAAGTTTTCCCTTCCTCACACCAACAAGCTAGGGAAGCCACTTAGAAGAAATCAGTGAGGTAACCTGTTGAAAGCATCTAACTGAAAAAATACCAGGCCGCCAAACCATCCCGCTAATTTAAGTTATTAGCCTGTCTCTCCTTTGTGGGAGCCTCTTGTCGTGGGCTGAGTGCATGCAGGTATCCTGGTTGGTAAGCCCAACAAATTTATTTCCCCACTTGTTGCAGGCCTGAGACAGCCCCAGATACCCATTTTTTTACATGGTATTTTTTTTTATCAGAGCATTTGATTAACTGATTTCTGTTTGGATGAAAAGAGAATTTCAACTAATGTGACAAGCTTTAAACGTATTTGTGATTCAAACCTTGGGAATGAAAGCAACATTATAGTGGAAATGACTACATTTTCATGCATTTCATTCAGAGTAAAACTAACCAGATAGTTTAGAATGTAAAAAAATTGGAGGTAGTTATTGGCAATGAGATGAGATTCACTTATTACTCCCAGAGAGTTGTGTGTTTTGGGAGTATGGCTTTGGTTAGAGGCCTGGTATTTTTTCAGTTGGATGCTTCTAAGCGCTTTCAACTGATTTCTTCCAATTGCCGATCCTAGCTTGGTATTGTGAGGGAGGGAAAACTCTCACCGAGTCAGCCAGGAGTCGAACCTGGAATCTTCTGATCCGTAGCCAGACACGTTATCCATTGCGCCACTGGCCCTTTCCACATATAAATTGGATAAATGTAAAAAAAAATGGAAGTAGTTTTTGGCAATGTGATAACATTTTCTTTATAAGTCCCTGAAGGCTATGTGTTTCGTGAGTGTGGCTTTGCCTGGTAGCCTGGTATTTATTGTGTGGCTTTGCCTGGTAGCCTGGTATTTATTCAGTTGGATGCTTTCAAGCGCTTCCAACTGATTTCTTCCAATTGCCTATCCTCTTATGTTGGTGTGAGGGAGGGAAAACTCTAATCGAGCCAGCCAGGAGTCGAACCTGGAATCTTCTGATCCGTAGTCAGACGCGTTATCCATTGCGCCACTGGCCCTCTACGTAGTGTTTGTTTCAGCAAACGACCCTGTCTAAACAACCCTACTACCCTTCTGCCATCAGTGCCCCGCTGAACCCCTGCAGGGCTTTGATGGCAGGAGGGCAGTAGGATCGCTTTGACTGGGTCGTCTGCTGAATGCAGTTGTTTGTAAAGGGCCAGTGGCGCAATGGATAACGCCTCTGACTACGGATCAGAAGATTCTAGGTTCGACTCCTGGCTGGCTCGGCGAAAGTTTTCCCTTCCTCACACCAACAAGCTAGGGAAGCCACTTAGAAGAAATCAGTGAGGTAAACTGTTGAAAGCATCTAACTGAAAAAATACCAGGCCGCCAAACCATCCCGCTAATTTAAGTTATTAGCCTGTCTCTCCTTTGTGGGAGCCTCTTGTCGTGGGCTGAGTGCATGCAGGTATCCTGGTTGGTAAGCCCAACAAATTTATTTCCCCACTTGTTGCAGGCCTGAGACAGCCCCAGATACCTTTTTTTACATGGTATTTTTTTATCAGAGCATTTGATTAACTGATTTCTGTTTGGATGAAAAGAGAATTTTAACTAATGTGATGAGCTTTTTGTGACGAGTATTTGTGATTCAAACCTTGCGAATGAAAGCAACATTATAGTGGAAATGACTACATTTTCATGCATTTCATTAAGAGTAAAACTAACCAGATAGTTTAGAATGTAAAAAAAATGGAGGTAGTTATTGGCAATGAGATGAGATTCACTTATTACTCCCAGAGAGTTGTGTGTTTTGGGAGTATGGCTTTGGTTAGAGGCCTGGTATTTTTTCAGTTGGATGATTCTAAGCGCTTTCAACTGATTTCTTCCAATTGCCGATCCTAGCTTGGTATTGTGAGGGAGGGAAAACTCTCACCGAGCCAGCCAGGAGTCGAACCTGGAATCTTCTGATCCGTAGTCAGACACGTTATCCATTGCGCCACTGGCCCTTTCCAAATATAAATTGGATAAATGTAAAAAAAAATGGAAGTAGTTTTCTTTATAAGTCCCTGAAGGCTATGTGTTTTGTGAGTGTGGCTTTGGTTGGTAGCCTGGTATTTATTCAGTTGGATGCTTTCAAGCGCTTCCAGCTGATTTCTTCCAATTGCCTATCCTCTTATGTTGGTGTGAGGGAGGGAAAACTCTAACCGAGCCTGCCAGGGGTCGAACCTGGAACCTTCTAATCCGTAGTCAGACGCGTTATCCATTGCGCCACTGGCCCTTTACATAGTCTTTGTTTTAGCAAATGACCCTGTGTAAACAACCCTACTACCCTTCTGCCATCAGTGCCCTGCTGAACCCCTGCAGGGCTTTGATGGCAGGAGGGCAGTAGGATCGCTTTGAATGGGTCGTCTGCTGAATGCAGTTGTTTGTAAAGGGCCAGTGGCGCAATGGATAACGCGTCTGACTACGGATCAGAAGATTCAAGGTTCGACTCCTGGCTGGCTCGGTGAAAGTTTTCCCTTCCTCACACCAACAAGCTAGGGAAGGCACTTAGAAGAAATCAGTGAGGTAACCTGTTGAAAGCATCTAAGTGAAAAAATACCAGGCCACACAACCATCCTGCTAATTTAAGTTATTAGCCTGTCCCTCCTTTGTGGGAGCCTCTTGTCGTGGGCTGAGTGCATGCAGGTATCCTGGTTGGTAAGCCCAACAAATTTATTTCCCCACTTGTTGCAGGCCTGAGACAGCCCCAGATACCCATTTCTTTACATGGTATTTTTTATCAGAGCATTTGATTAACTGATTTCTGTTTGGATGAAAAGAGAATTTCAACTAATGTGACGAGCTTTAAACGTATTTGTTATTCAAACCTTGGGAATGAAAGCAACATTATAGTGGAAATGACTACATTTTCATGCATTTCATTAAGAGTAAAACTAACCAGATAGTTTAGAATGTAAAAAAAATGGAGGTAGTTATTGGCAATGAGATGAGATTCACTTATTACTCCCAGAGAGTTGTGTGTTTTGGGAGTATGGCTTTGGTTAGAGGCCTGGTATTTTTTCAGTTGGATGCTTCTAAGCGCTTTCAACTGATTTCTTCCAATTGCCGATCCTAGCTTGGTATTTGGAGGGAGGGAAAACTCTCACCGAGCCAGCCAGGAGTCGAACCTGGAATCTTCTGATCCGTAGTCAGACACGTTATCCATTGCGCCACTGGCCCTTTCCAAATATAAATTGGATAAATGTAAAAAAAAATGGAAGTAGTTTTTGGCAATGTGATAACATTTTCTTTATAAGTCCCTGAAGGCTATGTGTTTTGTGAGTGTGGCTTTGGTTGGTAGCCTGGTATTTATTCAGTTGGATGCTTTCAAGCGCTTCCAGCTGATTTCTTCCAATTGCCTATCCTCTTATGTTGGTGTGAGGGAGGGAAAACTCTAACCGAGCCAGCCAGGAGTCGAACCTTGAATCTTCTAATCCGTAGTCAGACGCGTTATCCATTGCGCCACTGGCCCTTTACATAGTCTTTGTTTTAGCAAACGACCCTGTGTAAACAACCCTACTACCCTTCTGCCATCAGTGCCCTGCTGAACCCCTGCAGGGCTTTGATGGCAGGAGGGCAGTAGGATCGCTTTGACTGGGTCGTCTGCTGAATGCAGTTGTTTGTAAAGGGCCAGTGGCGCAATGGATAACGCGTCTGACTACGGATCAGAAGATTCTAGGTTCGACTCCTGGCTGGCTCGGTGAAAGTTTTCCCTTCCTCACACCAACAAGCTAGGGAAGCCACTTAGAAGAAATCAGTGAGGTAACCTGTTGAAAGCATCTAACTGAAAAAATACCAGGCCGCCAAACCATCCCGCTAATTTAAGTTATTAGCCTGTCTCTCCTTTGTGGGAGCCTCTTGTCGTGGGCTGAGTGCATGCAGGTATCCTGGTTGGTAATCCCAACAAATTTATTTCCCCACTTGTTGCAGGCCTGAGACAGCCCCAGATACCCATTTTTTTACATGGTATTTTTTTATCAGAGCATTTGATTAACTGATTTCTGTTTGGATGAAAAGAGAATTTCAACTAATGTGACAAGCTTTAAACGTATTTGTGATTCAAACCTTGGGAATGAAAGCAACATTATAGTGGAAATGACTACATTTTCATGCATTTCATTCAGAGTAAAACTAACCAGATAGTTTAGAATGTAAAAAAATTGGAGGTAGTTATTGGCAATGAGATGAGATTCACTTATTACTCCCAGAGAGTTGTGTGTTTTGGGAGTATGGCTTTGGTTAGAGGCCTGGTATTTTTTCAGTTGGATGCTTCTAAGCGCTTTCAACTGATTTCTTCCAATTGCCGATCCTAGCTTGGTATTGTGAGGGAGGGAAAACTCTAACCGAGCCAGCCAGGAGTCAGACTGGAATCTTCTGATCCGTAGTCAGACGCGTTATCCATTGCGCCACTGGCCCTCTACGTAGTGTTTGTTTCAGCAAACGACCCTGTGTAAACAACCCTACTACCCTTCTGCCATCAGTGCCCTGCTGAACCCCTGCAGGGCTTTGATGGCAGGAAGGCAGTAGGATCGCTTTGAGTGGGTCGTCTGCTGAATGCAGTTGTTTGTAAAGGGCCAGTGGCGCAATGGATAACGCGTCTGACTACGGATCAGAAGATTCTAGGTTCGACTCCTGGCTGGCTCGGTGAAAGTTTTCCCTTCCTCACACCAACAAGCTAGGGAAGCCACTTAGAAGAAATCAGTGAGGTAAACTGTTGAAAGCATCTAACTGAAAAAATACCAGGCCGCCAAACCATCCCGCTAATTTAAGTTATTAGCCTGTCTCTCCTTTGTGGGAGCCTCTTGTCGTGGGCTGAGTGCATGCAGGTATCCTGGTTGGTAAGCCCAACAAATTTATTTCCCCACTTGTTGCAGGCCTGAGACAGCCCCAGATACCCATTTTTTTACATGGTATTTTTTTATCAGAGCATTTGATTAACTGATTTCTGTTTGGATGAAAAGAGAATTTCAACTAATGTGACAAGCTTTAAACGTATTTGTGATTCAAACCTTGGGAATGAAAGCAACATTATAGTGGAAATGACTACATTTTCATGCATTTCATTCAGAGTAAAACTAACCAGATAGTTTAGAATGTAAAAAAATTGGAGGTAGTTATTGGCAATGAGATGAGATTCACTTATTACTCCCAGAGAGTTGTGTGTTTTGGGAGTATGGCTTTGGTTAGAGGCCTGGTATTTTTTCAGTTGGATGCTTCTAAGCGCTTTCAACTGATTTCTTCCAATTGCCGATCCTAGCTTGGTATTGTGAGGGAGGGAAAACTCTAACCGAGCCAGCCAGGAGTCAGACTGGAATCTTCTGATCCGTAGTCAGACGCGTTATCCATTGCGCCACTGGCCCTCTACGTAGTGTTTGTTTCAGCAAACGACCCTGTGTAAACAACCCTACTACCCTTCTGCCATCAGTGCCCTGCTGAACCCCTGCAGGGCTTTGATGGCAGGAAGGCAGTAGGATCGCTTTGAGTGGGTCGTCTGCTGAATGCAGTTGTTTGTAAAGGGCCAGTGGCGCAATGGATAACGCGTCTGACTACGGATCAGAAGATTCTAGGTTCGACTCCTGGCTGGCTCGGTGAAAGTTTTCCCTCCTCACACCAACAAGCTAGGGAAGCCACTTAGAAGAAATCAGTGAGGTAACCTGTTGAAAGCATCTAACTGAAAAAATACCAGGCCGCCAGACCATCCCGCTAATTTAAGTTATTAGCCTGTCTCTCCTTTGTGGGAGCCTCTTGTCGTGGGCTGAGTGCATGCAGGTATCCTGGTTGGTAAGCCCAACAAATTTATTTCCCCACTTGTTGCAGGCCTGAGACAGCCCCAGATACCCATTTTTTTACATGGTATTTTTTTATCAGAGCATTTGATTAACTGATTTCTGTTTGGATGAAAAGAGAATTTCAACTAATGTGACGAGCTTTTTGTGACGAGTATTTGTGATTCAAACCTTGGGAATGAAAGCAACATTATAGTGGAAATGACTACATTTTCATGCATTTCATTAAGAGTAAAATTAACCAGATAGTTTAGAATGTAAAAAAATTGGAGGTAGTTATTGGCAATGAGATGGGATTCACTTATTACTCCCAGAGAGTTGTGTGTTTTGGGAGTATGGCTTTGGTTAGAGGCCTGGTATTTTTTCAGTTGGCTGCTTCTAAGCGCTTTCAACTGATTTCTTCCAATTGCCGATCCTAGCTTGGTATTGTGAGGGAGAAAAAACTCTCACCGAGCCAGCCAGGAGTCGAACCTGGAATCTTCTGATCCGTAGTCAGACACGTTATCCATTGCGCCACTGGCCCTTTCCAAATATAAATTGGATAAATGTAAAAAAAAAATGGAAGTAGTTTTTGGCAATGTGATAACATTTTCTTTATAAGTCCCTGAAGGCTGTGTGTTTTGTGAGTGTGGCTTTGGTTGGTAGCCTGGTATTTATTCAGTTGGATGCTTTCAAGCGCTTCCAGCTGATTTCTTCCAATTGCCTATCCTCTTATGTTGGTGTGAGGGAGGGAAAACTCTAACCGAGCCAGCCAGGAGTCGAACCTGGAATCTTCTGATCCGTAGTCAGACGCGTTATCCATTGCGCCACTGGCCCTCTACGTAGTGTTTGTTTCAGCAAACGACCCTGTCTAAACAACCCTACTACCCTTCTGCCATCAGTGCCCTGCTGAACCCCTGCAGGGCTTTGATGGCAGGAGGGCAGTAGGATCGCTTTGACTGGGTCGTCTGCTGAATGCAGTTGTTTGTAAAGGGCCAGTGGCGCAATGGATAACGCGTCTGACTACGGATCAGAAGATTCTAGGTTCGACTCCTGGCTGGCTCGGTGGAAGTTTTCCCTTCCTCACACCAACAAGCTAGGGAAGGCACTTAGAAGATATCAGTGAGGTAACCTGTTGAAAGCATCTAACTGAAAAAATACCAGGCCACAAAACCATCGTGCTAATTTAAGTTATTAGCCTGTCCCTCCTTTGTGGGAGCCTCTTGTCGTGGGCTGAGTGCATGCAGGTATCCTGGTTGGTAAGCCCAACAAATTTATTTCCCCACTTGTTGCAGGCCTGAGACAGCCCCAGATACCCATTTTTTTTACATGGTATTTTTTATCAGAGCATTTGATTAACTGATTTCTGTTTGGATGAAAAGAGAATTTCTACTAATGTGATGAGCTTTAAACGTATTTGTGATTCAAACCTTGGGAATGAAAGCAACATTATAGTGGAAATAACTACATTTTCATACATTTCATTAAGAGTAAAACTAACCAGATAGTTTAGAATGTAAAAAAAATGGAGGTAGTTATTGGCAATGAGATGAGATTCACTTATTACTCCCAGCGAGTTGTGTGTTTTGGGAGTATGGCTTTGGTTAGAGGCCTGGTATTTTTTCAGTTGGATGCTTCTAAGCGCTTTCAACTGATTTCTTCCAATTGCCGATCCTAGCTTGGTATTGTGAGGGAGGGAAAACTCTCACCAAGCCAGCCAGGAGTCGAACCTGGAATCTTCTGATCCGTAGTCAGACACGTTATCCATTGCGCCACTGGCCCTCTACGTAGTGTTTGTTTCAGCAAACGACCCTATCTAAACAACCCTACTACCCTTCTGCCATCAGTGCCCTGCTGAACCCCTGCAGGGCTTTGATGGCAGGAGGGCAGTAGGATCGCTTTGAGTGGGTCGCCTGCTGAATGCATTGTTTGTAAAGGGCCAGTGGCGCAATGGATAACGCGTCTGACTACGGATCAGAAGATTCTAGGTTCGACTCCTGGCTGGCTCGGTGAAAGTTTTCCCTTCCTCACACCAACAAGCTAGGGAAGCCACTTAGAAGAAATCAGTGAGGTAAACTGTTGAAAGCATCTAACTGAAAAAATACCAGGCCGCCAAACCATCCCGCTAATTTAAGTTATTAGCCTGTCTCTCCTTTGTGGGAGCCTCTTGTCGTGGGCTGAGTGCATGCAGGTATCCTGGTTGGTAAGCCCAACAAATTTATTTCCCCACTTGTTGCAGGCCTGAGACAGCCCCAGATACCCATTTTTTTACATGGTATTTTTTTATCAGAGCATTTGATTAACTGATTTCTGTTTGGATGAAAAGAGAATTTCAACTAATGTGACAAGCTTTAAACGTATTTGTGATTCAAACCTTGGGAATGAAAGCAACATTATAGTGGAAATGACTACATTTTCATGCATTTCATTCAGAGTAAAACTAACCAGATAGTTTAGAATGTAAAAAAATTGGAGGTAGTTATTGGCAATGAGATGAGATTCACTTATTACTCCCAGAGAGTTGTGTGTTTTGGGAGTATGGCTTTGGTTAGAGGCCTGGTATTTTTTCAGTTGGATGCTTCTAAGCGCTTTCAACTGATTTCTTCCAATTGCCGATCCTAGCTTGGTATTGTGAGGGAGGGAAAACTCTCACCGAGTCAGCCAGGAGTCGAACCTGGAATCTTCTGATCCGTAGCCAGACACGTTATCCATTGCGCCACTGGCCCTTTCCACATATAAATTGGATAAATGTAAAAAAAAATGGAAGTAGTTTTTGGCAATGTGATAACATTTTCTTTATAAGTCCCTGAAGGCTGTGTGTTTTGTGAGTGTGGCTTTGGTTGGTAGCCTGGTATTTATTCAGTTGGATGCTTTCAAGCGCTTCCAGCTGATTTCTTCCAATTGCCTATCCTCTTATGTTGGTGTGAGGGAGGGAAAACTCTAACCGAGCCAGCCAGGAGTCAGACTGGAATCTTCTGATCCGTAGTCAGACGCGTTATCCATTGCGCCACTGGCCCTCTACGTAGTGTTTGTTTCAGCAAACGACCCTGTGTAAACAACCCTACTACCCTTCTGCCATCAGTGCCCTGCTGAACCCCTGCAGGGCTTTGATGGCAGGAAGGCAGTAGGATCGCTTTGAGTGGGTCGTCTGCTGAATGCAGTTGTTTGTAAAGGGCCAGTGGCGCAATGGATAACGCGTCTGACTACGGATCAGAAGATTCTAGGTTTGACTCCTGGCTGGCTCGGTGAAAGTTTTCCCTCCTCACACCAACAAGCTAGGGAAGCCACTTAGAAGAAATCAGTGAGGTAACCTGTTGAAAGCATCTAACTGAAAAAGTACCAGGCCGCCAAACCATCCCGCTAATTTAAGTTATTAGCCTGTCTCTCCTTTGTGGGAGCCTCTTGTCGTGGGCTGAGTGCATGCAGGTATCCTGGTTGGTAAGCCCAACAAATTTATTTCCCCACTTGTTGCAGGCCTGAGACAGCCCCAGATACCCATTTTTTTACATGGTATTTTTTTATCAGAGCATTTGATTAACTGATTTCTGTTTGGATGAAAAGAGAATTTCAACTAATGTGACGAGCTTTTTGTGACGAGTATTTGTGATTCAAACCTTGGGAATGAAAGCAACATTATAGTGGAAATGACTACATTTTCATGCATTTCATTAAGAGTAAAATTAACCAGATAGTTTAGAATGTAAAAAAATTGGAGGTAGTTATTGGCAATGAGATGGGATTCACTTATTACTCCCAGAGAGTTGTGTGTTTTGGGAGTATGGCTTTGGTTAGAGGCCTGGTATTTTTTCAGTTGGCTGCTTCTAAGCGCTTTCAACTGATTTCTTCCAATTGCCGATCCTAGCTTGGTATTGTGAGGGAGAAAAAACTCTCACCGAGCCAGCCAGGAGTCGAACCTGGAATCTTCTGATCCGTAGTCAGACACGTTATCCATTGCGCCACTGGCCCTTTCCAAATATAAATTGGATAAATGTAAAAAAAAAATGGAAGTAGTTTTTGGCAATGTGATAAGATTTTCTTTATAAGTCCCTGAAGGCTGTGTGTTTTGTGAGTGTGGCTTTGGTTGGTAGCCTGGTATTTATTCAGTTGGATGCTTTCAAGCGCTTCCAGCTGATTTCTTCCAATTGCCTATCCTCTTATGTTGGTGTGAGGGAGGGAAAACTCTAACCGAGCCAGCCAGGAGTCGAACCTGGAATCTTCTGATCCGTAGTCAGACGCGTTATCCATTGCGCCACTGGCCCTCTACGTAGTGTTTGTTTCAGCAAACGACCCTGTCTAAACAACCCTACTACCCTTCTGCCATCAGTGCCCTGCTGAACCCTTGCAGGGCTTTGATGGCAGGAGGGCAGTAGGATCGCTTTGACTGGGTCGTCTGCTGAATGCAGTTGTTTGTAAAGGGCCAGTGGCGCAATGGATAACGCGTCTGACTACGGATCAGAAGATTCTAGGTTCGACTCCTGGCTGGCTCGGTGGAAGTTTTCCCTTCCTCACACCAACAAGCTAGGGAAGGCACTTAGAAGATATCAGTGAGGTAACCTGTTGAAAGCATCTAACTGAAAAAATACCAGGCCACACAACCATCGTGCTAATTTAAGTTATTAGCCTGTCCCTCCTTTGTGGGAGCCTCTTGTCGTGGGCTGAGTGCATGCAGGTATCCTGGTTGGTAAGCCCAACAAATTTATTTCCCCACTTGTTGCAGGCCTGAGACAGCCCCAGATACCCATTTTTTTTACATGGTATTTTTTATCAGAGCATTTGATTAACTGATTTCTGTTTGGATGAAAAGAGAATTTCTACTAATGTGATGAGCTTTAAACGTATTTGTGATTCAAACCTTGGGAATGAAAGCAACATTATAGTGGAAATAACTACATTTTCATACATTTCATTAAGAGTAAAACTAACCAGATAGTTTAGAATGTAAAAAAAATGGAGGTAGTTATTGGCAATGAGATGAGATTCACTTATTACTCCCAGCGAGTTGTGTGTTTTGGGAGTATGGCTTTGGTTAGAGGCCTGGTATTTTTTCAGTTGGATGCTTCTAAGCGCTTTCAACTGATTTCTTCCAATTGCCGATCCTAGCTTGGTATTGTGAGGGAGGGAAAACTCTCACCAAGCCAGCCAGGAGTCGAACCTGGAATCTTCTGATCCGTAGTCAGACACGTTATCCATTGCGCCACTGGCCCTCTACGTAGTGTTTGTTTCAGCAAACGACCCTATCTAAACAACCCTACTACCCTTCTGCCATCAGTGCCCTGCTGAACCCCTGCAGGGCTTTGATGGCAGGAGGGCAGTAGGATCGCTTTGACTGTGTCGTCTGCTGAATGCAGTTGTTTGTAAAGGGCCAGTGGCGCAATGGATAACGCGTCTGACTACGGATCAGAAGATTCTAGGTTCGACTCCTGGCTGGCTCGGTGAAAGTTTTCCCTTCCTCACACCAACAAGCTAGGGAAGCCACTTAGAAGAAATCAGTGAGGTAACCTGTTGAAAGCATCTAACTGAAAAAATACCAGGCCGCCAAACCATCCCGCTAATTTAAGTTATTAGCCTGTCTCTCCTTTGTGGGAGCCTCTTGTCGTGGGCTGAGTGCATGCAGGTATCCTGGTTGGTAAGCCCAACAAATTTATTTCCCCACTTGTTGCAGGCCTGAGACAGCCCCATATACCCATTTTTTTACATGGTATTTTTTTATCAGAGCATTTGATTAACTGATTTCTGATTGGATGAAAAGAGAATTTCAGCTAATGTGACAAGCTTTAAACGTATTTGTGATTCAAACCTTGGGAATGAAAGCAACATTATAGTGGAAATGACTACATTTTCATGCATTTCATTAAGAGTAAAACTAACTAGATAGTTTAGAATGTAAAAAAATTGGAGGTAGTTATTGGCAATGAGATGAGATTCACTTATTACTCCCAGAGAGTTGTGTGTTTTGGGAGTATGGCTTTGGTTAGAGGCCTGGCATTTTTTCAGTTGGATGCTTCTAAGCGCTTTCAACTGATTTCTTCCAATTGCCGATCCTAGCTTGGTATTGTGAGGGAGGGAAAACTCTCACCGAGCCAGCCAGGAGTCGAACCTGGAATCTTCTGATCCGTAGTCAGACACGTTATCCATTGCGCCACTGGCCCTTTCCAAATATAAATTGGATAAATGTAAAAAAAAATGGAAGTAGTTTTTGGCAATGTGATAACATTTTCTTTATAAGTCCCTGAAGGCTATGTGTTTTGTGAGTGTGGCTTTGGTTGGTAGCCTGGTATTTATTCAGTTGGATGCTTTCAAGCGCTTCCAGCTGATTTCTTCCAATTGCCTATCCTCTTATGTTGGTGTGAGGGAGGGAAAACTCTAACCGAGCCAGCCAGGAGTCGAACCTGGAATCTTCTGATCCGTAGTCAGACACGTTATCCATTGCGCCACTGGCCCTTTCCAAATATAAATTGGATAAATGTAAAAAAAAATGGAAGTAGTTTTTGGCAATGTGATAACATTTTCTTTATAAGTCCCTGAAGGCTATGTGTTTCGTGAGTGTGGCTTTGGTTGGTAGCCTGGTATTTATTCAGTTGGATGCTTTCAAGCGCTTCCAGCTGATTTCTTCCAATTGCCTATCCTCTTATGTTGGTGTGAGGGAGGGAAAACTCTAACCGAGCCAGCCAGGAGTCGAACCTGGAATCTTCTGATCCGTAGTCAGACACGTTATCCATTGCGCCACTGGCCCTTTCCAAATATAAATTGGATAAATGTAAAAAAAAATGGAAGTAGTTTTTGGCAATGTGATAACATTTTCTTTATAAGTCCCTGAAGGCTGTGTGTTTTGTGAGTGTGGCTTTGGTTGGTAGCCTGGTATTTATTCAGTTGGATGCTTTCAAGCGCTTCTAACTGATTTCTTCCAATGGCCTATCCTCTTATGTTGGTGTGAGGGAGGGAAAACTCTACCCGAGCCAGCCAGGAGTCGAACCTGGAATCTTCTGATCCGTAGTCAGACGCGTTATCCATTGCGCCACTGGCCCTCTACGTAGTGTTTGTTTCAGCAAACGACCCTGTCTAAACAACCCTACTACCCTTCTGCCATCAGTGCCCTGCTGAACCCCTGCAGGGCTTTGATGGCAGGAGGGCAGTAGGATCTCTTTGACTGGGTCGTCTGCTGAATGCAGTTGTTTGTAAAGGGCCAGTGGCGCAATGGATAACGCGTCTGACTACGGTTCAGAAGATTCTAGGTTCGACTCCTGGCTGGCTCGGTGAATTCCCTTCCTCACACCAACAAGCTAGGGAAGGCACTTAGAATAAATCAGTGAGGAAACCTGTTGAAAGCATCTAACTGAAAAAATATCAGGCCACACAACCATCCTGCTAATTTAAGTTATTAGCCTGTCCCTCCTTTGTGGGAGCCTCTTGTCGTGGGCTGAGTGCATGCAGGTATCCTGGTTGGTAAGCCCAACAAATTTATTTCCCCACTTGTTGCAGGCCTGAGACAGCCCCAGATACCCATTTTTTTACATGGTATTTTTTATCAGAGCATTTGATTAACTGATTTCTGTTTGGATGAAAAGAGAATTTCTACTAATGTGATGAGCTTTAAACGTATTTGTGATTCAAACCTTGGGAATGAAAGCAACATTATAGTGGAAATAACTACATTTTCATACATTTCTTTAGAATGTAAAAAAAATGGAGGTAGTTATTGGCAATGAGATGAGATTCACTTATTACTCCCAGAGAGTTGTGTGTTTTGGGAGTATGGCTTTGGTTAGAGGCCTGGGGCCTCATGTACGAACGTTGCGTACGCACAAAAAAATGGTGTACGTTCATTCTCACGGCAAAGTGCAGATGTATCAAGACTGAAATGGCCGTATAAATGTGCGTGCCTCACGTCAACTCTTGAGCTGGCGTACGCACATTTCTACAGCAGTTGACCCTTTGGCGACACTTAGAGGTGATCAAAGCATCATGTTTAATTAGTCAGAGCAATGAAATTCTTATTACATGGCAGACAACCTCTACGCAGTAGATGGACATAAGAGATAAGAAATAAAAAATATTTAAATGCTGGGAAACTGTCATAATAAAGGAATGTGTAAAATAGTAGTTGATTGAGTGATGTGCACATTCGAGACACGTGAACAATTAACACCGATGAACAATCAACACCGACAAGTCTGCAATAACATGACTGGGTATAAAAGCACACCCAAAAAATTCCGTCAACAATTAGAGGACATTGCGAATGGCGCAATTAGGCGAGAGCGTGTCTTTCGAGACAGAAACGATCCTCTCGAAATGGTCGACAATTGGCTCATCAGCCGCTTTCGATTCCCTCGGGCAATCCTGCTTGAGTTATGTGCAGAGCTGCGGCCGGCCTTGGAGCGCGCCACCGCAAGGAGCCATGCTCTGCCGGTCCACGTACAGGTACTTAGTACCTTGGGGTTCCTGGCAACCGGGGCGTTTCAAAGAGAGTTGGCCGACCGATCGGGTATATGCCAGTCGACCCTGAGCCGGGCCATGCCAGCCGTGTGGGCCGGACTCATCCGCCTGTCAGCCAGGTATATAACATTCCCATACAATGCAGCTGAACAGGTCAACATTAAAGCGCAATTTGCAGCGAGAGCCGGTTTTCCTAATATAATCGGAGCTGTCGACTGCACTCACATTGCCATAAAAGCGCCATCACATGACAAATTTGTATATGTGAACAGGAAACATTTCCATTCAATAAATGTAGGCTACAAATTATATGTGATGCGCAAATGTTATTAACCAACATTGTGGCGAGGTGGCCTGGTTCAACGCACGACTCATATATTCTGAGTAACAGCATAGTTGGGAACAGACTGCAGGCTGGCATTGTGCGCGATGGGTGGCTTCTTGGTGAGTAATTGTATTCTTTTAATTGTCCTAATATTAATCCCCGTGATGCGCATTGAGTGTACGTCCCCAAATACTATCCTGTCTTCACAGCATCATTACTGATTGATTCGCTGGTTAAGCAACAGCTTCGGATCTTTCGTACAAGCCCCTGTCTCTGTGTGCAAAGTACTCATGTTAATAAACCCGTGCGTAAAGTGTGAAATGTCATTATCAGCCTCACCTTTGCCCCGGCGCCCTTCGGCATTAATTTATAACAATAGTGTGTGATCCATGTAAGTGGTGTATAAAACTAAGAAATGGGAACAACAAATCCAGTTTACTTATACTGCCTGCCAGTCAGACTTACCGAGAGCGGAGGTACAATGACCTCCATACCCGCACTCGGTCAGTCGTTGAGAGGGCAATAGGTCTCATGAAGGGACGGTGGGCAGCAGTCCTCCTTTTCACTTCCATTTTTATATCTGACCAATTCTTTTTAAGTTCAGCGTGTGTGCGGCTCTCTGAACCCACAGCGTTGACCGCCTCACACACGCTGTCCCACTCACTCCTCTTCCGCTTGCTGTTAATCCCGGAGGACAAACTGCCTAATAAAACCACCCTCCGAGCCTCCACCTCAGTCAGGAGAGTCTCCAGTTCGCACTCGGTAAATTTTCGCTTTTTAGATGTGCTCATTCTCTTTCTATGATCGTACAGAGGGGAATCCCTGATGCAGGGCTAATTTAAATATGATTAACATAATTGAATAGGGGCGTGGACAGGGAGAAGTCGGATACTCGTGCACGTGCGCTCAATTCCACGTCGATTTGGTATGTACAAAGGAAATGTGCTTGGGTTCAGGCGTACGCTCAGATTGATACATCTGAATTTTTTTGTGCGTGCGGCGGTTTCTGGCTTTGTGCGTACGCCATGTTTCAGTAGAAAATCCACGCAATTGTTAGTACATGAGGCCCCTGGTATTTTTTCAGTTGGATGCTTCTAAGCGCTTTCAACTGATTTCTTCCAATTGCCGATCCTAGCTTGGTATTGTGAGGGAGGGAAAACTCTCACCGAGCCAGCCAGGAGTCGAACCTGGAATCTTCTGATCCGTAGTCAGACACGTTTTCCATTGCGCCACTGGCCCTTTCCAAATATAAATTGGATAAATGTAAAAAAAAAATGGAAGTAGTTTTTGGCAATGTGATAACATTGGCTTTGGTTGGTAGCCTGGTATTTATTCAGTTGGATGCTTTCAAGCGCTTCCAACTGATTTCTTCCAATTGCCTATCCTCTTATGTTGGTGTGAGGGAGGGAAAACTCTAACCGAGCCAGCCAGGAGTCGAACCTGGAATCTTCTGATCCGTAGTCAGACGCGTTATCCATTGCGCCACTGGCCCTCTACGTAGTGTTTGTTTCAGCAAACGACCCTGTCTAAACAACCCTACTACCCTTCTGCCATCAGTGCCCTGCTGAACCCCTGCAGGGCTTTGATGGCAGGAGGGCAGTAGGATCGCTTTGAATGGGTCGTCTGCTGAATGCAGTTGTTTGTAAAGGGCCAGTGGCGCAATGGATAACGCGTCTGACTACGGATCAGAAGATTCTAGGTTCGACTCCTGGCTGGCTCGGTTAAAGTTTTCCCTTCTTCACACCAACAAGCTAGGGAAGGCACTTCAGGCAATCAGTGAGGTAACCTGTTGAAAGCATTTAACTGAAAAAATACCAACCTTTTTGGGTTGACAGACCCTAAACAGGGTATGCTTAGTATGCTTAGCTTTTTCACTAGGAGCAAAAAAAAAAAATTAGGAGCACTATGAAATTTCTTAGATAGCAATTTTATCATTAAATCACATTAAATTAAATACACAGAACATCCCTGTCCCAATTTTTTTTACTGTCAGGTCCCCTGGCACGTTTTGCTGAATTCATCCAACGGTCCACAGCAGGACTTGGATTGTAATCCTCTAGATTTGGCCCCTCCAGGGTGATCCTCATGAGGTCTTCGTTGTTGGAGACCGCAAGGCTGCTTCTTTTGGAGCTTTTTATGCGGTTCTGTGCAGAGAAGCCCCTCTCGCACTGGGCAGCTGAAATAGGCAGCACCAGCATCAGCTGCACCAACTCCAGTATGTTCTAAGGGGATCAAGATAGGCCTTACTTATCTCATCTATAACCACCAATAATAGCACTGCAGCATACAAACACTCAGCAGTGTTTGCTTACCTTGTTATCCTCCCTGTATGGCTCCTTGGTCAGCATAGTCTCCCACAGGCCACTGTAGGACTTGTCCTTGAAGTTTTGACTGACCAAGATCTTCAGTCCCTGCCACTCATCCTGAACAGCAGCCAGGTCACACCCTGATCTGTAGATTTAACAGAGGGAGTTAGCAAATATCCAAATATCATTGTTCGCATCACATAGCACAGCAGTGCAAAATACATTCTTACCTCTCAAGAGGCTCTCTGAAATGCCTCATCAAGTCTGCCACACAATCATCACCAAGGGCCCATCCACACGGAGATGATTTTCGAGTGAAACCGCAAATGTCTTGTGCGTTTAGGCCGAGCGTAAAGACGGAGACGGAGTTTTCGGTGGCTGAAACCGCACTTTTTTCAAACCGCACTTTTTTGAAACCAGGTCCCAGGGTGGAAAAGTCGAAAACGTTTCAGGTTTTGGCTTCGTGAGAACACCAGAAACGCAAACGATGATGTCATCGGCCAGAGTCGGAGTGAAATAAATGTGGAGAACATGCCTTTAAAATGACTCTATAAATAAAATTAATAATAAATATGGTTATTTATCTCCTTTTGGATTGTCTCCACAAATTAACCATTTAATGGGTGGGTAAGAGAAAACGCGCTGGCCTAACATCGCACAACATTGAATATATATTCCAAAATTGATAATTTATAGTCTATCTGATTTTCTAATCAGTGCAAACTAGTTTACACATTGGGACGCCAGGACGCCAGAGAGGAAGATGTTGGATGATGAATTGACTGCCTGTGTTTGACTTATCGACTGTCGAGTGGTTTAGGTAGTTTCATGTTGTTTAGGATCTGTCACTTCTGCAACATGAAACTGTTTTTCGGTGGATTTCTGTAGCTGAAACAGCGCCACACACAGGCCAGGAATATGTACTACAGCGTTTCTAGAGCTAGATGCGTTTCAGCAATGACTCCGTCGTTACGGAGAAATGTCTGGCCCCCCTGCCGAGAAAAATGGAGGGGGGGACGGATCGTTTTCTAAATCTGGCTTCGTGTGGATGGGGCCCAAAGGTCAGAAGGCTGCCATAGTCATCTGGCCATGTGTCATGGTTGAAGTCTCTGAAGGCCTGCACCGGGGTCTTGACTTCAGCCTCATCATTCAGGAGCCCACCAAACCTGGCTTTTAGCTCAGTCACACCGATGTTGATGGCCGCCTCCATGTGCTTCTTCAGCTGGGGATGGGTGAGGCCTGTGAGACCTGTCAGATTCCCCTTCAGTGTTTAAGAGAGAGAGAGAGAGAGAGAGAGACACACACACACACACAATCATACACAAAATTGTTTTAAAGACTGCATTTCTCCAAATCTTAAAATTGAATAGACCTACACTAATTCTCATATAGTGACTGATTCTCCATGCTGAGCAAGCATGGTCTGGATCTTCTCCAGCATGCCTCCTGACTTTGCCCTAGACTTAAGTCCTTCTAGTCTGGTCACAGTCTTCCTCAGCTCTGACGTAGCTTGGGGGAGGATCAGGTCATTCCTCTTCAGAGTCAGGCTAAGTGAAGACAGCTCCTCGAACATGTCAGAGAGAAAATGGCAGAATACACAAAAAAGTGCACTCTCCATTTCTTTCTTTACCTATGTAGTAGTGAGTAGATCAATACAAAATAAGTGTTGTGCCATCTCATTTCCTGCCAGTCATTCAAATCTGAAATGTCACTTGACTTAGACTTATTTTTTTAGCTTCGTGCATTGTGTAAAACTGACCTTCTTTGCCCGTCCTTGAACCTCCCCTGAACCTGCAACAGCCAGGTGCTCCATGTGCTGCAGAACAATGGAGTACTGGCCATGGTCTGTGGCGAGGTCCTTGTCTGCTTCATGTCGAAGAAACACGTTGAGGGCCCTGTGGACATGGGGGATCCAGCGTGTCCCTTTGACGGAAGACGGTGTGCAGACATCCACACCAAGCTCTTGCCCTTGTAGATTGAGCTCTCTCTTGGACTTTCCACTGAAGTGGTATGTCTTCCACACGAGATGCAGAAGATCGTACACCTTGCACACCATTGGTTCTTTCTTCTGGAGGGTCAGGATTGCCAGCTCTAGTCTGTGAAAGCCAAAATATAGTTAAAAAAAAAAATCCACCTTCTTCTTCTTCTCCTCTCTGTTACACAAGTAGTTGGTGTGTCTGTGTGCCTGTTTGTTTGTCTAACTGACAAATAATTGAATGTGTGCGTACACACGCATGTGACAAATGTGCATATATGTCTGTTACCAAATAACCAATTTGTTCAGATACAAACCTGTGTGGCATGCAGTGGATAGCGATAAAATACTCCCCTGCCTCTCTTTGCAGGAGAACAATCACTCCTCCACGGTGGCCCATATTCAGTGAGGCACCATCTGCCTCGAAACTGATCAGCTTCTTCATCCATGACCCTCCATCATCCTCTGGGCAAACTGCATTGAATGCAGCTTTTGTTGCATCCAGAACATCTTGAAAGACAACACAAAAACAATAAGACTTTTATAGCCTTAAAACAAACAAGATAGTGACACAATTATGCATGTATGAAACAAATATACAAAAACAAAGGTTACTATCTAGCTGCTAGAGAGTGACCACCTACCAATGGCATGGGAGTGTTCAAGGGTCTGTTGTCCAACGAGGAGAGAGACTGGCTTCCCACCCTCCGCCAGGCGCACATAGACAATCTCACACTCTGTATTTGATATGTCAGTGTCTCCGTCGATGAGAACTGCAAGGTACTTTGCTGTTCTCAGCTTAACAGCTAGGCTCTCTTTCATGAGATAGGCATCTTATCCAATCAATTCCGCACACCTGTATGAATGAGAAGACTGTTGTAAAGCGCTTATTGTTTATAGTTTGTAGCTTTATTAGATCCCCATAAGCAGTGTTGCAAAACAACCACTTATCTCCCTAGGACTCTGGGGTCAAAAAATATCAATATAACATACATAGCCTGGCATAATACATGCCGTACACATATGTAGGCTACTAAACTACACATACTGTACAGTCACATAACATGACTGACTGACATCACATGCAATTACATTACTTATCATAATGGTACTTACACACATGTCAAAATTACATTGCATTGCTTTGTTTTAGAAAAACACAATATTTATAAATGCAAAGTATTATTATTATTATTATTATTATTAATAGCCTGTTATTATTATTCGAAAAATTTACCTGGCATGGTTGTCGTAGGTTGGGTTGATATCAACGCCGTTCTTCTTGTGCAGTGTGATAAGTGGCCCAAACTTGACAAATGGCTCTTCCTCCTTGGCGACGAAGTAGGCGATGTTAATTGTTATTTTGAGCTGCCTCCTCATCTCCACCTCGGAAATCATCACCTGCCTATCCAGGGCTGCGGTCACCGTCGAAGCGGATTTGTTTTGTCGCATCATATAACTGTCTCTGCAGACGATGTGCCGGTTGGAGTTGCTGTGTTTTGTGAGGGAGTCTTTTTTAAAATGTGGGTTTCCAGTCACAAATGTCGAATTACCTGCCTGCGTCTGCCCTTTGCAACATGTACAGAACATTAGGTTGTTCTCAAACAACAGCCAAGGGAAGAGTGTGAGCCAGTCTGATTTGAACTTGTAAACCTTGCTACTGTCGGTAGCACTAACGTTAGTGCCAACGCTAGTTGTTGCCATCTCTGGCTCCTTGTCAGATTCAACATTTTCTCTCACATTTCCTTTCATATCTCCTCTCATATCCTCTCCCTCCTTGGTTCCACTTTCTTTCTTTTTAAAATACGACTCAAATTGGTTCACATTCATTTTTTCACTGTCAGTCACGAACTTTCCTATGTTTTACTGTATGCATTTTCCCGCTACTCTAGACTAGTGTATCTGACACTGCGTGAGCAACGTCGGTGCGTGCAGCTTGTGCGTCTGAAACGTCATCGCGTGTCATCACGATAATTCTGTGTTTTGCAGGTGTGAAAAAAGAAAGAAGTTGTAGGCTATGACTTCTCAATTATTTGTATACAGATGCGCGAACATTTAACTCTACTTTGATCCATCTTGTATGGACTTATTTGAGGAGCAAAATGCGAATGAAAGGGTTGAAATCAGTACTCGCACGTGTGCGCCCATTTTATTTTTTCTACTCGCACTAATATATTTTTAGTCGCATATGCGACGACATGCTTGCACTGTACAGCCCTGCTAAATAATGTGTCTGTCTCTCCTTGTTGGGGACTCTGGTCATGGGCTTACTGCATGCAGGTATCCTGCTAGGTAATTATACGCACAGGTAAGCCCAAAGGATTAATTGCAGTGCTTGTTGCAGGCCTGGGACAACCCCAGATACCCGTTCTTTTACTTGGTATTTTTTCAGAGCATTTGTTGTATTGATTTCAGGTTGGATGTAAAGACAATTTCAACAAATGTGTCAAGATTTAATTGTGTTTGTGATTTAAATCACGCAAACCAAAATGTTATCGTAGAAATAACTACATTGTCATGCATTTCATTATGAGAAAAACTAACCGGATTTGTTAGGAAGTAAAAAATATAAGTTATTATTGGCAATGAAATATGAGTTTCTGAATGACTGCCAGAGGCTTGTGTTTTTTGGTGGTGTGGCATTGGTGAGAGGCCTGGCGCCTCATTTATCAACCTTGCGTAGAAAAGGTTATAATTTCGTTCGTACGCATGAAATTTAGAATGTGTGTAAGTACCAAAAAATCTGTATTTATCCAACGTGCGGACACCGGTCGTACGCACACGAGTAAGTACTTTGTGATGATAAGTCCCACCTGTTCTCAACTACCATGCTCGTGCATGGTTAGAGTCATTTGCATTCAGAAACGCCTCCAATTGACCATATATGGTAGCGGCAATCCCTTTAATAATACGTCAATGCCAGCCATCCTCAATAGCTCCTGCTTGGAGCTGCACACCCACAGTTCTGCAGGATGAACGAATTGTGCGTTCCTCCAGGCCACCAGGGAACAACGTTTAGTAGAGACATATTGGCATTACAGATTATTTGTGTATTAATTAAATGAAGTCCTTTCCTGTTAACGTAACTGAATTCATTGTGTGATGGTGCTTTTATTGTGATGTGTGTGCAATCTATATGGCTCCAATTATATTTGCGAATCCAGCGATGGCGTGGAATTAACGGGAACTGAATGTAAAGTGGGGCTAGAGAAATGATTGCATCCAACACTGCTGGCATGATTCTACTCAGTGTCGGCTGTGAAATGCCGCATGTTGAAATGTCCCGGTGGCCAAAAATCCCAGTGTGGACAGGAGCTGGATGTGCACTGGGATGGCTTTGGTTCGTTTGGTCTCTCGCTCCAATATAGTATGTTGCAAATCCCGGCATAAATCCACAAGTATATTGTTTGGGAATCTGTACCTACTGAGAAGCCACTCTGTGCTCTGACTGAGCAAATCCACACGCTCTTTGAAAACGCGCTCCCTGCAAAGCACACGGTTCTCTAAATTTTCCAAAAGTGCAAGATGCGCCATCGTCCTTATTTCAAGTTGTCTTTTTAGGTTGTCCTGTCCTAGCTGTGTTTTATAGCTTGTCATACCAATTATTCAAAAATGTCTGCTAACTGACTAAATGAGAATTGTTATTAATTAGAGGATACAGAGGACATGTGTGACGTTTGTGTTTGCTGAACACTGCGACTCTTAGCGGGTTCTCTTAGTAGTTTCACTATTCTACCACTAGGTTTTGTGTGTACGCATGGTCAGAGTTGTGCTTAAATTTACGCACGTTCCTAAGCACAAGTACAAGTTGATAAATTCCATACTTTGCGTGGGAATGTTCGTACGCACTCATTGTGAACAAATCTTTGCGTACGCACGGTTGATAAATGCTGCTAGATGCTTTAAACAGCTGACTTCACTGATTTCTTCCAATTGCCTACCCTAGCTTGTGGGATAGAAAACTGTAATTGAGCTAGTCAGGAGTCTAACTGTCACGCCAACGCCTCCCCCTCTACCTCGATCGGCGTCGCCTGGCTGTTGATCACCGGTCCCGGCACTACAACCCCCAGAATCCCCGGTGATCATTAGCAGCCACCTGTGTCTAATTCCCAATGTGTCTCACCTGTGTCTTGTTTGTTTCCCTACTTAACCTCGTGTCTCTTGTCTCCCCTTGGTGAGTGGTTGCGTGTATTTGGAAATGTATTGATGTGTATTTGTATTGAAGATATGGACGTACTCCTGTCTTGGCTATTTGTTAGACGCACACATCTCGCTGTGTGCGCCTGTGCCGGTTTCGTCCGGCACTTGAATTAAACTGTGTTACACCGTTTACGCTGCTTGGTCTCGCTCTTGTCTCCGCTCAACCCCGTAAGTGTCACACTAACCTCTTCTGATCCGTAGTCAGATGTGTTATCGATTGCACCACTGGCCCATTACAAAGAAAGCATTTCAGTAAACGACCCTGTGAAAACAACCCTACTACCCTTCTGCCTTCTGAGCCCTGCTGAACCCCTGCAGGGCTCTGATGGATCAGAAGTTTCTAGGTTCGACTCCTCACTGGCTCGTTTAAGGACTTCCCTCCCTCACACCAACAAGCTAGGGTAGGTAATTGGAAGAAATCAGTGAAGTAAGCTGTTGAAAGCATCCAACTGAAAATATACCAGCCCTCCCACCAAAGCCATACCCCCAAAACACATGATCATCTCGCTAGCCTTAGTAATGGGTCTGTGGTAGACTCTGGTCATGGTCATGAGTGCGTGCAGGTATCCCGGTAGGTAAGTATACACACAGGTAAGCCAAACGAAATGATTGCACAACGAGTTGATGTCCTGGGACAGCCGCAGATACCCTTCTTTTTTGTTCTTTTTTTTTTAGAACATTCTGAACATTTGTTGTATTGATTTGTGTTTGGATGTAAAGAGAATTTCTACAAATGTGATGAGCTTTAAATACATTTGTGATTTACATCTTATGAAAGAAAACTTAATCAATCAAATAACAATATTTTCACACATTTCATCATGACAAAAATGAACAGGATATTTCAGAAAGTTAAAAATGTAAGTACCGGTAATTAAATTAAACAGTATTTGGTGTTTGAACCCCTTCAGGGCTCTGATGGTAGAAGTGCAGTAGGGTCGTTTTCACAGGGTACTCTCCTGAAACTAATGGGTTTGTGCGGGCCAGTCGCTCAATGGATAGCGGAAAGATTCAAGGTTCGACTCCCGGCTGGCTCGGTTTTCGTCATATATATTAGAAATGTAAAAACTTTGTAAAAAAAACAATTATTTACAGTATATCCTACAGCATTGAAACTATACCTTTTTGCCCATTGTAAGCAATGGTCAAATATGATTCCGATTCTGCACCTCTGTCTATGTGCTTCAGTATTTGGTGTTGAACTTCTGCAGGGCTCCGACGGTAGAAGCAGCCCGGGATCTGTTCTGGAGGCAGGCAGACTTTGGTTACGTCAAGGAGCGCCTCTCTGAGATGAAGACTCTGTGCGTGGCCAGCCGACCCGTGAGTTCACTCATATTGTTTGCTCCCACAGAATACTGCCTTAATTTGCGGCTTGGGGGTTTTAGGCTAACCTAGCTGTCCTAAAATCACTGTAAACCACAGCCTCAAGTGGCTCATTACTTCATTATACCAGTAAGATGCAAAAACACTGGGACTCATACAACACAATAAAGCAATGTGTTTAATTCTAGGGCGATTCATCATTAAGTTGCAGCAGCCACACTCGGTTCTGCCAGGCGACCAACCTTTATCTGGATCTGCGGAACCCTCGCAGAGGTCACGAAAGGTCAATGTCACTGCCTTTTATTGACATTGGTGAACACCGGGAGTTTACAACAAAAGTGTTCTGCATTCTTGTGTTAGCCCACCTTGTGTTTGCGGTGCAGGTATAAGGAGGACTTCATTCAACACGGACAGATGGGAGGACACTGCAGGCTGAGCAGGGCATCGCTGGCTGCTGAGGGAGGTCACAAGAGTCCACTGCAGTCTTGGTAATGCAAGTTACACAACACATTGTTCACAGGCTGTTGAACAAAAACACATTCATTAACAGCCTCAGTGCCTTTCATGCCATACCACCATGAAAACATGTGTGTGCTTTTAAGAGAAGGAGACATAAAGTAATGTTCCCTGACCGGGAATCGAACCCAAGGCAGGATGTAGAACCATTTGGTCTTCTACAACTATATGGTATGTTCTTCAGTTGTAGACTGAACAGAACTTAGGGTTTAAACATAGTTAAATGCTCTTGAGCAGACTACAGTTGGGCTTCATGGTAGCATAGCATGCTTTGAGAAAATCTGATTTTAGGAGGCATTTTGAGTTGTGCCTTAACAAATAACAGCACAGCTAAAAAGTACATAAATGTGGCTTCTTGAGTAAGTACATTTTTCTTTAATGTAAAAGTTAGCAGATTTTCTAAGACCCCTGATTCATTGTGTACATTGTCAATGTCAAGCTAGTAACTCAGACGTGATTTTTGTCCAACTAACCACCTCTCGGTGTGTACAAACAGAAGAAATTGGACAGTTGGGGAGCCATTGGCATCCATTCTTTGGCACACTCGTGTTTAGCAACGCTCATAGCTGTATCTTTGTTTGGCCCAACGCATGTATGCGCATACAATCGCCCTGGCGTGGTAGTTTTCTCCAATAGCACCCTGATCATTTATGATACATCATTGTTTGCTAGCATTAGAACAAGGTTACTTCTAATTGCATTTTTCAGTGCTGACTTAACTAAACAAACAGGAAAAGACCACAAAGAGTTTCCTCACTGGGTATTGAACCCGGGCCGTGGCGGTGAGAGCACCGAAACCTAACTACTTTTAATTAAAGAACAAGTGTAACAAATGTAAATGCAATAACAACAAATGAGACTTATTGTTCAGTTTCCTCCATCCTATCAATTAGCACTAGAAAGAATTTGCGCCCACTGACCTAGCCCGTGTGTCACTATATGAGTTTGAGCCCTCTATGTTCACGCCAGTGCTCATCACATAATAATTCCTCACCATGTTTTTTTTCCTGGCGCGTATTTTTCCCCTGTAGGTTTTCATTGGGCTTTTTTGTTACTCGATAACGGATAGGATTCATAATGTAACTAAGTACAATACTGTTACAGTCAAAATTTACTCAAGTAAAATACAAAATACCAATTTTATATTATACTTCAAAAATACAAAATACACAAAAAAACTGTTCAACTGAGTAATGTGAGTAAATGTATTTTGTTACTTTCCACCTCTGGTGTTCCCTGACCAGTAACCAATGCCGGGCCGCAGTGGTGAGTGTGCCAAAGCACCAGGGATCTTTCTCTTATGTACCATGGGACATACTGTATAAAGGAATATTGGCATTGCACAGGATCGGTGTGTGTGTGTTTTTCACAGATTTATTGATAGTATATTGGGTGACTAGGGGCCTCATTTATTAACCGTGCGTACGCACAGATTTGTTCGTAATGAGTGCGTACGAAACATTCCCACGCAAAGTATGGAATTTGAATCAACTTGTACTTGTGCTGAGGAACGTGCGTAAATTTAAGCACAACTCTGACCATGCGTACACACAAAACCTAGTGGTAGAATAGTAAAACTACTAAGAGAACCCGTTAAGAGTCGCAGTGTTCAGCAAACACAAACGTCACACATGTCCTCTGTATCCTCTAATTAATAACAATTCTCATTTAGTAAGTTAGCAGACATTTTTGAATAATTGGTATAACAAGCTATAAAAGACAGCTAGGACAGGACAACCTAAAAAGACAACTTGAAATAAAGACGATGGCACATCTTGCACTTTTGGAAAATTTAGAGAACCGTGTGCTTTGCAGGGAGCGCGTTTTCAAAGAGCGTGTGGATTTGCTCAGTCAGAGCACAGAGTGGCTTCTCAGCAGGTACAGATTCCCAAAAAATATACTTGTGGATTTATGCTGGGATTTACAACATACTATATTGGAGCGAGAGACCAAACGAACCAAAGCCATTCCAGTGCACATCCAGCTCCTGTCCACACTGGGATTTTTGGCCACCGGGACATTTCAACATGAGATTGGAGGAATATGCGGCATCATGCCAGCAGTGTTGGATGCAATCATTTCTCTAGCACCACTTTACATTCAGTTCCAACAGCAACAAGCTGAAATTAAACAACAATTCCACGCCATCGCCGAATATAATTGGAGCCATAGATTGTACACACATCACAATAAAAGCACCATCACACAATGAATTCAGTTACATTAACAGGAAAGGACTTCATTCAATTCATACACAAATAATCTGTAATGCCAATATGTCTCTACTAAACGTTGTTGCCCGGTGGCCTGGAGGAATGCACGATTCGTTCATCCTGCAGAATAGCTCTGTGGTGAGCAGCTAGAAGCAGGAGCTATTGAGGATGGCTGGCATTGACATATTATTAAAGGCATTATTAAAGGCATTGCCGCTCAAACCAATCACAAGAGATTAAGTCGTCAGATGTAAGATGCCCGATGCCATAAGATGTAGAGTGGGCAAACCAATCACAAGATCCTGCTGAGGACGCATATGAAATCATCATCTGTTTGTCATAACGTGCCAATACTCTTCAGGTGATCGGATGGTGGTATCAATGAAGCTTCTTTAGTTTGCAAACAGGCTCAGTTTTTCTGGTCAGGTTCCGAAAGAAAGGAGCTCCTCTCAGTCCTCAAATGTTACGGCAGCTGGCATCTACAAGTGTTACCGCATTACCGCCCTCTGCTGGACGGTTCCTTGGGCCACATTCCGGCACTGCTGTTTCGTGTGAACGGCGCAAGACGGAAATGTTCCTGAACGTGGTTGCATGTGTGAAGAGTGTAAATCACTATGGTTCCTGCAATGTGCTCCCAGGAACTTAGCAGGGACTGTGTGAAATTGCCTTTAGAGTTGGCAAACAGGAATATCTGGAAAGTTTGGGCTAGGAGACATAAATGTGTTCCCTGACCGGGAATCGAACCCGGGCCGCGGCGGTGAGAGCGCCGAATCCTAACCACTAGACCACCAGGGACCTGCACTTATACGACTACAACACTATTTTCTAGAATGTGTGACGTGCTGACAGCTGGCTAGACAGGAATAAGTGTGATGTAATGCTGTGTCAGCAAACTGAGCTAAGATACTTTCCACTCACTGTGTCAGTCCTGGAATACAGGAATACAGTGGGTGATGCACAGTTAGACAATCTCGACAAAGACAGACTCAATTCAAATATGTTCTATGATGGGATCATGAACATCAAGTAAAACTATCGATACTTTGATGAAATATTACTCAAGTACAAGTAAAATTGCCCATCTGAAAATACTCGAGAAGTAAAAAGCAGTTCATGTGAAATGTACTTTAAGTAAATATTACTTATTTACTTTCTGTGTGTCTGTGTGTGGGGGTGAGGTTAGTGAAAATAGGACAAGGGGTCATAAATCCAAAACTATTTTGTTTTTAATTAAAGAACAAGTGTAACAAATGTAAGTACAATAACAACAAATGAGACTTCTTGTTCAGTTTCCTCCATCCTATAAATTAGCACTAGAAAGACTTCGCACCCAATGACCTAGCCCGTGTGTCACTATATGAGTTTGCGCTCTCTATGTTCACGCCAGTGCTCATCAAATCATCATTCCTCACTGTGTTGGTTTCCTGGCGTAACAGATAGGATTCATAATGTAACTAAGTACAATACTTCAGTCAAAACTTACTCAACTAAAATACAAAATACCAATTTTAAATAAATTATACTTCAAAAATAAAAAATACACAAAAAAACTGCTCAATACAGTAACGTGAGTAAATGTATTTTGTTAGTTTTCACCTCTGGTGTTCTCTGACCAGCAACCAATGCCGGGCTGCAGTGGTAGGTGTGCCAAAGTACCAGGGAGCTTTTCTCATTAAGATTGGCATTGCACAGGATCAGCGTGTGTGTGTTTTTCACAGATTTATTGATATTGGGTGACCAGGAATTTACACACAGACTGTGTATAAAGCTGTGTTCCCTGACCGGGAATCAAACCCGGGCCGCGGCGGTGAGAGCACCGAATCCTAACCACTAGACCATCAGGGAGCTTTGTGGGTATGTACCATTTGAAACGAAATAGCCAGCATTGAGGACTGTTGGCATTTCCTTAGTCTGCATTGCTGGTATCAGCAATGCAGACATTTATTTGTGAAGATCAAGGCAATCACCAAATGTAATTGGGTGACCAGGAATTTATGGAAAGCCTGTTTGGGCTAGGAGACATAAAGACAAGTTTTCCTGACTGGGATCGAAACTGTCTGTGGCAGTTCGTATGACACACAGAAAGTGCTAGGCCACTGGAGCTATGGTGGCCTTGAACCATGTGACCTGTAATAGGCAGGATGTAAACTATTGGCTCAGAAGTTGGTGATTTTTAATTGGTTGATCCAGAGAACCATTTACGAATTTGAACAGGGATATTCAATGTTCTGGGAAATCTGCACCGGCGATTCACCTGCTCCAGCCCTGGAAACATTTCCATATCATTTCCTCTGCGGCTGTGTTGTGATGAAAGTCGTCACATTGCCGGTAGGGGTGTGAAATGGTTTGGTCGTCAGATGTAAGATGCTTTCATGTAGAGTGAGCAAACCAATCACAAGATCCTGCTGAGGACGCATGTGACATCATCATCTGTTTGTTATAACGCGCCAATGCACTTCAGGTGATCCGATGGTGGTATCAAGCTTCTTTAGTTTGCAAACAGGCTCAGTTTTTTTGGTCAGGTTCCAAAAGAAAGGAGCTCCTCTCAGTCCTCAAATGTTACGGCAGCTGGCATCTACAAGTGTTGCATTACCGGCGTCTGCTGGACGGTTCCTTGGGCCACATTCCGGCACTGCTGTGCCACGTGTGAACGGTGCAAGATGGAAATGTTCCTGAACGTGGTTGCATGTGTGAACAGTGTAAATCACTATGGTTCCTGCAATGTGTTCCCAGTAACTTAGCAGAGAATGTGTGAAATTGGCTTTTGAGTTGGTAAACAGGAATATCTGGAAAGCCCTGTTGGACAAGGATACATAAAGGAGTGTTCCCTGACCGGGAATCGAACCCGGGCCGCGGCGGTGAGAGCGCCGAATCCTAACCACTAGACCACCAGGGACATGTGACTAGAACATTATTTTTCTAGAATGTGTGACGTGCTGACAGCTGGCTAGACGGGAATCATTGTGATGTAATGCTGTGTCAGCAAACTGAGCTAGGATCCTTTCCACTCACTGTGTCAATCCTGGAATACAGTGGGTGATGCACAGTTAGACAATCTTGACAGATACAGACTGAATACATATCTTTTCTAATATGGGATCGTAAACACTAAAAAGTGTATCATGACATTGACATACTACAAGTTGAAGCTTGTAGAAACACGACACAAGGAGATGTGTCTCAGGCTATTTCTTCCAACATTGTGAATTTGTTGAAAAGTCATTGTAGGCACTTCAAATCGGGTTAAGGTTATGTACAATCAAGAGATGTTTATGTACAGTTGAGAGATGTATGGGTTGACATCTGTTAACTTATTATACACAAGTGTGAAAGAAGCATTTCAATTTGTGTTTTAACTAAGATGTACTCAATAATTGAAAAGTGATTTTCTAGAACTCTCTTTGGGTAGGAAACCTTTAATATAGAAAGTCACAGAGTCATAGTGTGTTCCCTGACCGACAATCAATCTCGGGCCATTTCAAGTTCAATTTCAAGTAACTTTATTGTCAAGTGTGCTACATGGCAGGCATATAGCACAGATGAAATTGCAGTCCTCTCAGACCTGCGGTTCAAAATGAACAAATGGACAATCAGACCAACAAACAGACAACACAAAGACACAGAAAAATACAAGTATGAAAAAAAGTGAGGTAGTGCGTTGTTGCAGTGCAAAATATATAAATAGCGGTGAGTGTGCTGAATTCTAACCACTAGACCACCAGGGAGTTTTGCTGATATGTACCCTGTAACATGAGATAGGCAGCATTAAGGAATATTGGCTTTTAACAGAAACTATTTGTGTGTTTTTCACAGATTCATTTATATTATATTGGGTGACCAGGAATTTGTGGAAAGCCAGTTTGGGCTAGAAGACATAAAGATGTGTTCCCTGACCGGGAATCGAACCCGGGCCGCGGCGGTGAGAGCGCCGAATCCTAACCACTAGACCACCAGGGAGCTATACCAGTGTCTAAATGCAAATAGGCAGACATTTATTTGTGTAGATCAGGGTAATCACCAAATGGTATTGGGTGACCAGGAATTTATGGAAAGCCTGTCTGGGCTAGGAGACATAAAGACAAGTTTCCTTACTGGGATCGAAACTGTCTGTGGCAGTTCGTATGACACACAGAAAGTGCTAGGCCACTGGAGCTATGGTGGCCTTGAACCATGTGACCTGTAATAGGCAGGATGTAAACTATTGGCTCTGAAGTTGGTGATTTTTAATTGGTTCACAACCAATCGCAAGATCCCGATGAGGACGCATATGAAATCATCATCTGTTTGTTATAACGCGCCAATGCACTTCAGGTGATCCGATGGTGGTATCAATGAAGCTTCTTTAGTTTGCAAACAGGCTCAATTTTTTTGGTCAGGTTCCGAAAGAAAGGAACTCCTCTCAGTCCTCAAATGTTACGGCAGCTGGCATCTACAAGTGTTGCATTACCGGCGTCTGCTGGACGGTTCCTTGGGCCACATTCCGGCACTGCTGTGCCACGTGTGAACGGTGCAAGATGGAAATGTTCCTGAACGTGGTTGCATATGTGAACAGTGTAAATCACTATGGTTCCTGCAATGTGTTCCCAGTAACTTAGCAGAGAATGTGTGAAATTGGCTTTCGAGTTGGTAAACAGAAATATCTGGAATGCCCTGTTGGACAAGGATACATAAAGGAGTGTTCCCTGACCGGGAATCGAACCCGGGCCGCGGCGGTGAGAGCGCCGAATCCTAACCACTAGACCACCAGGGACCTGCATTGGTGTAACTAGAACATTATTTTTCTAGAATGTGTGACGTGCTGACAGCTGGCTAGACGGGAATCATTGTGATGTAATGCTGTGTCAGCAAACTGAGCTAGGATCCTTTCCACTCACTGTGTCAATCCTGGAATACAGTGGGTGATGCACAGTTAGACAATCTTGTCAGATACAGACTGAATACATATCTTTTCTAATATGGGATCGTAAACACTAAAAAGTTAATCATGACATTGACATACTACAAGTTGAAGCTTGTAGAAACAAGACAAAAGGAGATGTGTCTCAGAGGTATTTCTTCCAACATTGTGAATTTGTTGAAAATTCATTGTTGGCACTTCAAATCGGGTTTAGGTTATGTACAATCAAGAGATGTTTATGTACAGTTGAGAGATGTATGGGTTAACATCTGTTAACTTATTATTCACAAGTGTGAAAGAAGCATTTCAATTTGTGTTTTAACTAAGATGTACTCAATAATTGAAAAGCAATTTTCTAGAACTCTCTCTGGGTAGGAAACCTTTAATATAGAAAGTCACACAATAGTGTGTTCCCTGACTGGCAATACATCTCGGGCCATAGCAGTGAGTGTGCTGAATCCTAACCACTAGACCACCAGGGAGCTTTGCTGATATGTACCATGTAACATGAAATAGGCAGCATCAAGGACTATTGGCACTTCACAGAAACTATTTGTCTGTTTTTCACAGATTCATTTATATTATATTGGGTGACCAGGAATTTGTGGAAAGCCAGGTCGGGCTAGGAGACATAATGGAGTGTTCCCTGACCGGGAATCGAACCCGGGCCGCGGCGATGAGAGCGCCGAATCCTAACCACTAGACTACCAGGGATCTGCACTGTATCACTGGAACACTATTTTCTAGAATGTGTGATGTGCTGACAGCTGGCTAGACAGGAATAAGTTTGGACGTAATGCTGTGTCAGCAAACTGAGCTAAGATACTTTCCACTCACTGTGTCAGTCCTGGAATACAGGAATACAGTGGGTGATGCACAGTTAGACAATCTCGACAGATACAGACTGAATTCAAATATGTTCTAAGATGGGATCATGAACACTAAAAAGTGTATCATGACATTGACATACTACAAGTTGAAGCTTGTATAAGCAAGAGACAAGGAGATGTGTCTCAGGGTGTTTCTTCCAACATAATGCATTTGTTGAAAAGTCATTGTAGGCACTTTGAATTAATCGGGTTAAGTTTATGTACAATCAAGAGATGCTTGTGTACAGTCAAGAGATGTATGGGTTTACATCTGTTAACTTATTATACAGAAGTGTGAAAGTAGTATTTCAATTTGTGTTTTAACAGAAACTATTTGTGTGTTTTTCACAGATTCATTTATATTATATTGGGTGACCAGGAATTTGTGGAAAGCCAGTTTGGGCTAGAAGACATAAAGAAGTGTTCCCTGACCGGGAATCGAACCCGGGCCGCGGCGGTGAGAGCGCCGAATCCTAACCACTAGACCACCAGGGAGCTATGTCAGTGTTTAAATGCAAATAGGCAGAATTGAGGACTGTTAGCATGTCCTTAGACATGTTTACATCTGTTAACTTATTATACAGAAGTGTGAAAGTAGTATTTCAATTTGTGTTTTAACAGAAACTATTTGTGTGTTTTTCACAGATTCATTTATATTATATTGGGTGCATGTCCTTAGACATGCTAACAGACAAACAGGCAGACATTTATTTGTGAAGATCAGGGCGATCACCAAATGGTATTGGGTGACCAGGAATTTATGGAAAGCCTGTCTGGGCTAGGAGACATAAAGACAAGTTTCCTTACTGGGATCGAAACTGTCTGTGGCAGTTCGTATGACACACAGAAAGTGCTAGGCCACTGGAGCTATGGTGGCCTTGAACCATGTGATCTGTAATAGGCAGGATGTAAACTATTGGCTCAGAAGTTGGTGATTTTTAATTGGTTGATCCAGAGAACCATTTACGAATTTGAACGGGGATATTCAATGTTCTGGGAAATCTGCACCGGCGATTCACCTGCTCCAGCCCTGGAAACATTTCCGTATCATTTCCTCTGCGGCTGTGTTGTGATGAAAGTCGTCACATTGCCGGTAGGGGTGTGAAATGGTTACGTCGTCAGATGTAAGATGCTTTCATGTAGAGTGAGCAAACCAATCACAAGATCCCGATGAGGACGCATATGAAATCATCATCTGTTTGTCATAACGCGCCAATGCTCTTCAGGTGATCGGATGGTGGTGTCAATTAAGCTTCTTTAGTTTGCAAACAGGCTCAGTTTTTCTGGTCAGGTTCCAAAAGAAAGGAGCTCCTCTCAGTCCTCAAATGTTACGGCAGCTGGCATCTACAAGTGTTGCATTACCGGCGTCTGCTGGACGGTTCCTTGGGCCACATTCCGGCACTGCTGTGCCACGTGTGAACGGTGCAAGATGGAAATGTTCCTGAACGTGGTTGCATGTGTGAACAGTGTAAATCACTATGGTTCCTGCAATGTGTTCCCAGTAACTTAGCAGAGACTGTGTGAAATTGGCTTTCGAGTTGGTAAACAGGAATATCTGGAAAGCCCTGTTTGACAAGGAGACATAAAGGAGTGTTCCCTGACCGGGAATCGAACCCGGGCCGCGGCGGTGAGAGCGCCGAATCCTAACCACTAGACCACCAGGGACCTGCACTGGAAGATGTAGAACACTATATTTCTAGAATGTTTGACGTTCTGACAGCTGGCTAGACGGGAATCATTGTGATGTAATGCTGTGTCAGCAAACTGAGCTAGGATCCTTTTCACTCACTGTGTCAATCCTGGAATACAGTGGGTGATGCACAGTTAGACAATCTTGACAGATACAGACTGAATACATATCTTTTCTAATATGGGATCGTAAACACTAAAAAGTGTATCATGACGTTGACATACTACAAGTTGAAGCTTGTAGAAACACGACACAAGGAGATGTGTCTCAGGCTATTTCTTCCAACATTGTGAATTTGTTGAAAAGTCATTGTAGGCACTTCAAATCGGGTTAAGGTTATGTACAATCAAGAGATGTTTATGTACAGTTGAGAGATGTATGGGTTGACATCTGTTAACTTATTATACACAAGTGTGAAAGAAGCATTTCAATTTGTGTTTTAACTAAGATGTACTCAATAATTGAAAAGTGATTTTCTAGAACTCTCTTTGGGTAGGAAACCTTTAATATAGAAAGTCACAGAGTCATAGTGTGTTCCCTGACCGACAATCAATCTCGGGCCATTTCAAGTTCAATTTCAAGTAACTTTATTGTCAAGTGTGCTACATGGCAGGCATATAGCACAGATGAAATTGCAGTCCTCTCAGACCTGCGGTTCAAAATGAACAAATGGACAATCAGACCAACAAACAGACAACACAAAGACACAGAAAAATACAAGTATGAAAAAAAGTGAGGTAGTGCGTTGTTGCAGTGCAAAATATATAAATAGCGGTGAGTGTGCTGAATTCTAACCACTAGACCACCAGGGAGTTTTGCTGATATGTACCCTGTAACATGAGATAGGCAGCATTAAGGAATATTGGCTTTTAACAGAAACTATTTGTGTGTTTTTCACAGATTCATTTATATTATATTGGGTGACCAGGAATTTGTGGAAAGCCAGTTTGGGCTAGAAGACATAAAGATGTGTTCCCTGACCGGGAATCGAACCCGGGCCGCGGCGGTGAGAGCGCCGAATCCTAACCACTAGACCACCAGGGAGCTATACCAGTGTCTAAATGCAAATAGGCAGACATTTATTTGTGTAGATCAGGGTAATCACCAAATGGTATTGGGTGACCAGGAATTTATGGAAAGCCTGTCTGGGCTAGGAGACATAAAGACAAGTTTCCTTACTGGGATCGAAACTGTCTGTGGCAGTTCGTATGACACACAGAAAGTGCTAGGCCACTGGAGCTATGGTGGCCTTGAACCATGTGACCTGTAATAGGCAGGATGTAAACTATTGGCTCTGAAGTTGTTCCCCAGTGGTGGAAAAAGTACTAAAATATTGTATTCAAGTAAAATTATCAATACTTTGATGAAATATTACTCGAGTACAAGTAAATTTGCCCATCTGAAAATGTACGCAAGTAGAAGTAAAAAGCAGTTAATGTAAAACGTACTCTAAGTAAAAGTTACTGAGTTACTTTCTGTGTGTGTGGGGGGTTGAGGGTAGTGAAAATAGGACAAGGACATAAATCCAAAACTATTTTGTTTTTAATTAAATAACAAGTGTAACAAATGTAAGTGCAATAACAACAAATTAGACTTGTTCAGTTTCCTCCATCTTATAAATTAGCACTAGAAAGACTTCACGCCCACTGACCTAGCCTGTGCGTCAGCATATGGGTTTGCGCCAAGCGGCAACATTCCATGCTGAAAAATGAAGCCCATGCGGAAGTGCAAAAACTTGCAGTTCCTCGACTGGCCGCTTGAGGCTGGCTGCAGAAAGGAGTCAACTTCCCATGTTAAAATGTCCAAATTTACAGCCAAAATAAACATGTTTACAGCCTGGTTCAAAAAACGGTTTTGGTGTCTTCCAGTAGTGTTCAAGTCCATGACAACTGTGAGGGGGGTGATTTTTTTTAGAATCCATTATTTTAATGCACAGAGAAGGATTTATTTTATGAATAATTAAGGCCTTCCTTGGGCCACATTCCAGCACTGCTGTTTCGTGTGAACGGTGCAAGATGGAAATGTTCCTGTGAACAGTGTAAATCACTAGTGGTTCCTTCAATGTGCTCCCAGTAACTTAGCAGGGACTGTGTGAAATTGGCTTTAGAGTTGGCAAACAGGAATATCTGGAAAGCCATGTTGGACAAGGAGACATAAGGGAGTGTTCCCTGACCGGGAATCGAACCCGGGCCGCGGCGGTGAGAGCGCCGAATCCTATGTGTGACGTGCTGACAGCTGGCGAGACAGGAATAAAGCCTGGTTTATACTTCTGCGTAGGGATCGCGTCGTGATCACGCAATGGCCACGCCGTTGCTCGGATGCCGTCATGAGCCCGTGATACTTCTGCGGAGGGATTGCGTTGGGTTTACATCTCAAAATGCAATTCATTGCCACACCGGTAGAGGGACCAGACCATTCTGGTCATTACATACGGATTACTAGCGAGTCAAAAAAAGTTTCGAGTAGAAATGAAGGCAAAAGTTTTATACGTTTTTTGTCAACAGATATGACTATATGATACGATTGCTTTATATAATATACAGCTATTATGTTTATTATATGTATATAATTATTATATATATATATATATAGTATTATTAATATTATATATTATTATTATTATATTATGTTTATGTTTATTATGGATTACTTTCTAAATGTCTTGATCTAACGTGACATAACCGTTCTTTATCAAGAACGGCTTTTTAACTCGCTAGTAATCCGTGTGTAATGACCATTCTGATCATTACATACGGACACACACACACACACACACACACACACACACACACATATATATATATATATATATATATATATATATATATATGTTGTCGCCAATCAGTCGAAGCATTTATCAAGGCTGTGTTTACACCGTGGCGGTGTTTACGAGTGGAAGCCGGAAAAGCGATCTCCAGCCAATGTAGCTCGCGGACCAATCACAGCCAAAGCCAACGCGTTGGGACGGCGTCGCCTCGACGCGCGTCTAGGATTTGGGGAGGTGCACGTCGAGGACGCAAAGGGTCCGCAAAGGGTCCGCCGTGGGTCCGCCGTCCCAACGCGTCGCGTCGACGCGGAAGTATAAACGAAGCATAACTAAGCCTATATAATGCTGCGTCAGCAAACTGAGCTAAGATACTTTCCACTCACTGTGTCAGTCCTGACATACAGTGGGTGATTCACAGTTTGACAATCTCGACAGACACAGACTGAATTCACATATGTTCTAATATGGGATCTTGAACACTCAGAGTGTATCATGACATTGACATACTACAAGTTGAAGCTTGTAGAAACAAGAGACAAGGAGATGTGCCTCAGAGGTATTTTTTCCAACATAATGCATTTGTTGAAAAGTCAGTGGAGGCAATTTAAATTAATCTGGTTAAGGTTATGTTTAACATATGTTTAACATTTAATGTATGGGTTAACATATGTTAACCTATTATACACAAGTGTGAAACTAGCATAGCATTTCAATTTGTGTTTTAAGGAAGATGTACTCAAACAGTTAATTAATGTAAATGTATGTAATGTAAATAGTTAGACAATAGTGTCTACCCTGACAGGCAATCAGTCCTGGGCAACAGCGGTGAGAGCACCGGACCTTCACCACTAGATCACCAGGGAGTCTTTGCTGCTCTGTACTATGTGACATGAAATAGGTGGCATGAAGAAATATTGGCATTTCACAGGAACTTTGTGTGTGTTTTTTACAGATGTATTTATATTATTGTGGTATATAATGGGTGGCTGGGAATTTATGGAAAGCCAGTTTCGGCTAGGAGTCATAAAGATGTGTTCCCTGACCGGGAATCGAACCCGGGCCGCGGCGGTGAGAGCGCCGAATCCTAACCACTAGACCACCAGGGACCTGCAACTAATGGGGGTCCTTGCGGACGTGTTGCGTCCATCGCAAGGGCCTGACGTGCACCTCCCAAAAACCCTAGATGTGCGTCGAGGCGATACAACACCAACGCAGCGTTATTGGCTGTAATTGGTCCGCTAACTACATGCTGTAGACCGCTTTTCAGGTTTCCACTCATAAACACCGCCACGGTGTGATACATGCTTTGACTTCATTTCACTACATAACTGGTCATCTCTCTGCACAACTGGTCTGACATAAAATCTGACATGCTACATCCTTGTGTATGCTATTACCTCTTAGTGTATGCCTGGATGTATGTACATTTATATATATTTTCATTTCTTTATGTATATTTGTTGTATATTGTATTACATAGGTTTATATTTTGAGCAAGGTTTGCTTGATTTAGAGAAACACTAAAAACTAAAAATAATGTTTGATATCGTCATTCTAATTCTAAAGTATTCCATTATATTTGTAGAACACGTGTAATGGAATACTTTTACCGACAAGCAAAAAAATCACATTTTCTGGCTCAATTTCTGGAATTAGGTTATGCTTTTGTTTTATTGGGGGTCAAGCAGCGAAGCTGCGAGACACCCATTGTGTTTCTAGTTATTATTATTCCTCTGCCATTGAAGTCTATGGCAGCTCATAGCACGCCTTGATAAAAAGTGCTGAAATTTGGCCGAAAGTTTCGGACCACTGTACTGACCACTCACACTCATTTACGGGCCTCTAAACCCAGCCGTCTAGAGCCACCAACGGGTCAAAATTTGGCCGAAAATTGAACTGCCTGGTCGAAAGTTATTAAATTCAGCGCACAGATTCGGGACAGTCCCATGATCACTCTCACCAATTAACAGAGCTCTATGCTCAACACTCTAGCGCCACCAATGAGTGAAATTTGGACATGAATTTTTGATGTGGACCTTGACGCGTGCATCTGATTTTCACAAGTGAGAAAGCGTTGTGATCCATGGATCAACCCGAGTTCAATGATTCATGGCTCGTCACTTTCGGCCATGTTGGAGCTCGGCCATGTTGGAGCTCCGCCATATTGGACCTCCGCCATATTGGATCATGTCAGAAAGTTTAAAAAAACTTCACGGGTCACAAAGTTTGTTTGATTCTCTCGAAACTTGACACAGATGATCTTCAGACCAAGCCACACAAGAGTTATTTCAAAGATGTTTCAATTTCAAGTTTATTCTCCCGTGAGAGGCAATCGAAAATGGCGGCAAACCGCCAAACAGGAAGTGGGCTGTCGTCTCACCTATGCTATGACTTAGCGTAACCAAACTTGGTACCTGGAGTCAAGACACTGTCCCAATCACTCACACATATTTTCAGGCCTCTGCATTGAACGCTCTACCGCCACCATCAGTTCAATATTTGACATGCATATTTGATTGTAAGTTCATTAAAGTGCGTACAGCTTTCAATGCTTACAGCTCTTTGCTGCATAACTTTCCATTCACTCACATCATTTTTGTGCCTCTGCATTGAACGGTCTAGCGCCACCATCAGTTCAATATTGGACATGTGTATTTGGTTGTAAGTTCTTTAAAGTGCGTACAGCTTACAATGCTTACAGCTCTTTGCTGCATAACTTTCCATTCACTCACATCATTTTTGTGCCTCTGCATTGAACGGTCTAGCGCCACCATCAGTTCAATATTGGACATGTGTATTTGGTTGTAAGTTCTTCATAGTGCGTACAGCTTACAATGCTTACAGCTCTTTGCTGCATAACTTTCCAATCACTCACATAATTTTTGTGCCTCTGCATTGAACGCTGTAGCGCTACCATCAGTTCAAACAGGAAGTAGATTCATATGTCAGCAACACTTTCACGTACGTAAACCAAATCTGGTACATGGACTCTGGGCCCCATCCTGAGGATGCTCAACAGATTTAGTGATGTTTGACCATTAGGGGAGTTACAATTAGCACCTAATACCTTAGCATCTACCACCACCATCAGCTTCCACTTGAAACCACAAACATTTCACCGGACAAGACTTGACTTTGTATTGACACCACATAGACTGATGGTTCAAATTCCATGCAGCACAACCCGTTTTGGCCTTAAGTACACTTCCACACAGAACAGGTTACTGAAGTTATGTGGAGTTAACATGCACAAATGAGGATCGGGGCATGACTTTACTTTAGGGTACACAAAAGCTGTAAAGTAACGAGTTTGTCAAAGAATTCACATGTTCATATTAACATAATCTTCAATTCATTGTGAATTATGTGTTAGTCAAACACATGAATACATTGTTAATCCTAAAGTAATATTAATTCACTACTTCTTAATGATTAATTACCTGTTAATGTTTGTTAATGCTTAATGTTAATGCATAATTCTTAATGCTTAATAAACTAATGCTCAACTAATGCTATGATGTGACCATGATTGTGAAACGTTACCCAACAAAAACTTGACCCAACAAAAACCACACTGATGATTCATGATTAAGAATTTACGACTAGGTATGCAATAATAATCCACATCAACACTAAACTTGCTACGTAGACTCAAGATAGCCAGAAGTTTCAGCCCAGCTCCGCAGCTCAGCTTGACCCCCTTATTGCTGCTTGCAGCTATATTTTACTTACTATCCACTAATTCATCCAAGTTTGCACAAAGATTAAAATCACATTCCCTGTCCGAGAATTGAACACAGGCCACCAGGGAGCTTTCCCAGCTTGCCTGAAGGGTGAAGGGGCATTTAGCAGATGCTGTTGTCCAAAGCGACATACAGTCAGTACATTTGTGGGGTTAGACATGTGGACAGTTGGAGGAGGGGATTGAACAGCCGACCCTACGGTGAGTGGACAACCCACTCTGTCCACCCTCTCTACCCACTGAGCTACTCCGGCCCAAGATAATTGAAGGACAAACAGGCAAACTACTCTTGTTATAGGTAGAGTAATATCAGTTGTATATCCAGCATCTGAGTGCAGTACCCAGGTGAACTTCTAAACTGCAGAGCATGTGTTCCCCCTGGTCCTCCCCCTGGTCACATTGTGCTTTGGTGGGGGGAGGGGCAGTAGTCCACATGGGGCCCCCCTGCAGAGAGGGGCCAACATGCCCTATCGTAATTTGGTATGTGCCAATTGGAAGGGGGTGGTGAGGCCTATTTAGGCTGACTCTGTCAGTTGTTCGGGAGGGCTGATGGAGGAAAGACATACGTCTCGTCAAGCCCTAAGAGACCTGTGTTAAGGTCAATGTGTTGTGTATCGGTTAGTTTGAAAATATCTTTTGAGACTCTCATGTCTATTTATTTGGTTTATTTTATTTTCTTGGATTTTGTTATTTTTTTGTTTATTATTCTTATTGCCATTTGGCCTTAATTTGGGTGATCAAATAAAAACCCAATATTCAACAACCTCCAACGACTTCTCCTGAGTGTATTCCATCTTGCTCACGGCACTCATCCACAACTACCCCTTGGAATTCAACAAAGCCTTGTAATAAATTAATATATGATCATATATTGGTTTACATATTTTGATGCAAACGAGCGGTTCCTGAGACATTACTAGGAGGGTTATACTATTGATAATCCAGCTCTATGCAATTTAAAGCAAAACAGTTGTGACGCCTGTCCCTATGTGATCCCCATCCCGTAGGTATGCAGAGCTGCAGACATACACCGAGCTGGACCTCCAGCCCATAGACGATGGGCTCTGCGACCTGGTCATTGAAAAACCAACTGTGTTCATGAAGCTTGATGCTGGTACACACAAGAACATTCTGATCTCTGGGTTTTAGTTCTGATACTGATGCATATTGGATAACACACGATAAAACACAACCTGACTAAAAAAAACAGTGTAGCATTTGGATTTAAAATCCGACTGGAAGCAGGATGCCTTTATATCCACAGGTGCACATTATGCATCCTTTATGTTTGTGCACTCGATAACCAAGTCATGATTACATTATTACCATGGTACCCTGAACCTCCTGTTTAAAAGTTAGAGCTAGGTGTTCAGGGATTCTGTTCAAGTCCAAAGCGCCATTCTTTTTGTTCTTGTAGGAGTGAACATGTACCACCACTTCTGTGACTTCGTCAACCTGTACGTCTCCCAGCACATCAACAACTCCTTCAGCCAAGACATCTACATCCTCATGTGGGACACGGTGGGTCCCTCACACTCTCCTCTGGGATTTAGGGTTTGTTTAAGGTGACTGATCAATGAACCGTCACCAGGGTAGTCGTCTTCCTGACTTCTTTCAAAAGAGGAAATAGCTTTTAAAACGCACATGGCTGCTTTATTACTTAGATGTGCATTGAAGACACGAGGAAGCCACACTTTTGATATTTATTGTCTATTGAACAATGCATTGACCTGATGTTCTTTGAATGTGTATTGCATTCTTTTTGTGTTTTTGTGTTTTCAGAGTTTTCATGCCTATGGAGATCTGTTTCCTGAAACATGGAAAGCCTTCTCAGATTATGACATCATCCATCTAAAGACCTATGATTCAAAACGGGTAAAGACATATCTGGTGGAGTTATCTGAAATGCTTAAAAAATACAATTGACATTAATTTTTGTTGGATAATAATGCTTTGCTGATGTAGTGCTTTTACATGTTGATCAATGAGCTCACGATTGATAACATTTGTAAGTACATAGAATATCATAACACCGCTATATTATGTATTGTATTAACTACAAAATATAAGATACATTATATTTTTAAGATAAATCTTTGTACAGTTTGTTATTCTATTCATGACATGAACACAAACGACTGCTCACCAGCCTCTTCCTTTCCTACTGCTAGGTGTGCTTTAAAGATGCCATCTTCTCACTGCTCCCCAGGATGAGATACGGTCTGTTCTACAATACGCCTTTGGTAAGTTAGAGAGAGAGACAGAGACGGAGAGAGACAAACATTTGCTTTGAATACAATTGACTTCACTGCTTCTTCCCTGTTTCCAAGATCTCACGGCCGATCGTTGGCTGCGAACAAGCAATTTTGGGTCAACTATTTATGCAATGTTTAAAATCCCCCAGTAGCGGTCTTGTCCTTTAAATGTTAATTCCAAGGTATTCTGTGCAAAGCTGAAATAATAAATGCTTGTAGGCCTGCATCTCCAGCCTTGAGCTGTGAAATATTGATTGCTAGGGTTTATAGTGGATGCTTATGATTGCTGACGCCAGTTGTGACATGCATGTATTCATAGCCATGGCACGAGGGGGAAGTGATACACATCCGTGATTTCATTTGGTGAGCGTGGGGCTGCACAGACTCAGCTGTCAGGCTCCCAATGTATTGTGTACATGTTCCCGGGTATCCCTACTGACAACCCCTGTCGCTCTGATAAAAAAAACAGTCTCGCCGTGCGAGGCAGAACACAACATACACATGAGTATCAGGGGTTGCACTAGACTTTTTCGTTGTCTGTCATTTTGACTGACAGGGTCATACAAATCCCGTCATAATTTATTTTTACCGGTCACTTTAATTTTTTTAATGATAATAATGACATATTCAATAGCATTTAATTTTAATTAATTTTTAATTAATATTCAGTCCAAACAAGCTTAATCCACACTGTGGATACACACATCAAGCTGAAGAATATGTAACTTTTTCCCTGCAGTAACAAAAACAACTGACTGTGAGGCCATCCTTAAAAATATTTCGGTTTGCCGTAACCCGACCGACCCTGTCGATTTAGGACTGACCAATATTGATTTTTTTTCCCCTTTTAGTCCAACAGACTTGCCTGTTGTAAACTTGCGTTAAGACCGACCATTTTTCAAATACAATAAAACAATTTTAATTAGGGATGTCCGATATTGACTTTTTGCCGATAGCCGATATTGTCCAAATTCTTAATTTCCGATACCGACATCAACCGATATGGTATACCGATATATACAGGCGTTTTTATTTTCGCCCAGACTAATTTTAGGTCCCATATCTCCTGTTGTGGAATTAACACATCATCTACTTTCATTGTGATGCCTCACTAGATTGCATTTCACAAATTAACACTGTCTATAAAAAATAAGGACACTATTTCAACTTATGGAAAAGTGCCATATTTATGCACAAGCACATTATCGGTGGTAAAACCGATAACGATATGAACCGATATTACAAAAATAGGCTAATATCGGCCGATATTATCGGTTGGCCGATATTATCGGACATCCCTACTTTTAATTATATTTTATAAGTATCGCAAATATAAATTGCCAACATACACATGAAGACTACATTCTTTCTTTTATATTCGCTTCATTTCCCCAATGGTTCGCGCTTGTCTGTTATGATGGCTGCGGCTGCAATAAATAAAATGTTTGCAGTCACCGTTCAAAGTTATACGGATTCAGGCACCTTAGCAATACATTTAAAAAATGCATTGAAATATCTTGACACCGCTATAACGTGACACAAAGTTCTGGAAGAACTGTGCCCAGATCTTTACCCATCCCTTCTCCCCTCGAGTCTTACGTGTCCACTGATGTCAAGGAGACCGCTAAACTTTTACAGGTTGGAGCGCAGTCAGTGATGTCACAATATGCAAATTTGTTTAAATTCATACCGACGTAGTCACCATGACCTAAATGTAGCTTTTTTTTAACTTAGAATTTTGAAAAAAAAATAGACCTACCTACCGACCCTTTTTTCTACAAGAGCTAATTAAAACGCACATCGTGGTCAGGGGTGTGAATTGCAATCTGTCAAAATGACGGATGGCCCTCAGATTTTTCCATCACCGTTTAAAATAAAAAAATATTCGGTTAACGCGACCCCTGATGAGTATATATAGTCATTTACCTCATTAAGCTCACCACCCACAGCTGTGTCTGTCCCGCATTTGAGCCCCTCCCCCCTACCCCAAGACAAAAGCCAGTGGGCTATCAGGTAAAGGGGATTACTGAGTTAACAATGTCATGGTTTGACTCCACACATCAGTCTTTACATTTATGTAAAGTGGCTTGTGTTCCAGATTTCTGACTGTCACACGGAGGGGATGTTGAGGGCCTTCTCTCAGCATGTCCTTCATCGCCTTCACATCCCCCAGGACTGGCCAAAGGTAGGAAGGAGCTCCTTCAGCAAAGGACTATATACTGTATTTATCTTGCTCAGTCCAGTCAGATCTTTTCTTCAGATTCTACAACATACAGTTTAATTTCAATCATGATAAATGAACACTTCAATATGAATCATATTTATTTTCTTAAGTAAGTATTTGTAAGTATTTTAAGAAGATTAGATATGGCAATGGTTTCATTTGAGCTTTTTATAGAAACAGACATGACTAAGTATTCCTCCATCAGCCACCAGTCAAGAGAGCAGGGGTTGTAGGACAGTGGTCCTTAATACAGGGGCTCTGAATAGTGGAGTGTCTGTGTGTGTTTGATATGGCACCTGTCACACTGTGAGGAGTATAGGAAAGGATCAACCTCCTAGACCATGGTTTCTCAACAGGGTATTATAAACATTTTGGGGGGCGCTGGACGCGCGAGGGCTTGTATGGGGGGCACTCAGGCACGAATGGGGGCGCCACTAAGGGCGCTTGTACAAAGTTCATTTGAACTCTACATTTTAAACTCTCATGGTTTCCCAACAAAAAATAAAGCTGCGAAACCCGGGAGACACAAACACTACTTTTGACAGCTGTCACCTCATCTTCGCAGGCTAAAACTAAATAACCAATGAAAACATACACAAGCACGATAATGTAACCACCTTTAATCACACACAACATTACAATCAAACATGGCGGAAATCAAGAAGAAATGCAGGCAGTACAATGCAAATTACATAAATGATGGGTTTATTCCATCACCAACGAACGTACATCTGCCGATGTGCCTGCTATGTGAGCAGGTTTTCTCTAACGAGGCAATGTAGCCTTCGCGGTTACAAGAGCATCTGTCAAAAAAACATCCTGACAAGGCATCAAAAGACTCGGCCTACTTCCAGTCACTGAGGGATCATCATTCAAGGCACCCTACAATCAACAGCATGTTCGCTTGGAGCGTCAACCAGACAGAGAGTGGGTTGGTGGCATCTTATAACATAGCACTACTGATAGCAAAGGCCGGTTTACCGTTCACTGTGGGGGAGTCTCTTGTTATTCCCGCAATATAGGAGGCGATCTCGCATACGGGAGATGTCAACTGACACGGAGGAACAGCTGTGCCCTAAGTTGCGCGGCTGTCCCTTCAGTGTCCAGCTGGATGAGACCACCACGGCCGACAACAACATCCTCCTGATGGCCTATGTCCGTTATGTGTCCGGGAGGGACCTGTGGAGGATTTCCTTTTCGGGGAATACCTGACCACAGACACGCGAGGGGAAACCATCTTCGCCGCCCTGACTAAGTTCCTGCGGGAGAGGGACATCCCGGTGACGAACATCATCGCCTGCGCCACGGATGGAGCACCAGCTATGGTCGGCAGATACCGGGGATTCGCCATCCTGCTGAAGCAGCAAGCCCCCTGTGTGTTAACAGTGCACTGCGTACTGCACCGTCACAACTTGGTGGTCAAAAAATTGTCCCCGTCACTCCATCAGTCTGAATTAAGGTCTGTTCATATTCCGCCTTAAGAAAGAAATGTGTGATTGGTCAGAATCGGAAATGCCACCTCGGTTGCCTCTTTATTTCCATCGCCTCCGCAATCGCGCATAATATCAGTAATTCTTCCTCCTCCGCCACTTCAAACGTAAACAGGGGATTCCTTTAGCGTGCATGACATATACTGCAGTAAGCGTGGCATATGAAGAAATAACGTGACCAGAACGAACTTTGTTCTTGTTCTTGTCACCGTGAGAAAACAAAAAAATGTCTTTCTTCTTTCAGAGTATGAACAGGCCTTTAGACTTTAGACCTTTAGACAATCACTACTCAATTCCCTCCCGTTGCACTTCCTGCTCAATACACGTCAAACAAGCGTGGAGACAGAAATGCGGTAAGTGCATCATTTTGCGGCAACCACTTTTTTGTGGTTTATAACAGATTTGCTTGAAGTTATCTCTTAAAGTTGAGTTCCCTGTCAGGGAATGAAACCCTGGCTGCAGCGGTGAGAGCGCCAAATCCTAACCACTAGACCACCGGGGAGCAGTGTGTTGGTTAAATCAGATTTTCTATACGCAGAAGGATTTAAAGCAAAACGCCACCGTTTGTCTATACTGAACTACGTTCTTCCCTGACTCCAGAGCGACGCCAGAGCTACTTCGATAGCATGTAGCTTGGCCCAGTATATTCCTTAGGATCCAAACGGGGGTGAAGTTAGAAGCAACCAAGCACTTCCATGTTTTCCCTATTTAAATATGGTTATGAGAGTAGTTAACCGACCCAAGTATGGTTACACAAAATGAAACATGCCAATTTTCTAAGTGGATAAAAAAGGATAACTATAATGTATGGCGAAATAACACCTGGGAGCACTTCGACGTCGGCGCAGTAAAATCATCACTCCTAAAAGATCCTTTCCCCCTCCCCCTATTACTTCCGTCAATAGAACCAACGTGACTTTTTACTTCTACTACTACAGGTAGTGCAGGTCACGTTGGTTCTATTGACGGAAGTAACACTTTCGTGCACGCACGAAAGTGAGACAGGTATGTATCATATCATATAGTTGGACTTATATCTTAAAGTTTAGTTCCCTGACCGGGAATCTAACAAGGGCCGCAGCAGTGGGAGCGCTGAAGCCTAACCTCTAGACCACCAGGAAGCAGTGTGTTGGCTATATCAGGTTTTCTGGACGCCACAGGATTTTAGACAGTTCACATGTGAAATTCATTCACGATTTTTAAATTTTTGCAGTAAAATGTGACTTGTGGAAGATCAGTTGTTTTTGTGGTTTGTAAGAGATTTGTTTGGAGTTATCTCTTAAATTGTAGTTCCCTGACAGGCAATCAAACCCAGGCCGCGGCAGTGAGAGTGCCAAATCATAACCACTACACCACCAGGGAGCTGTATTCTAACTAAACCATGTGACCTTGACGCCACAGGATTTTAGACAGTTCACATGTTCAATTTTTTCACAACTTTTTCATTTTGCAGTAAAATATGACTTGTGGAAGATCACTTGTTGAATGGATTGTATGAGATTTGCTAGGCGCTATCTCTTAAAGGTTAGTTCCCTGACTGACATCGAACCCGGGGCGCGGCAGTGAGAGCACCGAATCCTGACCACTAGATCACCAGGGAGCTGCACGTTCGCTTAACCATGTGACCCCGACGCCGCAGGATTTTAGGCAGTTCACATGTCAAATTCATTCACGGTTTTTACATTTTGCAGAAAAATATGACTCGTGGAAGATCAATTTTTTTGTGATTTGTAAGAGATTTGCTTCGCATTATCTCTTGAAGGTTAGTTTCCTGTCCGGGAAAAAACCCGGGCCGCGGCGGTGAGAGCACCGAATCCTAACCACTAGACCACCAGGCAGCTCAGCGTTTGTTAAATCAGGTTTTCTGGAAGCAGGGTTAGACACACACACATTGACGAGACTATGGCACACCGCCATAGTCATAGTCCCCCGGACCCCCCTAGAGGATTGCGAGCCCCCCACCATAGTCTACAAACATCCTGTGGAAAACACTGAGTTCACCAATAAATTTCCTTCACAATTGGTACATTTTGGAGTAAGATGCCGATTGTGGAAGTCCACTTCTTTATGTTCGCCACAGATTTGGTTGGACTGATATCTTAAAGACGAGTTCCCTGACCGGGAATCGAACCCGGGCCGCGGCGGTGAGAGCGCCGAATCCTAACCACTAGACCACCAGGGAGCTGTGTGTTGGTTAAATCAAGCTTTCTGGAAGGATCAGGACTTTAGACAGTTGACCAATACATTTACTTCACAGTTGGTACATTTTTTAGAGTGAGATGGCAGTTGTGAAATTCACTTCTTTATGTTCGCCACAGATTTGTTTGGACTGATATCTTAAAGACAAGTTCCCTGACCGGGAATCGAACCCGGGCCGCGGCGGTGAAAGCGCCGAATCCTGACCACTAGACCACCAGGGAGATTTATGTTCTATTAACCATGTGATTGTCACGCCGCAGGATTTTAGACAGTTCACATGTTGAATTCATTCACAAGTTTTACATTTTACATAAAAAATGACTCGTGGATGATCACTTGTTTTGTTGTTTGCAACAGATTTGGTCGGACTGATATCTTAAAAACAAGTTTCCAGACTGGGAATCCACCTCGGCCGCTGTGGTGAGACTCCCGAGTCCTAACCACTTGACCAGCAGGGATCTGTGCGTTTCTTAAATTAGGTATTATGGATGCAGCAGGATTTTAGACAGGTGACCAATAGATTTCCTTCACAGTTGGTACATTTTGCAGTAAGATGCCAGTTGTGGAAGTCCACTTCTTTATGTTCGCCACAGATTTGGTTGGACTGATATCTTAAAGACGAGTTCCCTGACCGGGAATCGAACCCGGGCCGCGGCGGTGAGAGCGCCGAATCCTAACCACTAGACCACCAGGGAGCTGTGTGTTGGTAGAATCATGCTTTCTGGAAGAATCAGGACGTTAGAAAGTTGACCAATAGATTTCCTTCACAGTTGGTACATTTTTTAGAGTGAGACGGCAGTTGTGAAATTCACTTCTTTATGTTCGCCACAGATTTGTTTGGACTGATATCGTAAAGACGGGTTCCCTGACCGGGAATCGAACCCGGGCCGCGGCGGTGAGAGCGCCGAATCCTAACCACTAGACCACCAGGGAGCTGTGTGTTGGTTGAATCATGGTTTCTGCAAGAATCAGGACGTTAGACAGTTGACCAATAGATTTCCTTCACAGTTGGTACATTTTTTAGAGTGAGATGGCAGTTGTGAAATTCACTTCTTTATGTTCGCAACAGATTTGGTTGGACTTATCTTAAAGACGAGTTCCCTGACCGGGAATCGAACCCGGGCCGCGGCGGTGAAAGCGCCGAATCCTGACCACTAGACCACCAGGGAGATTTATGTTCTATTAACCATGTGACTGTCACGCCGCAGGATTTTAGATAGTTCACATGTTGAATTCATTCACAAGTTTTACATTTTACATAAAAAATGACTCGTGGATGATCACTTGTTTTGTTGTTTGCAACAGATTTGGTCGGACTGATATCTTAAAAATAAGTTTCCAGACTGGGAATCCACCTCGGCCGCTGTGGTGAGAGCCCCGAGTCCTAACCACTTGACCAGCACAGATCTGTTCGTTTCTTAAATTAGGTATTCTGGATGCAGCAGGATTTTAGACAGGTGACCATTAGATTTCCTTCACAGTTGGTACATTTTGGAGTAAGATGCCAGTTGTGGAAGTCCACTTCTTTATGTTCGCCACAGATTTGGTTGGACTGATATCTTAAAGACGAGTTCCCTGACCGGGAATCGAACCCGGGCCGCGGCGGTGAGAGCGCCGAATCCTAACCACTAGACCACCAGGGAGCTGTGTGTTGGTTAAATCATGGTTTCTGGAAGAATCAGGACGTTAGACAGTTGACCAATAGATTTCCTACACAGTTGGTACATTTTTTAGAGTGAGATGGCAGTTGTGAAATACACTTCTTTATGTTCGCCACAGATTTGTTTGGACTGATATCTTAAAGACGAGTTCCCTGACCGGGAATCGAACCCGGGCCGCGGCGGTGAGAGCGCCGAATCCTAACCACTAGACCACCAGGGAGCTGTGTGTTGGTTAAATCATGGTTTCTGTAATCATCAGGATTTTAGACAGGGGACCAATAGATTTCCTTCACAGTTGGTACATTTTGGAGTAAGATGCCAGTTGTGGAAGTCCACTTCTTTATGTTCGCCACAGATTTGGTTGGACTGATATCTTAAAGACGAGCTCCCTGACCGGGAATCGAACCCGGGCCACGTTGAGAGCGCCGAATCCTAACCACTAGACCACCAGGGAGCTGTGTGTTGGTTACAGCATGCTTTCTGGAAGCATCATGACTTTAGACAGTTGACCAATACATTTCCTTCACAGTTGGTACATTTTTTAGAGTGATATGGCAGTTGTGAAATTCACTTCTTTATGTTCGCCACAGATTTGGTTGGACTGATATCTTAAAGACGAGTTCCCTGACCGGGAATCGAACCCGGGCCGCGGCAGTAGCGCCGAATCCTAACCACTAGACCAGCAGGGAGCTGTGTGTTGGTTAAATCATGGTTTCTGCAACCATCAGGACTTTAGACAGTTGACCAATACATTTCCTTCACAGTTGGTACATTTTTTTGAGTGATATGGCAGTTGTGAAATTCACTTCTTTATGTTCGCCACAGATTTGGTTGGACTGATATCTTAAAGACGAGTTCCCTGACCGGGAATCGAACCCGGGCCGCGGCGGTGAGAGCGCCGAATCCTAACCACTAGACCACCAGGGAGCTGTGTGTTGGTTAAATCATGGTTTCTGGAAGAATCAGGACGTTAGACAGTTGACCAATAGATTTCCTACACAGTTGGTACATTTTTTAGAGTGAGATGGCAGTTGTGAAATACACTTCTTTATGTTCGCCACAGATTTGTTTGGACTGATATCTTAAAGACGAGTTCCCTGACCGGGAATCGAACCCGGGCCGCGGCGGTGAGAGCGCCGAATCCTAACCACTAGACCACCAGGGAGCTGTGTGTTGGTTAAATCATGGTTTCTGTAATCATCAGGATTTTAGACAGGGGACCAATAGATTTCCTTCACAGTTGGTACATTTTGGAGTAAGATGCCAGTTGTGGAAGTCCACTTCTTTATGTTCGCCACAGATTTGGTTGGACTGATATCTTAAAGACGAGCTCCCTGACCGGGAATCGAACCCGGGCCACGTTGAGAGCGCCGAATCCTAACCACTAGACCACCAGGGAGCTGCGTGTTGGTTAAATCATGTTTTCTGGATGCACCAGGATTTTAGACAGGTGACCAATAGATTTCCTTCACAGTTGGTACATTTTGGAGTAAGATGCCAGTTGTGGAAGTCCACTTCTTTATGTTCGCCACAGATTTGGTTGGACTGATATCTTAAAGACGAGTTCCCTGACCGGGAATCGAACCCGGGCCGCGGCAGTAGCGCCGAATCCTAACCACTAGACCAGCAGGGAGCTGTGTGTTGGTTAAATCATGGTTTCTGCAACCATCAGGACTTTAGACAGTTGACCAATACATTTCCTTCACAGTTGGTACATTTTTTTGAGTGATATGGCAGTTGTGAAATTCACTTCTTTATGTTCGCCACAGATTTGGTTGGACTGATATCTTAAAGACGAGTTCCCTGACCGGGAATCGAACCCGGGCCGCGGCGGTGAGAGCGCCGAATCCTAACCACTAGACCACCAGGGAGCTGTGTGTTGGTTAAATCATGCTTTCTGGAAGAATCAGGACGTTAGACAGTTGACCAATAGATTTCCTTCACAGTTGGTACATTTTTTAGAGTGAGATGGCAGTTGTGAAATTCACTTCTTTATGTTCGCCACAGATTTGTTTGGACTGATATCGTAAAGACGGGTTCCCTGACCGGGAATCAAACCCGGGCCGCGGCGGTGAGAGCGCCGAATCCTAACCACTAGACCACCAGGGAGCTGTGTGTTGGTTGAATCATGGTTTCTGGAAGAATCAGGACGTTAGACAGTTGACCAATAGATTTCCTTCACAGTTGGTACATTTTTTAGAGTGAGATGGCAGTTGTGAAATTCACTTCTTTATGTTCGCAACAGATTTGGTTGGACTTATCTTAAAGACGAGTTCCCTGACCGGGAATCGAACCCGGGCCGCGGCGGTGAAAGCGCCGAATCCTGACCACTAGACCACCAGGGAGATTTATGTTCTATCAACCATGTGACTGTCACGCCGCAGGATTTTAGATAGTTCACATGTTGAATTCATTCACAAGTTTTACATTTTACATAAAAAATGACTCGTGGATGATCACTTGTTTTGTTGTTTGCAACAGATTTGGTCGGACTGATATCTTAAAAACAAGTTTCCAGACTGGGAATCCACCTCGGCCGCTGTGGTGAGAGCCCCGAGTCCTAACCACTTGACCAGCAGGGATCTGTGCGTTTATTAAATTAGGTATTCTGGATGCAGCAGGATTTTAGACAGGTGACCAATAGATTTCCTTCACAGTTGGTACATTTTGGAGTAAGATGCCAGTTGTGGAAGTCCACTTCTTTATGTTCGCCACAGATTTGGTTGGACTGATATCTTAAAGACGAGTTCCCTGACCAGGTCGAACCTAGGCCGCGGCGGTGAGAGCGCCGAATCCTAACCACTAGACCACCAGGGAGCTGTGTGTTGGTTAAATCATGCTTTCTGGAAGAATCAGGACGTTAGACAGTTGACCAATAGATTTCCTTCACAGTTGGTACATTTTTTAGAGTGAGACGGCAGTTGTGAAATTCACTTCTTTATGTTCGCCACAGATTTGTTTGGACTGATATCGTAAAGACGAGTTCCCTGACCGGGAATCGAACCCGGGCCGCGGCGGTGAGAGCGCCGAATCCTAACCACTAGACCACCAGGGAGCTGTGTACTGGTTAAATCATGGTTTCTGGAAGAATCAGGACGTTAGACAGTTGACCAATAGATTTCCCACACAGTTGGTACATTTTTAGAGGGAGATGGCAGTTGTGAAATTCACTTCTTTATGTTCGCCACAGATTTGTTTGGACTGATATCTTAAAGACGAGTTCCCTGACCGGGAATCGAACCCGGGCCGCAGCGGTGAAAGCGCCGAATCCTAACCACTAGACCACCAGGGAGCTGTGTGTTGGTTAAATCATGGTTTCTGGATGCACCAGGATTTAGACAGGTGACCAATAGATTTCCTTCACAGTTGGTACATTTTGGAGTAAGATGCCAGTTGTGGAAGTCCACTTCTTTATGTTCGCCACAGATTTGGTTGGACTGATATCTTAAAGACGAGTTCCCTGACCGGGAATCGAACCCGGGCCGCGGCGGTGAGAGCGCCGAATCCTAACCACTAGACCACCAGGGAGCTGTGTGTTGGTTAAATCATGCTTTCTGGATGGACCAGGATTTTAGACAGGTGACCAATAGATTTCCTTCACATTTGGTACATTTTGGAGTAAGATGCCAGTTGTGGAAGTCCACTTCTTTATGTTCTTCACAGATTTGGTTGGACTGATATCTTAAAGACGAGTTCCCTGACCGGGAATCGAACCCGGGCCGCGGCGGTGAGAACGCCGAATCCTAACCACTAGACCACCAGGGAGCTGTGTGTTGGTTACAGCATGCTTTCTGGAAGCATCATGACTTTAGACAGTTGACCAATACATTTCCTTCACAGTTGGTACATTTTTTAGAGTGATATGGCAGTTGTGAAATTCACTTCTTTATGTTCGCCACAGATTTGTTTGGACTGATATCTTAAAGACGAGTTCCCTGAACGGGAATCGAACCCGGGCCGCGGCGGTGAAAGCGCCGAATCCTAACCACTAGACCACCAGGGAGCTGTGTGTTGGTTAAATCATGGTTTCTGGATGCACCAGGATTTTAGACAGGTGACCAATAGATTACCTTCACAGTTGGTACATTTTGGAGTAAGATGCCAGTTGTGGAAGTCCACTTCTTTATGTTCGCCACAGATTTGTTTGGACTGATATCTTAAAGACGAGTTCCCTGACCGGGAATTGAATCCGGGCCGCGGCGCTTTCACCGCCGAATCCTAACCACTAGACCACCAGGGAGCTGTGTGTTGGTTAAATCATGGTTTCTGGATGCACCAGGATTTTAGACAGGTGACCAATAGATTTCCTTCACAGTTGGTACATTTTGGAGTAAGATGCCAGTTGTGGAAGTCCACTTCTTTATGTTCGCCACAGATTTGGTTGGACTGATATCTTAAAGACGAGTTCCCTGACCGGGAATCGAACCCGGGCCGCGGCGGTGAAAGCGCCGAATCCTAACCACTAGACCACCAGGGAGCTGTGTGTTGGTTAAATCATGGTTTCTGGATGCACCAGGATTTTAGACAGGTGACCAATAGATTACCTTCACAGTTGGTACATTTTGGAGTAAGATGCCAGTTGTGGAAGTCCACTTCTTTATGTTCGCCACAGATTTGGTTGGACTGATATCTTAAAGACGAGTTCCCTGACCGGGAATCGAACCCGGGCCGCGGCGGTGAGAGCGCCGAATCCTAACCACTAGACCACCAGGGAGCTGTGTGTTGGTTAAATCATGCTTTCTGGATGCACCAGGATTTTAGACAGGTGACCAATAGATTTCCTTCACATTTGGTACATTTTGGAGTAAGATGCCAGTTGTGGAAGTCCACTTCTTTATGTTCGCCACAGATTTGGTTGGACTGATATCTTAAAGACGAGTTCCCTGACCGGGAATCGAACCCGGGCCGCGGCGGTGAGAGCGCCGAATCCTAACCACTAGACCACCAGGGAGCTTTGTGTTGGTTACAGCATGCTTTCTGGAAGCATCATGACTTTAGACAGTTGACCAATACATTTCCTTCCCAGTTGGTAAATTTTTTAGAGTGATATGGCAGTTGTGAAATTCACCTCTTCATGTTCGCCACAGATTTGTTTGGACTGATATCTTAAAGACAAGTTCCCTGACCGGGAATCGAACCCGGGCCGCGGCGGTGAAAGCGCCGAATCCTGACCACTAGACCACCAGGGAGATTTATGTTCTATTAACCATGTGACTGTCACGCGGCAGGATTTTAGACAGTTCACATGTTAAATTCATTCACAAGTTTTACATTTTACATAAAAAATGACTCGTGGATGATCACTTGTTTTGTTGTTTGCAACAGATTTGGTCGGACTGATATCTTAAAAACAAGTTTCCAGACTGGGAATCCACCTCGGCCGCTGTGGTGAGAGCCCCGAGTCCTAACCACTTGACCAGCAGGGATCTGTGCGTTTCTTAAATTAGGTATTCTGGATGCAGCAGGATTTTAGACAGGTGACCAATAGATTTCCTTCACAGTTGGTACATTTTGGAGTAAGATGCCAGTTGTGGAAGTCCACTTCTTTATGTTCGCCACAGATTTGGTTGGACTGATATCTTAAAGACGAGTTCCCTGACCGGGAATCGAACCCGGGCCGCGGCGGTGAGAGCGCCGAATCCTAACCACTAGACCACCAGGGAGCTGTGTGTTGGTTAAATCATGCTTTCTGGAAGAATCAGGACGTTAGACAGTTGACCAATAGATTTCCTTCACAGTTGGTACATTTTTTAGAGTTAGACGGCAGTTGTGAAATTCACTTCTTTATGTTCGCCACAGATTTGTTTGGACTGATATCGTAAACACGAGTTCCCTGACCGGGAATCGAACCCGGGCCGCGGCGGTGAGAGCGCCGAATCCTAACCACTAGACCACCAGGGAGCTGTGTACTGGTTAAATCATGGTTTCTGGAAGAATCAGGACGTTAGACAGTTGACCAATAGATTTCCTACACAGTTGGTACATTTTTAGAGGGAGATGGCAGTTGTGAAATTCACTTCTTTATGTTCGCCACAGATTTGTTTGGACTGATATCTTAAAGACGAGTTCCCTGACCGGGAATCGAACCCGGGGCGCGGCGGTGAAAGCGCCGAATCCTAACCACTAGACCACCAGGGAGCTGTGTGTTGGTTAAATCATGGTTTCTGGATGCACCAGGATTTTAGACAGGTGACCAATAGATTTCCTTCACAGTTGGTACATTTTGGAGTAAGATGCCAGTTGTGGAAGTCCACTTCTTTATGTTCGCCACAGATTTGGTTGGACTGATATCTTAAAGACGAGTTCCCTGACCGAGAATCGAACCCGGGCCGCGGCGGTGAGAGCGCCGAATCCTAACCACTAGACCATCAGGGAGCTGTGTGTTGGTTAAATCATGCTTTCTGGATGCACCAGGATTTTAGACAGGTGACCAATAGATTTCCTTCACATTTAGTACATTTTGGAGTAAGATGCCAGTTGTGGAAGTCCACTTCTTTATGTTCGCCACAGATTTGGTTGGACTGATATCTTAAAGACGAGTTCCCTGACCGGGAATCGAACCCGGGCCGCGGCGGTGAGAGCGCCGAATCCTAACCACTAGACCACCAGGGAGCTGTGTGTTGGTTACAGCATGCTTTCTGGAAGCATCATGACTTTAGACAGTTGACCGATACATTTCCTTCACAGTTGGTACATTTTTTAGAGTGATATGGCAGTTGTGAAATTCACTTCTTTATGTTCGCCACAGATTTGTTTGGACTGATATCTTAAAGACGAGTTCCCTGACCGGGAATCGAACCCGGGCCGCGGCGGTGAAAGCGCCGAATCCTAACCACTAGACCACCAGGGAGCTGTGTGTTGGTTAAATCATGGTTTCTGGATGCACCAGGATTTTAGACAGGTGACCAATAGATTACCTTCACAGTTACATTTTGGAGTAAGATGCCAGTTGTGGAAGTCCACTTCTTTATGTTCGCCACAGATTTGGTTGGACTGATATCTTAAAGACGAGTTCCCTGACCGGGAATCGAACCCGGGCCGCGGCGGTGAGAGCGCCGAATCCTAACCACTAGACCACCAGGGAGCTGTGTGTTGGTTAAATCATGCTTTCTGGATGCACCAGGATTTTAGACAGGTGACCAATAGATTTCCTTCACATTTGGTACATTTTGGAGTAAGATGCCAGTTGTGGAAGTCCACTTCTTTATGTTCGCCACAGATTTGGTTGGACTGATATCTTAAAGACGAGTTCCCTGACCGGGAATCGAACCCGGGCCGCGGCGGTGAGAGCGCCGAATCCTAACCACTAGACCACCAGGGAGCTTTGTGTTGGTTACAGCATGCTTTCTGGAAGCATCATGACTTTAGACAGTTGACCAATACATTTCCTTCACAGTTGGTAAATTTTTTAGAGTGATATGGCAGTTGTGAAATTCACCTCTTCATGTTCGCCACAGATTTGTTTGGACTGATATCTTAAAGACAAGTTCCCTGACCGGGAATCGAACCCGGGCCGCGGCGGTGAAAGCGCCGAATCCTGACCACTAGACCACCAGGGAGATTTATGTTCTATTAACCATGTGATTGTCACGCCGCAGGATTTTAGACAGTTCACATGTTGAATTCATTCACAAGTTTTACATTTTACATAAAAAATGACTCGTGGATGATCACTTGTTTTGTTGTTTGCAACAGATTTGGTCGGACTGATATCTTAAAAACAAGTTTCCAGACTGGGAATCCACCTCGGCCGCTGTGGTGAGAGCCCCGAGTCCTAACCACTTGACCAGCACGGATCTGTTCGTTTCTTAAATTAGGTATTCTGGATGCAGCAGGATTTTAGACAGGTGACCATTAGATTTCCTTCACAGTTGGTACATTTTGGAGTAAGATGCCAGTTGTGGAAGTCCACTTCTTTATGTTCGCCACAGATTTGGTTGGACTGATATCTTAAAGACGAGTTCCCTGACCGGGAATCGAACCCGGGCCGCGGCGGTGAGAGCGCCGAATCCTAACCACTAGACCACCAGGGAGCTGTGTGTTGGTTAAATCATGGTTTCTGGAAGAATCAGGACGTTAGACAGTTGACCAATAGATTTCCTACACAGTTGGTACATTTTTTAGAGTGAGATGGCAGTTGTGAAATTCACTTCTTTATGTTCGCCACAGATTTGTTTGGACTGATATCTTAAAGACGAGTTCCCTGACCGGGAATCGAACCCGGGCCGCGGCGGTGAGAGCGCCGAATCCTAACCACTAGACCACCAGGGAGCTGTGTGTTGGTTAAATCATGGTTTCTGTAATCATCAGGATTTTAGACAGGGGACCAATAGATTTCCTTCACAGTTGGTACATTTTGGAGTAAGATGCCAGTTGTGGAAGTCCACTTCTTTATGTTCGCCACAGATTTGGTTGGACTGATATCTTAAAGACGAGCTCCCTGACCGGGAATCGAACCCGGGCCACGGTGAGAGCGCCGAATCCTAACCACTAGACCACCAGGGAGCTGCGTGTTGGTTAAATCATGCTTTCTGGATGCACCAGGATTTTAGACAGGTGACCAATAGATTTCCTTCACAGTTGGTACATTTTGGAGTAAGATGCCAGTTGTGAAATTCACTTCTTTATGTTCGCCACAGATTTGGTTGGACTGATATCGTAAAGACGGGTTCCGTGACCGGGAATCGAACCCGGGCCGCGGCGGTGAGAGCGCCGGATCCTAACCACTAGACCACCAGGGAGCTGTGTGTTGGTTGAATCATGGTTTCTGGAAGAATCAGGACGTTAGACAGTTGACCAATAGATTTCCTTCACAGTTGGTACATTTTTTAGAGTGAGATGGCAGTTGTGAAATTCACTTCTTTATGTTCGCAACAGATTTGGTTGGACTTATCTTAAAGACGAGTTCCCTGACCGGGAATCGAACCCGGGCCGCGGCGGTGAAAGCGCCGAATCCTGACCACTAGACCACCAGGGAGATTTATGTTCTATCAACCATGTGACTGTCACGCCGCAGGATTTTTAGATAGTTCACATGTTGAATTCATTCACAAGTTTTACATTTTACATAAAAAATGACTCGTGGATGATCACTTGTTTTGTTGTTTGCAACAGATTTGGTCGGACTGATATCTTAAAAACAAGTTTCCAGACTGGGAATCCACCTCGGCCGCTGTGGTGAGACTCCCGAGTCCTAACCACTTGACCAGCAGGGATCTGTGCGTTTCTTAAATTAGGTATTCTGGATGCAGCAGGATTTTAGACAGGTGACCAATAGATTTCCTTCACAGTTGGTACATTTTGCAGTAAGATGCCAGTTGTGGAAGTCCACTTCTTTATGTTCGCCACAGATTTGGTTGGACTGATATCTTAAAGACGAGTTCCCTGACCGGGAAACGAACCCGGGCCGCGGCGGTGAGAGCGCCGAATCCTAACCACTAGACCACCAGGGAGCTGTGTGTTGGTAGAATCATGCTTTCTGGAAGAATCAGGACGTTAGAAAGTTGACCAATAGATTTCCTTCACAGTTGGTACATTTTGCAGTAAGATGCCAGTTATGAAATTCACTTCTTTATGTTCACAACAGATTTGGTTGGACTGATATCTTAAAGACGAGTTCCCTGACCGGGAATCGAACCCGGGCCGCGGCGGTGAGAGCGCCGAATCCTAACCACTAGACCACCAGGGAGCTGTGTGTTGGGTAAATCATGCTTTCTGGAAGCATCATGACTTTAGACAGTTGACCAATACATTTCCTTCACAGTTGGTACATTTTTTAGAGTGAGACGGCAGTTGTGAAATTCACTTCTTTATGTTCGCCACAGATTTGTTTGGACTGATATCGTAAAGACGGGTTCCGTGACCGGGAATCGAACCCGGGCCGCGGCGGTGAGAGCGCCGAATCCTAACCACTAGACCACCAGGGAGCTGTGTGTTGGTTGAATCATGGTTTCTGGAAGAATCAGGACGTTAGACAGTTGACCAATAGATTTCATTCACAGTTGGTACATTTTTTAGAGTGAGATGGCAGTTGTGAAATTCACTTCTTTATGTTCGCAACAGATTTGGTTGGACTTATCTTAAAGACGAGTTCCCTGACCGGGAATCGAACCCGGGCCGCGGCGGTGAAAGCGCCGAATCCTGACCACTAGACCACCAGGGAGATTTATGTTCTATCAACCATGTGACTGTCACGCCGCAGGATTTTTAGATAGTTCACATGTTGAATTCATTCACAAGTTTTACATTTTACATAAAAAATGACTCGTGGATGATCACTTGTTTTGTTGTTTGCAACAGATTTGGTCGGACTGATATCTTAAAAACAAGTTTCCATACTGGGAATCCACCTCGGCCGCTGTGGTGAGAGCCCCGAGTCCTAACCACTTGACCAGCAGGGATCTGTGCTTTTCTTAAATTAGGTATTCTGGATGCAGCAGGATTTTAGACAGGTGACCAATAGATTTCCTTCACAGTTGGTACATTTTGGAGTAAGATGCCAGTTGTGGAAGTCCACTTCTTTATGTTCGCCACAGATTTGGTTGGACTGATATCTTAAAGACGAGTTCCCTGACCGGGAATCGAACCTAGGCCGCGGCGGTGAGAGCGCCGAATCCTAACCACTAGACCACCAGGGAGCTGTGTGTTGGTTAAATCATGCTTTCTGGAAGAATCAGGACGTTAGACAGTTGACCAATAGATTTCCTTCACAGTTGGTACTTTTTTTAGAGTGAG
>JAXIVH010000254.1:40000-42500 GCA_036785325.1 Urophycis tenuis | reverse complement strand
AGACCACCAGGGAGCTGTGTGTTGGTTACAGCATGCTTTCTGGAAGCATCATGACTTTAGACAGTTGACCAATACATTTCCTTCACAGTTGGTACATTTTTTAGAGTGATATGGCAGTTGTGAAATTCACTTCTTTATGTTCGCCACAGATTTGTTTGGACTGATATCTTAAAGACGAGTTCCCTGACCGGGAATCGAACCCGGGCCGCGGCGGTGAAAGCGCCGAATCCTAACCACTAGACCACCAGGGAGCTGTGTGTTGGTTAAATCATGGTTTCTGGATGCACCAGGATTTTAGACAGGTGACCAATAGATTACCTTCACAGTTGGTACATTTTGGAGTAAGATGCCAGTTGTGGAAGTCCACTTCTTTATGTTCGCCACAGATTTGGTTGGACTGATATCTTAAAGACGAGTTCCCTGACCGGGAATCGAACCCGGGCCGCGGCGGTGAGAGCGCCGAATCCTAACCACTAGACCACCAGGGAGCTGTGTGTTGGTTAAATCATGCTTTCTGGATGCACCAGGATTTTAGACAGGTGACCAATAGATTTCCTTCACATTTGGTACATTTTGGAGTAAGATGCCAGTTGTGGAAGTCCACTTCTTTATGTTCGCCACAGATTTGGTTGGACTGATATCTTAAAGACGAGTTCCCTGACCGGGAATCGAACCCGGGCCGCGGCGGTGAGAGCGCCGAATACTAACCACTAGACCACCAGGGAGTTTTGTGTTGGTTACAGCATGCTTTCTGGAAGCATCATGACTTTAGACAGTTCACCAATAGATTTCCTTCACAGTTGGTACATTTTTTAGAGTGAGATGGCAGTTGTGAAATTCACTTCTTTATGTATGCAACAGATTTGGTTGGACTTATCTTAAAGACGAGTTCCCTGACCGGGAATCGAACCCGGGCCGCGGCGGTGAAAGCGCCGAATCCTGACCACTAGACCACCAGGGAGATTTATGTTCTATCAACCATGTGACTGTCACGCCGCAGGATTTTAGATAGTTCACATGTTGAATTCATTCACAAGTTTTACATTTTACATAAAAAATGACTCGTGGATGATCACTTGTTTTGTTGTTTGCAACAGATTTGGTCGGACTGATATCTTAAAAACAAGTTTCCATACTGGGAATCCACCTCGGCCGCTGTGGTGAGAGCCCCGAGTCCTAACCACTTGACCAGCAGGGATCTGTGCTTTTCTTAAATTAGGTATTCTGGATGCAGCAGGATTTTAGACAGGTGACCAATAGATTTCCTTCACAATTGGTACATTTTGGAGTAAGATGCCAGTTGTGGAAGTCCACTTCTTTATGTTCGCCACAGATTTGGTTGGACTGATATCTTAAAGACGAGTTCCCTGACCGGGAATCGAACCTAGGCCGCGGCGGTGAGAGCGCCGAATCCTAACCACTAGACCACCAGGGAGCTGTGTGTTGGTTAAATCATGCTTTCTGGAAGAATCAGGACGTTAGACAGTTGACCAATAGATTTCCTTCACAGTTGGTACATTTTTTAGAGTGAGACGGCAGTTGTGGAATTCACTTCTTTATGTTCGCCACAGATTTGTTTGGACTGATATCGTAAAGACGAGTTCCCTGACCGGGAATCGAACCCGGGCCGCGGCGGTGAGAGCGCCGAATCCTAACCACTAGACCACCAGGGAGCTGTGTACTGGTTAAATCATGGTTTCTGGAAGAATCAGGACGTTAGACAGTTGACCAATAGATTTCCCACACAGTTGGTACATTTTTAGAGGGAGATGGCAGTTGTGAAATTCACTTCTTCATGTTCGCCACAGATTTGTTTGGACTGATATCTTAAAGACGTGTTCCCTGACCGGGAATCGAACCCGGGCCGCGGCGGTGAAAGCGCCGAATCCTAACCACTAGACCACCAGGGAGCTGTGTGTTGGTTAAATCATGCTTTCTGTATGCACCAGGATTTTAGACAGGTGACCAATAGATTTCCTTCACAGTTGGTACATTTTGGAGTAAGATGACAGTTGTGGAAGTCCACTTCTTTATGTTCGCCACAGATTTGGTTGGACTGATATCTTAAAGACGAGTTCCCTGACCGGGAATCGAACCCGGGCCGCGGCGGTGAGAGCGCCGAATCCTAACCACTAGACCATCAGGGAGCTGTGTGTTGGTTAAATCATGCTTTCTGTATGCACCAGGATTTTAGACAGGTGACCAATAGATTTCCTTCACATTTGGTACATTTTGGAGTAAGATGCCAGTTGTGGAAGTCCACTTCTTTATGTTCGCCACAGATTTGGTTGGACTGATATCTTAAAGACGAGTTCCCTGACCGGGAATCGAACCCGGGCCGCGGCGGTGAGAGCGACGAATCCTAACCACTAGACCACCAGGGAGCTGTGTGTTGGTTACAGCATGCTTTCTGGAAGCATCATGACTTTAGACAGTTGACCAATACATTTCCTTCACAGTTGGTACATTTTTTAGAGTGATATGGCAGTTGTGAAATTCA
>JAXIVH010000254.1:2500-22500 GCA_036785325.1 Urophycis tenuis | reverse complement strand
TGATAAATCCCACCTGTTCTCAACTATCATGCTAGTGCACGGTTAGAGTCATTTGCATTCAGAAACGCCTCCAATTGACCATATATGGTAGCGTCAATCCCGTTAATAATACGTCAATGCCAGCCATCCTCAATAGATCCTGCTTGGAGCTGCGCACCCACCTGCTGGATAAACGAATCGTGCGTTCCTCCAGGCCACCGGGCAACAACGTTTAGTAGACACATATTGGCATTACAGATTATTTGTGTATTAATTAAAGGAAGTCCTTTCCTGTTAACGTAACTGAATTCATTGTGTGATGGTGCTTTTATTGTGATGTGTGTGCAATCTATGGCTCCAATTATATTTGCGAATCCAGCGATTGCGTGGAATTTACGGGAACTGAATGTAAAGTTGGGCTAGAGAAATGATTGCATCCAACACTGCTGGCATGATTCTACTCAGTGTCAGCTGTGAAATGCCGCATATGTCTCCAATCTCACATTGAAATGTCCCGGTGGCCAAAAATCCCAGTGTGGACAGGAGCTGGATGTGCACTGGGATGGCTTTGGTTCGTTTGGTCTCTCGCTCCAATATAGTATGTTGTAAATCCCGGCATAAATCCACAAGTATATTTTTTGGGAATCTGTACCTTCTGAGAAGCCACTCTGTGCTCTGACTGAGCAAATCCACACGCTCTTTGAAAAACGAGCTCCCTGCAAAGCGCACGGTTCTCTAAATTTTCCAAAAGTGCAAGATGCGCCATCGTCCTTATTTCAAGTTGTCTTTTTTAGGTTGTCCTGTCCCAGCTGTCTTTTATAGCTTGTCATACTAATTATTCAAAAATGTCTGCTAACTTACTAAATGAGAATTGTTATTAATTGGAGGATACAGGGGACATGTGTGACGTTTGTGTTTGCTGAACACTACGACTCTTAACGAGTTCTCTTAGTAGTTTCACTATTCTACCACTAGGTTTTGTGTGTACGCATGGTCAGAGTTGTGCTTAAATTTACGCACGTACCTACGCACAAGTACAAGTTGATAAATCCCATACTTTGCGTGGGAATGTTCGTACGCACTCAGTACGTTGTGCGTACACACGGTTGATAAATGAGCCCCCTGGTGTAGTTACAAACTTTAAAATGCCTCGTTTTGTGAGTACAGACCATATATGTACTACTACAGATTAAGTTGGGTAACAATCCATGCATTATTAGTGGGGTAATTTACGAGATATACACATTGTACCGGACACTCCAAAACCAAGCCATTCGGCTGATACCCCTAAACTTGATAAATATTGACCGTCGCTAAAAATGCATCTGATGGGGTATTTGGCTGGATTATTGGTGGAAATTACCTCAGGGTGAATTTTACTCCGAACCATCACTTTAACATTAACAAATAACAAACGGGAGGGTGAAAAAAAATACCAGAGCAGATACCTAGAGAACCCATAAAAATGAAAAAAACCTCACAATTGACAACTTGGGAAGAGGATCTTACATTGAAAGCTGATTCTTGAGTGTTACAAGTTTTGGTTTCAGATCTGTCTTACCCAAGTTCAGAAGTACTTGTTGAAAAAAATCAAAAGTGTTCTTCATGTACTTTGGGTAGTTGAGATGCAGTGCATATGTAAGTCCGAAGACAATGTACATGGCCTGGGGCAGGCTCTCAACATCCATCACAATGTTTCCCTCCAAGATGATTCCCACTGAGGATGCATTGTGGTGAAGGGACTGCATATGTGCAGTGATGTTTTCTTCATGGCAGAGGATCCCCACTGGCACATCCTTGTATAAATCTTCGTCATCATGGGCGTCCTGAAAAAAGGAACAGGGCATGATCACATCAACATGACAACATAGTGCTACAAACACCCTCTATAGGTACACAGCCCACATGTCTGCCCTATCCAGTGTCCACCCACTGCCCAGTGCAGCGACCGCTACAGAAAATAACTCAGGACAGGTGCAAGAAGCATCCAAAAATGGCCTGGGGTGACACCTCCAGAGAAGTAGAACAATAACAATGAAAAATAAACTATTAACACATGCACACCTTAAAATAATATGTATGGTAGGGAGAGAGGGGAGGGGAGGTAGAGAACAGGGGGAGTAACGGAGGGGAGGTAAAGGGAGGTAGAGAAAAATCTAAGTTACTTACAAAGCAGCCCTTGAAGAAGGCCGATGGATCATCGCCAAGAATGACAGGAAGCCCCCTGAGGACAAGGCATCTGACTTCTGTCACATCCGAAGCCTGGTGGATTGAGGGAGCAGAGAGCACATCACACACTTAAAATAGGGTCCATATGTTACCCTGAACACTATGTGCACAAACATAATCAACAATACACAGCACAGCCATTTATGTACTGGACCCCACCTGTTAATTCACACACTATTCTTGACATTATGCATACAGGTAGTTATTTGCATACCTCATTTACAGATCAACTAACAAAACCTGGCAAACTAATGTTATGGGTGGCAAGTAATTACTCTGAGGAGTTAGTCTAGCCAATTCATCTCACATTTAGGCTACTCAAAGTACATTTATTTACACCACGTTTGTTCTTTCAAGCTCAATCAAGTATCAGACTGTTTTCTAAGACGTAAATAAAGAGTTGAAAATCAACTAACCTTTGTTTGTCGCATCAGGTCAGCCAAAACCTGTCCTGTGAGGCCCCTCTTTGCCTTGAAGATTTCCATGAGCCTGGGACTGTGATGGTCAAGGACCTCGTAGAAATCATGTCTCAGGCTCTTACCCACCACCCTGCTGAACTCCAGACACACCTGAAACATGTCAAAACAAAACATGTCCATGTTCAAATGAGTTGACACCATGATGTGATCTTTTTATGCAACAACACAGTCTGCATGTATTACTCTTTAATACAATTTTGATGAGTACTATGAAGCCCCTCTGGTGACAGCAGAGGGGCTCTGTAGAATACAGCATCTGAGACAAATCTATAGGCCTACCTGGTGTTCAGTGAAGAGAGCAGGCCAACGTTGACATATTTGGGTGATGTCTGGCTTTTCCTTCACCACTTCATTCCTTCGAAAAGCGAATGTCAGATCCATCTTCTGCTTGATGAGGGCTCCATTTGGGGTTTTCTTTTTCATTTCATCCACCATGATCTGTCGAGCATTTTCAAGGCTGGAGTCATCCTGTCCATCTGGATAATCTGGTAAGTAATTGACTTCTCCTCTCTTTGGCTTCTTGATTCTCTTGTTAGGTAGGTCTCCACCAGGAGAGTACATTCCACGTTTACCGCTGTTTATGGTGACATCACGGTGACCCCGCTGACGCATTTTTGTTCGGTAATTCCCCATCTTGAATTTCAAGCTGTTTTTCCAACCACTCCAGCCGGACACTGATCCTTGTTCTTTGAGACATGGGTGTACTCTGACCAGTGCTGAGGCAACAGCTTCAAATTGTGCATTTGTTGGATATGCTTTCAAGGCATATATGGTCTCGGCCAGCCTCTCGAGGATGTTGTGTTTGAGCTCCTTTGACGGAATGAGGTGTGTTCCATCCCTGAGATGGAGCAGGTTCGCTTGACGCAGTCTATATTCCACATCGACAGAGAATTTTGGTATATACATATCAAATACCTCTGGCCACTGGCGTTGTCTTTCCTCAGAGGAGTTGGAGAGAATGTCTGTGTCTGCCTGGCTGTGTGTCTCGCTTATTTCTTCACTTGATGTTGACCGTGGGACTGGCAACTCCACAACAGAAAGCACTGGAATGATTTTAAGGGTAGGTCGCTCAGGCAGCTCTGATATCTCTGTTAGGTTGCACAGTTCGTTGTCGAAGTTGGGATCTTTAAACTGTAAGCTGAAGTCATAGTTTATTTGAAGAATATCTTTAAGGGAGCCAATTAAAAGGTCAACTGTATCAGGCTTTGTCGTCAGTTCCACCTTCCTTATGTCTGCTTCAGTGAAGATAACTCTCACAAGCATTCTCTGTTGCACTGCCATCTCGGGAGAAAGAGAGAGATAGTTCAGCACAGAATATAACGTTTGAGAGTCACCATTAGTTTCCCACCTATTCTGTATGCTGAAAGGGGGAAAGCATCGTTAAGCTCTGACAGCGGAAGCACACACAGGGGCGGGGTTACATCAGAGTAACAAACTTCATATGATCTAAGGTGCTCATGGTACCATGCACTCATTACTCTGCACACAAACATGATTTCTGTATGAACTGCAACAATCTGTGTGATCTGCCTAAACTCAGGGAGACCTGAGCAGGATCCAGCAGAGACTACCATATCTGCCTTGTATGTAACTCCATCTAGACATATGGATGATGCTACAAGAACTGCTGCTGGCTTGTGGATTTTCTGACTGAGTACCCTCTGAACATTATCAGGGAAGGATGACACCGAGACTGTAGTGACTTTCTCCATCTCAACTGAAGGTTGAAAAATTAGCTCGAGTCCAAATGATAGCTGACTGCTTTCTGGTGTTTCACAGCAAGTGTAAGGGCTACATTCCTGTAGTTCTGAGCGTCACGGATAACCTTTTTGAAAAATTTGTGCTTGCCCTCAAAGTGCATAGTCCAGACATCACACAGTGGCCCAAATGCCTTAATAAGTTGAGGGTAATGTTCAATGTAATGGTGTTTTGGTCGTAATCTTAACTCTGGGAATGTAGACTGCAGTAGTTCTCTGTGTTCTGCTAACTTGCACTCCAGGAAGTAGAGTGTCTCTTCAATAAACCTTGGGGCAACTACTAACTCCACAATGTCTTTGACAAGCATGAGAACTTCCCATGCCTTTTCCCCCGGAGGGACATACTGACCAACAAGAAATGGAAGGAGCCTAATTAGGCACCAGTTCTCATGCGCATTTCCCCCGATTGTGCCTTTTGTGGAGAAGCCTTTTGTAATAGGCTGTGGCTGGTCAGTTTTGTCAGTAAAGGTGTATGTAAAGGACCTGATAGCCTGATTCAGCATTTCTAGATTAAAATATCCCTTGGAAATCAGATCTGAAAGGCACAAAGACAACTCTACGGGGACTATGCCCTCCAGAAGATCATGCATGAGGTCAGGAGGGTAACCTTTAACAACATGAAAGTGCTCCAGTTTTGCAGTCAAAGGGCACTCTTTTTTCACACCGTATGTTCTACACAGTTCTGGGTTTTCCATCACTTCCTGTACTTGTTTGTCATGCCTGTCTTTGTCTCGGAGTTCAAAGGCACCAGAGCGCAGCTCTTGTTGCTGAGTGTCACTTCTACTTGCCATGCAGAATCTGCAGAACTTATCAACAGAGAAGCTCTCATAGAATCCTGCCAGTGCATGAGCACCTAGGTTGTCAGCAGCTACATACAAAACCGTTCCTTTCACACTTGCACCTAAGGCCTCTATGTAAACACCATCTTTTTCTAGTGACATCAGATCATGTATAAGTGGGTCCAGCACTTTCGCATAACCACATTCTTTTACAGTGGTTGTGTTGCATATAAGAGCAAGTTGGATAGAGTTGAGTGATGCTCTATATTTTGCTGGCATATTGGCAATTACCCAGTACACAGCACACATCTTATGCTTTGTCTTCGACGTTCCTAACGGATTGGCGACTTCAAAGTCATCGATGTACAGCCCAATGGCAATTGTGAACTCATCACTAGTAAGAAGGCCATTTTCTCTGAAGTATACACCATCTACATGAGTTTTGTATTCATTTGGAACATGTATTTCTTCAGACATTGCTTTATCTAACACATCTGTCCTGCTCAGCAACTTCTGCAGCATTTGCTGTATGGGAACATATACAACCGATTTCTTATCTTTGTCAACTACATACTCTACAGGCATTACCAGCGGAAATTTTTTTGACACATACGATGCTCTCTTTTTTGTGGTTGCTAAGGAACCAACTTTGCCGCAAAATGTTGTCATTACGTTGGTCTCTGAAACAGCAGTGCTAACCTGTTTCACAATGGACTCATCTATCTCACAATCATACTCCTTAAGAATCATCTTCACCTTATGATGCAGAAGTGGCTCTGACAAATAATGTATATCACAAAGCTGTTTGATAACTTCCTGTACAGAGCGTTCAGGTATGTGGAGGATAGTCTGCATCTTTAAAAAAAGTGCAGCCAAGTTGTGCTCCAACTGCTTTTCCAAATCATGAAGATCTATCTCACAACCTTCTTCACTGACATCATCTATCTCCCCCATGTCTTCAGTAGGCCTTTGCTCATCTTGCTCATCACTTTCTTTGTTTTTATCACTTATGTCAACATCAAGTATTTCTTTCTTGAACATCTTCCAGTTATCTTCTCTATGTGCTTTACTTTTATGTGCATTGAAAGTTGAATACACACTGCTCTCAAGTCTACAGCCTGCATATGGACACTGAACCTTTTGGTTAACTTTCAAGTGTCTGCTTCGGAGATGGGTGAAAAATTCAGTTTCAGAGCAGGGCTCAATGAATTCACACAACTGACAGCAGAATTTGACAGCTTCATCTTCTCCTGGTTGTTCCTCATGAGTTTTAGAGTGAACACGAGATAGGTGTGCTTTAAGGCTGTTTAAGGACTTAAATGTGCACAAACAGTCCTGGTGCAAACAAGGAAATGATACTGTCCTTGTGTAATTTCCATGTTTTAACCGGTAGTGTTTCAATAGCTGCGCCCTCTTCCCACTAATAAAACCACAATATTTACACTTCCACTCCATCTTCAGCTAGCTGACGTTCCATGAACTAAGGAAAAATTACCGTTAGCCAACAGTGTAAAGCTTCTGAAAGATCTAGCCTATTTGAACTTGGCTTGAACACAATAGCCAACAAGCGAACTAAAAAAACCTTGAAGAGGCATGACAGCTAAGAGTGGGACAAATAGCCAACTAACAAAGAATAAATCAAAATAAATCAAGACATTAAAGCTAATTAGCTAACTAATAATATGAGCTTGTGTGCACCAACTTACCAGGATGTTTGTAGATCTGTGGGTTAGTGTGGGCTGCTTCACCGTCTCAGCTCAACTTTAGCTGTCTGGAAGTAGCAGAGTACAAAATAGTTTCAGGGTCCAGCGGACGTATCAGCTCAGTGTCACATTCTAAAACTGTTAGTCCCAATGCTTGATTCTGATTGGCTGATAGGTGTACCTTATGAGACGGTAAGGTACACCTGTCCCCATCCAACGCTGCTGCTGACCGCTTCACCGCATCACTCCGCGCATAGCAACGACGACGACAATAAAGAAACTCGGAACCGGCTTTTTTCTGCTTTGTTATGGAATGGAAAGTTAACTTCGATTTGTTGGATGGACTAACTATGGTCGATAAACTGCTTGTGGAACGGGGCTGTTAAAAATAAAGTGATTGCTTGCAAGCGACGTGTTGTTTCTGCAACCTGGCCGGGAACTACTTCCTTGTATCTGGGAACTACTTTGTTGCGCATCTAGTGAATTATTAATGAAACGAAAGCGTTTTTATTGCTACATGATTTTTCATATTGCCGCGTTGGTAACAGTTTTAGAATAGCAATTAGCCACTCGACGGTGTGAATCATGGAAAACGTCTGAGAGGCGTGATAAGTCTTATCACGCCTTATCACGCCTCTCAGCCGTTCCTTATTTTTCCATAATTCACACCCTCTCGTGACTAATTGCTAAATTAACAGCATGTAGACGTCTATTGTGTGACCGAGTACGCGTACCTGGACACCGCGACTCGAAGTGTAAACGGGGGGGCAGCTGCCCCGATTCTAGCTACCTCAGCTAGCAGTCGGGACTGCAAAGCATGCAACCAGTGTCAGGTTCAAACTTACCGTTTCGTGGCTGAACTCAAGTGTGAAGTTGTCGTGGCTGAACGTTGTCGAAAATTTCAGTAGGCCTACAGCTGCTTTCCGTCTCTGTTCCGTCTCTCTTCTGTCTCAAAAGTTCAATCATCAATGCCACTCAAAACTGGCATAAACTAGATTTTTGGCAGGCAAAACTTGATGATGATGAGTTGTTTGAACTCAAACACATAATTACAATAAGATAGGCCATTAAAAAGTACAGTTTACTCAGAATTCATGATTAATGTAAAGAAATGACACATGTTTAAGTAGTACAAACTCGTAGAAACTACTGATTGGACTTAAAAACACAATTACAATAAGAAAAGACATGAAAAAGTTTATTGTAATCAGAATTAACAAGTAATGTCAATAAATTAGACACATTTAAGTAATATGAACTCAGTCTCTTGAGTTGAATCAAAATCTGGGTTTACAGTGCACCAGGGAGCTGCATGTTCTCTTAACCATGTGACCCCGACGGCGCAGGATTTTAGGCAGTTCACATGTCAAATTCATTCACGGTTTTTACATTTTGCAGAAAAATATGACTCGTGGAAGATAAATTTTTTTGTGGTTTGTAAGAGATTTGCTTCGCATTATCTCTTAAAAGTTAGTTTCCTGTCCGGGAAAAAACCCGGGCCGCAGCGGTGAGAGCGCCAAATCCTAACCACTAGACCACAAGGCAGCTGAGCGTCTCTTAAATCAGGTTTTCTGGAAGCAGCAGGATTTTAGGCAGTTGACCAATGCATTTCCTTCACAATTGGTACATTTTGGAGTAAGATGCCAGTTGTGGAAGTCCACTTCTTTATGTTCGCCACAGATTTGGTTGGACTGATATCTTAAAGACAAGTTCCCTGACCGGGAATCCACCTGGGCCGTGGTGGTGAGACCGCCGAATCCTAACCACTAGACTACCAGGGAGCTGTATCTTCTCTTAACCTTGCAGTGTTGGGAGTAACGCGTTACAAAAGTAATTCAATTACAGTAATGTATTACTATTCGCTGTAATGCAGTAATATAACGCATTACTAATAAATTTTCGGTAATATTTTACTCGTTACAATCTAAGTAACGCGTGTTACAACGCATTTTAACCCGTTTAGCTATTGTTTTTTAAATAAATCACCAACACCGTGAGACATCCCAACAACAGAAAAAAGCCGGGACTCGGGAGCATGCGCGATTTCCTGTTGAGGCTTGAGATGACAACAAACATGACGCCGGACTCTACATTTGCGCGATGGACATTCGCCCATTATTTTCAATTCGTCAAAGAGAAGGAGAAAAACACAATTGTAAATTGCAACCTGTGTGCGACACCGAGGGAACTCTCGACGTCAAAAAAAAAGCACAAGCAACTTAAAGAAACACCGATGCCACGCTAACACTAAGCTGAAGGAGAGGGATGCACCTGCGGAGAAGGACGAACATACTGTACAGACAAAGCAACAAAAGTTACGTTTCTCTCGGTGTGCCATGGTTCTTGAAGCCAGAGAAGTTAGGAGACTGGTGGCAGAATTTATTGTGGAAGACATGCACTCCCTATCAATGGTAGAATAGCCAGCGTTGTTGTAGTAGGCTTGTGTTGTAGGCTATGTTTAGATTACATGTTAATGTTTGTTGGACTCTTAAAACAACTTAAAACAGAAGTTGTGTCCATTCAGTGCATGGCATCTTTGTGCTGTAAGCTTGAATTAAAAGAGAATAAAACAATATAAACTAAAAGAAAAAGAGATGTGTGTGTGTTTGTCATATTATAAGGCTATAGGCTATGTTATAGTGGACTCTAACTCTATTTTGTTTCTTATGAATAGGCCAGGACTTTAAATATTTGCAGCATCTCCATCATAACTTACAGACTGATCCTTTGTCAGCTTGTATGATTCCAACTGTCATTGTTACTTATGGTATTGTGCTATGAGCCTTTACTGTGCCTATTATATTAAGTTATTAGTAGCTTTAGGGGCCTCCACAGTCATTATGTTACATCACCCTCCACTGAATGTAAATAATCAGCTATAACAATCTGCAGTTTAGCATTTTTAAATGCTTAGTCATATATTTCTGTGGCTATTTTGTTGAAAGTAACTCAAAAGTAATACACAAGTAGTGTAACGCATTACAATTCAGAGATAGTAATATTGTAATGTAACTAATTACTTTCAAATGACAGTAACTAGTAATATATAATGTATTATATTTTGGATGTAACTTGCCCAACACTGTAACCTTGTGACCTGGATGCTGCGGGATTCTAAACAGTTCAAATTTGAAATTTATTCACAACTAATTTCACATTTAGCAGTAAAATATGACTTGTTTTGTTGTTTGTAAGAGATTTGCTTAGAGTTATCCCTTAAAGGTTAGTTCCCTGTCCGGGAATCAAACCAGGCCCGGCGGTGAGAGCACCAAATCCTAACCACTAGACCACCAGGGTGTGCATTGGTTAAATCAGGTTTTCTGGAAGCAGCAGGATGTTAGACAGTTTACCAATACATTTATTTCACAATTTGTAGTACGATAACAGTTGTGGAAGTTTAATTCTTTGTTGTTTGTAACAGATTTGGTTGGACTGATATCTTAAAGACAAGTTACCTGACCGGGAATCAAACACAGGCTGGGGTGGTGAGAGCGCCTAACCACCAGATCACCAGGGAGCTTTGAATTCAGCAAATTATTTATTGTTTAGACATTCTGTAATAAAAAGACATCTACATTTTTGTTTTTTCACACAACCATTGAAATGTTTGATGACAGTTATCAATTGTGGTTTGTATTGCATTGGCCTAGACATCGCCAACACATTCTAGTAAAAAATCGAACACGGATGTCAACTTTCTTGGTGATTCACCTTTCCAATTAACTTTCTAAGCACAAATTCCCTGAGCAGGAATCGATGCACCCGTGGCCGAGAGCACCACATTGTAGCCAGTGGACAACCAGGCATCACTTGTTTTTTGTTCTGTTTTTTAGACTCATTTTTAGACTTGTTTTTGATTTACTTAGACATTACTCATTAGACAAGTTCCCTGTACGGTCATAGACATTCACGTTGACAAATGTAACTTCAGTTAGTTGTGTTCACCAGGGCCCGAACGAGATAAACATATATTCCCTGGCCAGGATCACATACTCCGTTGCATTAGTTAAAGCAACAAATCATATTCACTACAGTGAAGAAGGTGAGCACAAGTATAAAAGACGTACCTGTCAGAATACATCATGAATTCTTTACTTCCACGTTGGTTTGTAACCCTTCCCCCTTGTTTCATGAGCACACTGTCAAAGTGCTTGAGTTGATCTTTATGACCGGTGGTTACAAGAAGTACCTGCAGGCTGCCTCAGCTCATTGGCCATTCATAGCTGAGAGAGAGGTATATTTAGGCATTTATTTATTTAATGTATTTATTCTTGCTGGGGGGTTACATCTGTGTGTTTGGAGTGGTAGTCCTCTTGGCCCTGACTGCTCTCTCTCTCTTTCTCTCTCTCTCTCTCTCTCTCTCTCTCTCTCTCTCTCTCTCTCTCTCTCTCTCTGGCTCTCTCTTTTTCTCTCTCTCTCTGTCTGACCATAGATTGAGTTTGGTGTCGCCCTGGGCCACTTCTTTTTTTATTTGTTTTTTGGAAACTTGGCCTGAAACTTGGCCGAATTGATTTGTTGTTGTTGTTTATGACCATTATCGACAACATGTTTGGTTTCTTTGTGTGATTGGGGCACAAATAGATCCACAAGAGGGCAGTAGAGGAAAATGTATACACAGGGAAAAGAAAGAATCAAGAATAAATCAGTCATTCATCTCATCTAATGCCATATACTCAGATTTAATTAAAAGTCCCAGTTTTTTCAAAACACCACTTTTGTCCTGCCTCTTTTGGTTGTGTTGTCAATTTTGGTGGGGACGTTTGCGTTAGCACTGCCGTCTCTGTGCGCTAACACAGAGTCCGTGCGGAGATGAGGAACACGTGAAGCCCTGTTTGTTTCCTGGACCCAGGTCCCTTCCCGTGTTCTGCCTGATTGTCGTGTCACTGTTTTCAGGAGGGCCGTGTCCGTGTGACCCTGCTGGTACGCAGCACAGAGTACAGGAGGATCGTAAACCAAGCTGAGGTAGGACTACCGTGAGTCTTTCCTACTCTCTGCCTTTCTTTGTAAACCACCCTTCTTTCTAGTTCACACTAGTTTCTCTCTTATGCACACCGTAGCTCACTCTTTTTTTTTGTTTGTCCTGATCCACAACTGATAGTCCCTTCTTTTAACCTTCAACTCGCTGTCTGGTCGCCTGTGTGATTGAGACTGAACCCCTCTGTTGTGTTTCAAGCTTGTCAATGCCCTGAAGACTGTTCCATTACTGGAGCTCAACGTGGTGGACTACCGATACAAGTGAGTCAGAGGGGGTTTGCTGTATATAGAGGAATTATATTAGCAATGTCAGATTATGAGACTAATTAATTTTACTCCTACAGTTGATCTCGATTTCCTTTAAAATGTGTGAATACGTATGAAATAAACATAGCTTTTTAGTCAAACATGGCTGAATGGGTCTTTAAGGGTTGGAAAACAATGCTGTATTATGTGTGTGTGTGTGTGTGTGTGTCATGGTGACTATGAGGGTGTGTGATTTAGGATTCTGTCCACATCTCTCTTTTTAGGGACGTTCTCTTCCTGGAGCAGCTGAGGATCACCCACAACTCTGATGTCTTCATAGGGATGCATGGAGCTGGTCTCACACACCTCCTCTTCCTACCTGATTGGGCTGTCGTGTTTGAGCTGTGAGCCCTGTCACATCCACCTGTGTGTCTGTGTGCGTGTGTGTGCGCGCGCGTCTGAATGTGCCTGTGTTTGTTTGTGTCTGAATATGTGTGTGTGTCTGTCTGTCTGAATGTGCCTGTGTTTGGTTGTGTCTGAATATGTGTGCGAGTGTGTGGTTGTGTGTGTGTGTGTGCGTGCGTGTGTGTACGTGAACGAGGGGGACTGAGCTCTAGTGCCCCTCTGACACTCAGTCTACACCTGTGAAGTATCTGCTAATTAAACATGTGCACTTCTGCACATCTGTTTTGCTTATGTACAAGAAATGTGTGTGTCTGTGTGTGTGTGTGTGTGTGTGTGCGGGTGTGAACAAGCTGTTGTGTCTCTCTGAGAGAGAGAGAGAGAGAGAGAGAGAGAGAGAGAGAGAGAGAGAGAGAGAGAGAGAGAGAGAGAGAGAGAGAGAGAGAGAGAGAAAGAGAGAGAGAGAGAGAGACAGAAAGATAACACACCTGTGTGTGTCCCTCCTAGATATAATTGTCAGGATGAGAGCTGCTACAGAGATTTGGCCCGACTGCGGGGCATCAGATACATGACCTGGCAGAATATGGACAGAGTGGTCCCACAGGACAAGGTAAGGGTTCCGCCCTTACCTCCCATAAACCTCCCCGCAACCCTTACCCCCAAACACACACACACACACACACACACACACACACAATCACTAATGCACAAATACACACCCTGACGCACACGCACACACACAATCACTAATGCACAAATACACACCCTGACGCACACGCACACACACGCACCCACACACACAATCACTGATGCACAAATACACACACTGACGCACACACACACACTCATGCGTGCACACAGAGCTGTGTGTAAGGACTGAAAAGGACACACAAACACTCCCCGGCCTGGTTGCTCCATGTGTGTTTCTCCGCAGGGCCACCACCCCACCCTGGGAGCCCACCCCAAGTTCACCAACTACTCCTTCCAGGCGGAGGAGTTCATGCGGCTGGTGCTGGAGGCGGCCGACTACGTCACGCACCATCCCAAGTGGCGGCGCCGGCCCCAGCATGATGAACTGTAGAGCCCCCGCCAACCCCCCCCCCCAAAGTGCACAATGCAAACACACATTGGACATGAACAGCATTCACAATACGCTGTACTCCTGGAGCTGATGCGGTGTCCTGAGATGAATCAATGAAAAATTTGGTCTCTAACAAGCAACCACAAAAATACTGAAGCATTCCTTTTATATAATCCATGTACTCATGATCCAACTATTCATATTTTTTAAGTTGATTAAAATAAATTAATTAAACAGAAAAGTCGATCGACAGAAAATCGACCCGGTTATTATTCCTTGGATCATTTACTTAATCAATCAGCAAAAGGGAGGATGGGGGGAGGGTTGGGGGGGGGGGGGGGGGAGGGGGGGGGGCGGGGGTGTACAGTGGATGCTACAGCAGCCCTGTGTGCGTCAGTGTCATTTAACTGAGAGGTGAAGTGTTTGGACGCCGTCAGATGTCTCGTCATTAACTCTGGTCCTCCTTATTTTACACAGCCACCGAAAAAATTAGCTAATGAGCAGCTGTTCACACACACACACACACACACACACACACACACACGCTCACACACGCACACACACACACGCACACACACACGCGGACACATTTCGTAATCACAGTGGCAATCTAGTGGCTCCTCGGAGCTGTCAGTCATCAGAATTGTTTTTTTATAAGTAAGACGCCAGCGCACGCCTCTTGCGTCCAGCAGAACTGTGAAACGCCCCGTGGAGTCATTTCAAAGTTAGAGCGCTGTGGAATTGTTTGCTCCAAAACTGAAACAAATTTGAACAAGGAATGTAAAGGGAAACAGTGTTAAGTGTGTGTGTGAGTGTGTGTGTGTGTGTGTGTGTGTGTGTGTGTCTGTGTGTGTGTGTGTGTGACGTGTGTGCGTGGGTGCGTTTTGATTTGTGAATGTACAATTAACACCCCCACGAGGACAGACAACGTGATGTAGTTGATTTCCAGTGAGCTCATTTCCACATACTACTATGTAAATTGTTTTTTTGTGATGATGTAACCATGTAACCATGTCCACACTGGCAGATGTAATGCTTAAATGATGAGTATCATAATTTTGGGTTGGTCGCAATCCGAAACACACATAGCTGACTAGCATAAGCACACGTTTTAGCATCTTAGCACTCCTTGTTTACTTGGCTAAGCATCATATTACGGTAAAGAGACACTGTAAATGTCATGTCATGTTGTCTTTAAAGGAATGATTCACCTTAACAACATCATATTACTTCATGGCACTTGTTGAGACAAACAGTTCAACTTATTGTGCAACAGTAGCAATAATGAGCTACATTTTCTGTTGAACTCCTTCCTGTGTAAAAGCTGTTTGGCTTTATAAACAGATCCAAACTAAGGACATGATACGTCACCTGCAACAGCTGCTGTCATATTTAATTCTAGCAAGAAATCTCCAGAATCAGAATCAAGTTAGATAGTCGCCATCTTTGATATTGCTAGCTGCTAGCTGTGCAATGACTTCTGGGTAACTTGAGCCATTGCACATTCTCTACTTTGAGCTTAATTTAGATTTTCAATTAGGACATTTAGCAGACGCTTTCATCCAAAGCAACTAACAAAGAGTACATTTGTCAGAAGAAGGTTAAACATTTCATTGTAGCTCATACAGTAAGACAGTCACCTAACCAAGTTTCAAGCATTTCAATTGCTAGGTTAACCATTGCTAGTAGGCCTATAGTTATTTTTTGAATAAAAAAAAGACTATTTAATTAGCCAACTATGTTGTAAACAAGATTGACCATGTATCTTTGAATAAGGTCTTTAACTGTAAGTCACTGCAAATTATCTAGAGCTTCAAAGTGTTTCTATGTTAATTCCTATCTCCAACCTCCAACCCAACTTATTTAACATGTTTTAACTAGGGTGAATTATAAATGTGTTTTTGTCTTAGAATCGTATTGCTAAAATACACATGTACTGTATGTATAAGAACGCAACCATGTCTGTTTATGTCAGAAGATAACGTCTGATTCGTATTATGCAGGACCTGTCGGAGAGGCCGTGTGCACTCACTGTCTGGTGTGTTTCAAAAGTATTTGCAAAGGTCTGGATGTGTGTCCAAGACCATGTTTGTCCAAAAGGGAACCACGGCAAATTGTAAACAGTGTGATGCAATGTTCATATGCGGTAGTGAGAGATCAGAGGGCTCTTCCTTCTATTTCCTGCCTTTACTTGTGCTTGATCTTTTATTTATCAATGAAGCCAAGTTGAGTCATAGCTTTTTTTGTTCTTTTGGTCTGACTCAGACTTTTATAATTTAAATTCACCAACCGTGTAGTGTTTTGAATAAAAAAAATGTAAAAGTGCTGAAGCAAGTATCCATGTCTCTTTTCTCCACATTAGGCATGAGGGATTTGATTTAACTTACATTTAATCAATCATTCTTTGACCTTGGCAGGGGGAACGTAGACCTTATGTCTGGATAATTCTTGCTGATACTACTTGACTTGATTGTGGGGAAGTTTCATTATTTCAGTGGGTTAAAGTTTGAGGAAAGGGCTAGGGCTCTGCGCTGGAGGGTTGATTCAGTTGTTACTGCTGAAGTAATACATCAAAATTCCTCAGAAAGGACCACGTCTTTCTTGAAAACAATAACTCCCCTCGTCCACTGGGTGGCAGTGCAGTACCGCATATGAAACACGTCCCTGTGCCTCTTAAAGGCACCAACGATGTCCCGCAGCTCATTGTCATTTATATTCACGTACACGTCCACGGTGACACATTATACCTAAACCGCACAATTCTTTTTGTTTTACGAAAAAAGCAATCTCTATTCGGCATGTACTTGCTCTTTGCCGATGTTGTGGTTGAACTTTCTGAGTATTGACAGACATTAGGCCTGTCTAGCATGGACACTATTTATGGGCATCCTCCTTGGGTTACTGCCGGTGACCTCGTAAGGAAATGAAGAATCTCTTTGCAAGGGATCAAAAACAAGGGAAACCAAGATGTCTGCTCTCATTAACCTTCGTGGCAGCTCGAGATCGATGCCAGAACCCGCTTCCTATGCTTCTCCACATAGAAAACATTTGAAAACCAAACGCATGACCAAGGCGAGGCAAAGGTGTTTCAGTGTGTAGTCCAGTGTAGTCTGCATACCATGCAATCAAGCATGTAGCTTACAGAACCTGTCCACAGAGGCATCCTCGTAGGAGCAACACAGGGGTATGTGTGGGCCTGATACGTTCATTTAGGCCCACCAGTGCACAGGGGCCGTAGACCAAACCCACGAAGCTAACACACGTTGACCTTGGACCACGTGCCCGGGTACGGAAAAGTAGCAGACCCCATGATTAGCACGGTGAGCTGTGTACACACTGTGTTTGTCCTGCGATGACTCCTCTCCCTCCTCTCCTCTCCCTCTCTGTGGAAGGCGCGACGACGCCTCCCTGGAAGGCGTGACGACGCCTCTGTGAAAGGCGTCATCACGTGGCCTGTGATTCAGGTCCCCCGGGTGGGTTTGGCAGCCGTCACGCGCCCGCCTGGCGTGCGTGTGCGATAGGGCTTGGTAATCAAAGCCCACGCCGAGCCAACTTGCTTATTTTGCTGCGACCGTTATTTTAGGTGGGATCGCGAGGTGCGCCGCCTTGACTCCTGAGTCCTGATCGTTCTGACGTGTCTCGTCCGTGATCCGTTGACCCTGAAGCGAAGCACGTGTTGTTGTGGTTTTATTGGATGAGAGTTGAAGCTTTATCCCTGGGGGGGTGCATTGTTTGAAGCAGTTGAAGAGGTCTACGTTATGACATCACACAGTAAACTCTCGGGGAAAGAGGTGACAGTGCTGTTTTTCAGCCAAGTTTCAATTCAGCGTCTCATCGAACTGCGACGACTCATTGATGCTGGTGTTTTACTGATCATTTTGCATATCAGATACCAATATAGATTAACATTGATTTAAGTACCATGAGTACCATGTTTGAGTGAATGGTCTCATCCTGACCATCTTTCAAGGCCCGCTGCAAAGGAACCCTTTGGAATCTTTCTGGTCGAATTATGTAGAATAATGTAGGAGTATTGTTTGAGTGGGAAGAAATATTCCTCAGGTTATTACCAGATATTTCCCTATGTTTGGGGGAATATCTGGTAATATTTCCCTATGGGGGGGGGGGGCTTCACAACAGTGACAGCTGTTAACATTACTGTGTTGCCCGTTTACTGTAGGGATGAAAACCATTGAGGAGATGGTCTATATTAGGCCTACATTGGTCAGCACTGCCGCTCTCCCTGTAGGCCTGTGCGTTTACACTCTGGTTTCCTCTACAAGTGTGGTTGGTGAGAAATTGTGCAAATAGAAAAAGTAGAAGTCAAAGGGTGCAGCACCCAGCAGAATGTAGGCTACCCATGCAGTAGGCCTACACTTGGATACAAGCCCGTCTGCACGTGCCCTGTCAACGTACTGTAGACCATTCAACTTGTTGTTTTGGTTGGATTTTAAACCCACTCATCTCAGTTGATGTGGTGTGAAGCCTACGCATGATTAATTCTACAGGCCTACCTCAATGTATCCTACTTTCTTTTTTTTCAGTAGGATAGCTCAAATAGATGACACCACAGTCCTATAACATTTCACAATCATAACCTTGAGCTTCAGTAAACCCGCCATATTCAGGTAGTAGCATGCTGTGATGATTCGGCCGGGCACTGTGGTAGGCCTACTACAATCACCTCTGTAGTAGACGATACGTCCGTCTCTCCCGGGGTTGTTGGCTGCCATCGACCCTCTGAACGTCATAATGACTGCGAACACGACGCACCAGCAGTCAATGGCCATGAACTTACCACAGAGAATGCCCTCGGAGTGGAATAATTGAAAGGCTGTAATGGCTGTAAGGTGATGGTGATTACATTCTGTTGAACATATCATGTGTGGGGGAGGGTGGGGGTGTGATTTACACCTCCGCGTTTACAGCTGGGCAGAATAAGGTATTGACATTTGGAACACGATCGAATAGTGGAACGAGATGGACTATAGCGGCCCTGCGATCTGGTAGTGCCGGTCGATTGATCAGACACCACAGTTGGTTGAGAAGCGGCGTGTCAGTCACCAGTCTTCAGGGCCTCCCCCGGCGCGCACAACAAGAGACGCTGCGCCGGCCAAAGTGCGCGCTTCTGCAATGTCGTTAGGTGTCGTTATTTATGTATCTCTCCTCACTTGCCCACGTCCCTCCTATAGGCCAACATCTGTAGTTGGCTTTGTTACAGCACCCCCCCCCCCCCCCCCCCCCCCCCCCCCCCCCCCCCCCCCCACACACACACACACACACACACACACACCGCAACTTGTAAACTATGACATCACCGTGCGTGCGTTCAGAGATGGCAAATGGGGCGGTGCTGAGCACGTGTTGGGATGGGGAAGACAGATCGCATTGCATTCTGCTGTCAAATCGATCCGTGCTCGGGAGGAGCGGGAGGAGCGCAACTATCATCAGCATCACACCACCGTCACTTTCGCATCTCTCCCGCGACCAGCTCGCCAGCGCCGTAGACTCCCGGCACACCGAGGGGACCCGGCCAACTTGTATGATACACTCACCTAAAGGTTGCTCCAATTTCGCTGCTGGGGGATTTATACACTTTTTTTATCCAAATCTAACTTTCCACTGTGTTAGTAACGAATTTTATCTGGACCTCGTTTAATAACTACCGATGGGAGGTGCACCGGCACGAAGGGAGACACGACACCCTTCTCTGCACGTTAAGAACCAGAGTAGAGTAACCCCGCTACGGAGTGGCAGCGCCCCGGTTTGCCTCGACTCCCCTCCCGATACCTTCCTTCCGTCTATGCCTGGAATCCATAACTGCACCGAGGGCTTGGAGGGACATTGAGACGGGATTTCGAGTGGCGCGGAGAGGCAGAAAGAAGGCAGCCGCAGCAACCTTAACGTTCTCTCCTGGATCCTTACAGTCTGCCTTTGGTTATGCCATCAAGTTTATAGACTTCAGTAAGTACGTGTTTTTCATTCTAACCTTGCATTCATTTGTATCGATTATCTTTGTAATTGCTTTGTCTGATCACTCACGGTACACGGTCAGTGTGCACGAATGAGAAGAGATAGGTCAGAGGGAGACATGCGGTACAAATGTGTTCTCTGGACGTCACGGGCATGGTGCTTACTCTTGGGTATAACTTAAAAATTGTCCCCCGTGTTTTAAAAGTACTTCTTTGATGTTCCTTGTTCCACACGTTTTCCGATAGGTGTGATTTTTTTTTATAAACAACTGGATTCTCCCTATATCACATGTTCTGTTTCCAACAGTGCGTGCTGTTTTCCGTGCGTAAAATACCAAGTATAGCCTATTCAAGTGTAGAGGCATTTAATCCACTGCTGGCCACAGTGAGTTCCTCGAG
>JAXIVH010000253.1:192500-199360 GCA_036785325.1 Urophycis tenuis | reverse complement strand
GCTGCCCGCAACAGCGGCGCTCGGGGAGCAGAGGGGTTAGGTGCCTTGCTCAAGGGCACTTCAGCCGTTCGTACTGGTCGGGGTTCAAACCGGCAACCCTCCGGTTTCAAGTCCGAAGCCCTAACCAGTAGGCCGCGGCTGCCCCAGTAGAGTGAGAGGGAAGACATGCAGCAAACGACCGCATGCTGGAACTGAACCTCGGTCCTTGTCTCGATGAACGAGCCTTCACGGCACATGCTCTCCCCGGTCATTGCCTACTCGTTCAACGTCAGAATATCCAGTATCCGCGAATATCCAGTTGTCCAGTTACAGTCTATCCAGTTATTCACCATTGGAGACCACGACCACTGTCTGGTCCAGTGGCTCAACAATGTTTCTCTGAAATGACGAGGTGCCGTCTTAGCTCTGGAAACGTTGGATTCGATGGAAACAAATGAGGTCCCTTTTTTCAAGAGTGTGTTGCGACCTCAAAACTCGCCTTGCCACCCCATGGCTCCCCTGCACCATAATCAGTTGAATTCATGTATTTAGCTTTAACACAACTGAATGTTCAGCCACATCAGACATTTCTCCAGAGTTTGAAATGGGCGTAGATGCCAGGGCCCCAATTCATAGCAGATTTTCCTTCCTGTCTTCTGACCCACAGTGTTGTCCCTGGATATTTGAGATTAAAATGTCCTCCACATGAATATCAACTGGCAGTTTGATTTGATGTGATTCAAGATGGGCCATCAGTGATTACTCGGGGGACAAATTAATTGTCTTCCATCATATGAGTATTTGACATTTCTGCTTTCTCCTTGAGTCACTGCTGCAGACATTCAGTTCCCCTTTCACGAGGTGTGGTTCACGCACTGGTATCGTTTTGAACTTTTTTTTCAATATATGTGCTGCTGGGCCATCTGCTGAAAAAAAGAAAGCGAGATCCGTCTCCACACAAACGTCCACCTGGCCACCAGGGGCCTTTCAATAGTGGTGGCAGCCACTCTACATCACCGCAGTGGAGCTTTGGGCCACGGCCCGTGACCAAGCTCAGACAGTGACGGAGGCCTTGTGTCCCTGGACAGGTGCTATGCGTGAGAGGTTTCCGGCGCAAGACCAACGGTGTGGAGGACGGGGACCCCAGCCGCCCGGCGGACGGAGAAAACCATGACACACAACGGCCCCTTTCTGTCCCCCGGAAACCAGGGGGGCCAAGACCCCCAGTCCCAGCCAGGTGGGTGTGTCTGCAACAAAGAGGGTTTTATTGAAGACGCTTTTTTTTTAGTTGTTTTTTTTAAGTGATTGACAACATGCTCTGTCGTGCATCTCCTACACACTTAGCGATTATCTTGTCAGGAAATAAATGTCAAGAAGTAAACTCATACACATCTCCAATTCAGCTATACCCTCCATCTTGGAATGGGGCGCCGTGGTCTGATGCTCCGCCCTCCCCCACTCTGTTTAGTGTTGTTTGTATTCCTCCGAGTCCCAAAAGACGTAGCTTCATTCAGCTGCACCGCTGTGCTGTAATATGGGTGGCCTGGCTTGGCCGTGTGAGTGTACTGTGATGGGTCACCTGCTAACAATTAATAGAGTAATCACAAGTAAATTATGAATTCCCTCTGTCACTTTCAGAATTTGTGTGTATATGATGACAGATGAGAGCAACAGTCACCCAAATATTTGACCTGTTTAATTTGTCTCTTGCATTTGTGTTTGAGAATCCTAATGTCCGTATCCAATATTTTACCCTGGATTATGAAGATTTCATGTGCTTGGCAAATCATCAGATAATTAGACATGTCCCTCAGGCATTTGGTCTTGGACATTGTATTCTGCAAATAAAATCATGTATTTGCAGAATGTATTTAATGTATTTCCATTTAAAGTCATGCAAAAGCTGGATGTAATCTCTCTGATGCTGGTACATTAGTCCTTGGGGAGTTCAGCTTAAGTTGAACCTCCAGATGGCCTCGTTTTGGCCTTGTGGTGTAGAATTGGGAAACCGAAGAGTTTCTTCTCAACACACAATAAAACGTAATAATAACATGATAATATGATAAATGTGCTTTTGTTGTAATTACGAAAAGTAAAAACAACAAATGATAACGCAAACCGAATTAACACTCCAACCCTTTTAACGTTGGCGTTGGAAGTCACTCGACTCATTTCATATTCCTAGGATCATTATCAGCATGCCTTGCTTTCCCTTCAGAAAACAGTTGTGAAAACAAGTGTGTGGAGACAGGGCGGAAAATATGTGTTCTTAACTCCTCATAGCTCCTGCTTCTGTTTCTCTTGTCTAACCAAATGTCTGAACGTTCATTATTTCCATAACAGAGTTTTTGAACGTCAACACGACTCAGATTCAAGCGAAATTGAAAATGAAATCAGTGGGTCAGTTTTTTTTAATTGTTATTTTTGCTGGATGCAGGTACTTTGGCTACGCTGGTTCAATGCAGAGAAAGCACCCGTTTTTCCACGTTTGTCTGCAGCTCATCAACAGCTAGATCAGCATCAAACAATACAAACAGATGTGAATAAACATCCCATTGCAACAGTAATACGCAAAATGGGCCATGTTACAATCTATAATATACCCAGCTGTCCACCACCATTAAATGTGAGGGGGTTGGGCAGTGTTCTGCCAAAGTTAACCCTGATGAAAAAAGAGGCTATGAACCCCTGGTCTAACCAGTTTAAACATTCATAGCTAATCATTAAAACCTAGTAAGTCTCTTCTGGGGGGGGGGGGGGTGGGGGGGGGGGGGGGGGGGGGGGGGGGGGGGTGGGGGGGGGGGGGCGACTGACCTTCATGCAACGCTTAATGGTTTTTAAAACATATTTTATTCAGAATTTAAGTGATTCAAAGAATGTGATAACAGGGCTTTTTAACTTTAGATATGCCATTCTTGATGTTTGGTCCATCACGTCCATGCTAATGATGGTGAGCCTCACACTTCCTGAGAAAGAGGACACCATGCTACATTGCAGCACTCATATACAGTTGCAGAGCATAGCATAGACTGTGAAATACCCCCATTTGGTGCGGTGAGGCATTATTTCATTTAATCATTTTTGCCAATTGCCATTTTCATATGCCCTTCAATGCAATTACTCCCCACAGGATTTCTTTCGTATGCTGTTAAGTGATATGTAAAGTAAGCCTGATTGAGCCTAATGATGTGTGCTCTCATGAGAACCAAAGAGCACACTGACAAGGTTACAATGCAGGCTCTGAGGTTTCCGCTCGTGATATTTTAGTGTCATGTATGTCTGGAGTCACCACAGACACACACACACACACACACACACAGACACACACACACACACACACACACACACACACACACACACACAGACACACACACACACACACACACACACACACACACACACACACACACACACACAGACACACACACACACACACACACACACACACACACACACACACACACACACACACACACACACACACACACACACACCTGAGGTGTTGCTGTCTCCTGTCTCTGCAGGTGGTCCAGTTGGAGCCTGCTTGTATCCCAGAGGTGGAGCTGAGCCCTGCAGGGCCCACAATGGTCAGTCCAGACCAGTCTTTAAAAAAATGTCCCCCCCTTCTTTCCTTTTTCACTCTTTTTGCCTTGAATCACTCTCGGTCATCGTCATCATCACCGTCCTCCTGCTCCTATTCTCACCTGTCTGGTGTGTGAACCCACTATGAAAGGACGCTGGTCATTTTTATTTTACGTCATTCAACCCTCTCGTCTTCGTCCTGACCTTCACACTTTCTCGGGTATACTCGGGTGATTCTGTCCACCCCCGCTACCTCTCACTGCTGCTGCCCGCTGAAGGTCTCCCGTCTGCCCCCCAGTCACACCGCCACCGCCATCACCACCCTCCCCTCGCAGCGCTGCAGCAGACCTGCACCCCCCCCCCCCCCCCCCCCCCCCCCCCCCCACCCACCGGCCCCCTTTCTCCCTGACGCTGCCACGGCAACCCCAGCAAACACCTCTGTCACCGCCCCCCGCGGGTCAGCTGAGGACGGCCTGACCCGCCCCCTGCCACTGCCCTCCTCGCTCTCAAGCCACGTCATCTACCCTGGATGTCACCTCCATGTGGGTCTGGATGTCACCTCCATGTGGGTGCCTGGTTGTCACCTCCATGTGGGGTCTGGATGTCACCTCCATGTGGGCCTGGTTGTCACCTCCATGTGGGTCTGGATGTCACCTCCATGTCGGGCTGGATGTCACCTCCATGTGGGTGCCTGGTTGTCACCTCCATGTGGGCCTGGTTGTCACCTCCATGTGGGCCCTGGTTCTCACATCCATGTGGGTCTGGATGTCACCTCCATGTGGGCCTGGTTGTCACCTCCATGTGGGTCTGGACGTCACCTCCATGTGGGCCTGGATGTCACCTCCATGTGGGCCTGGATGTCACCTCCATGTGGGCCTGGTTGTCACCTCCATGTGGGCCTGGTTGTCACCTCCATGTGGGTCTGGATGTCACCTCCATGTTGGCCTGGTTCTCACATCCATGTGGGTCTGGATGTCACCTCCATGTGGGCCTGGTTGTCACCTCCATGTGGGCCTGGTTGTCACCTCCATGTGGGGTCTGGATGTCACCTCCATGTGGGCCTGGTTCTCACATCCATGTGGGTCTGGATGTCACCTCCATGTGGGTCTGGATGTCACCTCCATGTGGGCCTGGTTGTCACCTCCATGTGGGCCTGGTTGTCACCTCCATGTGGGTCTGGATGTCACCTCCATGTGGGCCTGGTTCTCACATCCATGTGGGTCTGGATGTCACCTCCATGTGGGTCTGGATGTCACCTCCATGTGGGTCTGGTTGTCACCTCCATGTGGGTGCCTGGTTGTCACCTCCATGTGGGTCTGGATGTCACCTCCATGTGGGCCTGGTTCTCACATCCATGTGGACCTGGATTTCACCTCCATGTGGGCCTGGTTGTCACCTCCATGTGGGTCTGGATGTCACCTCCATGTGGGCCTGGATGTCACCTCCATGTGGGTCTGGATGTCACCTCCATGTGGGCCTGGCTCTCGTAGAGCCCATGATATTCAGAACAGTACTGGTGGGCGGCAACAGGCAGACAAACAGGCTGTACTCAAGTAATCTGAAGTTAGACAATCAGGATGTACTCAAGTCATATGAAGTGAAAATGCTGAAGGGGAGGTCCTTTAGTTTGTTTGTGTTTGTGTTCTCCTTGACACACAATGACCTCATGCACACAGTTAGGGTTATGCATTTCTTATTATTTTTTTTAACATTTGATTGAACCAGTGAATTTCTTTTCATTATCGTGTCTCATTTCCATCTCTATCTTTTCATGTGCCTATATACAGTATATTGTATTTCTATCTGTTCTGAATTAATTTCAAGAGCGGTTTTCATGGATAGACGTGCATTTTTCGCAAATTGCCCTACAAAATGATATAATAATAATATATTTTCTTCAGCCCAGACAGCCAAGTGCCTTCCCCAATTTTAGTTAAAGCTGTGAACCTTCCAGACGTATGGACAAAATTGACAGTTATTATTCTCTGCAGATAGGTATTTGTGTGGACAAAAGGCAGATGAGTTGTAGACCTCAGCTGTCCAAAAAAACACAATAAGCTGTCACCTTTGAAACCGGTAAGACACCGTGCATGTAATTAGACGTTGTGCATGTAATAAGCATGCTTGTAGCAGCATTTTGGTGAGAGGAGAGGTTGCTGGGGGCAGAACGGACAGTGCTTTTGTTGACCTGCAGCAGGCAGAGAGCGGCAGGCATCACATCACAAAGGGTTGTGATGTACATCGCCTCTAGCAGGACCTGCCACAGTACATAATCATTTTGTATGTCTGAAATTGAACAGCGTATATGAATGTGAATATTGTTGTGGAAGGTGTTGTGGTTCAAACTAATGAAAGTGGTGTTTTTTGTATTTGTATCTGTGAGTCTGTTTTCAAATGTGATGCAAAGTGAAATGCAGTTAGTTTTGTGCATTATGTTTTGTAATAAGTGTTCCTACGGATGGCGGATTCTCAGCAAAAACATACTGTCTTAATACTAACAACTAATCTAACAAATCTTTAGGAAGGTAAATGACATCTGAGCCTCTAATGATAAGTGAACAAAAATAATGTGGATGACAATACAGGCAGAAAGAGAGAATACTGATTGTAATTGTTTTTTGTTCTTTTTGGGGTAAACAAAGTGGAGGTTTGTGTTGTAAATATCTGTTTGGAATAAAATGTGAACTTAAAAATGGGCTCTTGTTTGCTTCTATCTTCATGTCATCTAAAAAAGACAATATACTGAAATCATGATGATAGCAGACAGTAAATTGTTAGCTATAACCTCAGGGGATAATAGCTATCAAGGCATTAGCTGAATGATGAATGAGAAGCTTCTAGAGCAATACGGTCAGTGAGACCACCTTCTCCAGACACAATATTGTCATGGCTAACTGTTCAGTCTGCTAGATAATATTATATACATTTTGCAACATTGCAGACAAAAATCCTTGCAAGAAAAGTAATCAGATCCAGCACAAAGTACCCAATAAGGTCAAAGTAATGCAACTGCAGCTCAAGGCTTAAAGTGAGACAAATGGCTCACAATGTCAAGTTAAGGTGCAAGGTACCAAGGTGCAAGGTGTCAAGGTACACTGCCCCCAAGCTCAGGCATGAGCTCAGATCATTTGAGAAAAAAAAAAATTGTAATTTTCTCCGCGGACTTCAGGTCGGATGGACGATGCTTGTGGATTTTCAAACTGTCCATTGACTTGATCCATTCCTACTTCAGTTTGAACAAGATATCCAGAACCTTCTCATTGGAAAGCATCCCCTTACCATGATGCCAGGGACATTGG
>JAXIVH010000253.1:0-187500 GCA_036785325.1 Urophycis tenuis | reverse complement strand
AAGAAAACATTTGAATCTGTTGCGTCCACAGACGACTGTTTAATGAACAGAGTTGTTATTAGTTTCAACACTCAATTAACAACCATATGTTTTAAAGTCCAAGCTATGGGTAAAAGGAAGAAAAACACAGTAAGTCATCTTCAACTCGTCATGTTTTTGTCTGTGACTGCCGCCAAGTGACGAGAATGAGCTACTACAAGCAGACAAAGTAAATACAGAACAACGGTGTTAATAGTGTACGCTGAAGACAAAGTCGTCTCTAATTTATCCTAACACAGTTATACTATGAACCCCCCAAATCAACAACAAAACAAATGTGTCATTCACTTATTTATTTATTTCATATCAGTAGCCTGACAGTGCCACGACGGTGGGGTAGCGTCGGCGGTGGGGCATGCACTTCTCCTTGTCAACCAGCAGGGAGTGTGTTTTACATGCGATGGCTTTCTCCAGCGCCGCGCGCGTCTCCTCCAGGTGGGCCAGCGAACCGCGAGCTTCAGCCAGCTGCTGTCGGAGCGACGACAGCACGACATCCAGCCGCCCCACTTCTTCCACCAAGCTAACGACGCAAAAACAAATACGATTCCAGCAAACGGTTCTTGAAAATGTAATTCCGTTCGTGAGTGTTTATGTGTTTTTGTGTGTGTGTCTGTGTGTGTGTATAACAGAACTACGCTAACACATGTACAGTGTAAGATGTAATTCCCTTGAGTCTGTCCCGACACAATCCACTCAATCAACGTTTGGAACCGAGCAAGCAACCTTACGAGTTAGCAGGACTCACACTGATGGTCAAGCATGCTATAGCATGCTAAAGTCAGCCCCACCTAGCCAAGTGGAAAGCTGTGACAGCAACAGCAGTATTTGTCAGAACAACGATAGCCTTGCTTGCACATGTCATTGTACAAAGAATAGACAAGCTCAACCTCTGTCCTTGCGTGTTGACTGTGTGTGCTGTTAGAATTGACCAGAAGTTAAAGCCTCAATGCTCCCTTCTTTCTCTCTGTAGTTTCTTTCTCTTATGATAACTGCCATATGTTTATAACTTATCCTTCTTCTGTGGTAGTTGTACAGTATTGAGATGTTTGTGAGTAGTAGTTAATGCATTCTGTGTATATTTAAGCAGTATTGTTTGTCAGCTGCAACAGTGAATCATCTGCACAGACAAAATAATTCACTCACTTTAGAGTAAGAATAATGCTAAAACATAACTGAAAAGAAAACATTTTTTTAAAGACAAAATCGGCTGACACAGCTCATGGCTGCTGACCTGTTTCACATGATAATATTACTATCAATAGCCAATATTTCTTAAATTATTATTGGCGCTACAATGGTCTTAACGATGGTGGCGGTGGTGTGTGTGTGTGTGTGTGTGTGTGTGTGTGTGTGTGTGTGTGTGTACCTGAGCTGGGGATCATCTCTGCAGAGCTCCATGTTGGGTCTGTGGGAGCGCATGTAGAGCCTGGACTGAGCCACTCTTTGTGGGGCATCTTTGTCGAGGATCGCCTGCTGCAAAGCCACAATGTTCCTCTCCTGAGCACCGATCTGCTCCAAAATCTGAAAGCAGTCGAGCATGTGTCTGTTCATGCATGTCTTAAAGGAGAACCACTGGACACATCCCACGAAACCTGCCCGATAAATGATGAATACTCCTCCTGAAATGTGGAAGCATGTGCGCATAAAATTAAATGTTTCTGTCTGTCTGATATCCATCAATGTATACATCCCTCTCTCCATCCATATAGCCATGCTTCCATCCATCCATCCATGCATACAAGACATGCATGTCAACCAATGGCACACTGTAGGAATGATCCATTTAGTCTCCCTCCTCTTTCACAATTGTTAAACTAAATTTCTATTCCAGAATGTACATAATGAGACGATTGCTCTTGGTTTACCAAGCATGTTATTCGCATGTTATATCACATTTTAAAATGTAAATCATAATTATAAAAAAAATAATGAGGAAAATGTTTGTTGGTTGCACCCTTACTACCCAAAATACCCAAATACTACCCAACATGGCAACCCTAATAGATGGAATTATTTAACATTCGGAACCAAGTCAAAAAAATGTTCACATCTTCCAATCAGTAGAGAGACAAAGATGGAGAGACACCAGAGGAGAGAGAGAGACATTACTGCCCTTTAAGTCCGCCCCCTCCCACCAGTCACGCCACATTTCATCACCAGTCACCTGTGTGAGCTGTAGCTCCTGCAGGGTTCTGGCCTCGGCCAGGTCAGAGCAGTGCTGGTTCAAGGCCTGGTCCACGGCAGCACACTGGGACCTCAAGTCCTCTGTGGTGTCCTGCAACAACCTCTCCACCAGCACCCTGAAACACGGATGCGTGCATGTGTGTGCATGCAAACACACACATGCACGCACACAGACACACACACACACACACACACACACACACACACACACACACTTGTGTGCTCCAACCTACCACACAGACCTGTGCGGTAGTTTGGAGCAAGTTGTACCCTACACGACTCGGACTGACAGCTGACAGTACAGCCTCTTGTACAGAGTCCGGGACATGAGTCCAAACCTGAGATTCATGGTGGTGTGCTCTTCCTGTGCAGCCCTGGACAGATTGTCCTGGCTAAACTTCAGCCAGGATGTGGGCTCTGACACCCTAACAAGAAGGGAAAAGGGAAGGAAAGTGTGTGGTAAGGTTTTAACCCCATTTTCCTCAAGGTCTTTTTGAAGTCATTTTGAATTAGAATTTGAAAGTGAGATGAACATATATGGTTTTAGTTATGCAATCACTCTTACTGATCCTGCATGGTGGCAGAGCTTGGGTGGTGCTGTGTGTTTCTGCTCATGTTGCTGTATCGTCCACATTGGTCATCATTACTGTAGGCCTGCCATTTGTCAGACCAGTCCAACTCTAAAGTCATTTTAGCCTCTCTGTTATTCCTGAAGCCGGCACGCAAACACACATACAGACAGACAGACAGACAGACACACGCACACACACAATTGGACAGAGCAATTGTTTATGCGATATCAGTACACAACATGTATTCTTCAAAAGCAACTAAAAGGTTGAGACACGGTACCCAGATGGTGTGTCACTCACTTGATCTGGCAGACAACCTGATCGATTGTCCTCTTCAGAAGGGCTTGTATGTTTCTGATCAAGTCAATTTCCTTTCAAGACGAAATTTAATTAACTTCAATTAACAATGCACTCATGCAGATTCAGGGGGGAAATTACTTATCGTTTGCCAGCTACCTTCAAAAGCTCGTCCTCGACAGCGTCTTTAACAAGTTCGGGTCCGAGCCGCCTCTCCCGGCAAGTAAAGTTATCGGTGGCGATGCCGTAAGGAATTTCGGTGGCGTCCAGCGCTTTCTCCAGACGGGTCTTCAGCAGCAGCAGCAGGTCAGTCTCGGCCAGCAGCCTCTCGACCTGCCCCCGCAGCTCCGACTTCACAAAGTGTATCTCCTGCAGCCTCCCGCCAAGATGGCGCGTCCCGCCCGCCTGTGTGCTCTGAGTATCCGCTTCAGTTTTATTGCAAAGACTTTTGGACAGTCGCTGGATTTTCTCGGCTGCGGTTATGTCCGCGACTGCCTGTTGGAGAATCGTGTAGTTGTTCGAGTGCCATTCCATTGGCGTGTACTTAGCGGAGTGGTAGCCCACGGTGGCTGCTCCGTGTTGCGGATGAAACGCCTCTTGTACTTCAGGGGACGTGGCCGACGCGTGGTCCCCTAGGCCTGCATGCTGCGGTGAAATAACAGTGCTATAACATCGAGGTCTTGACACCACCGTATCCCTAGTCATTTTGTCAACGTTTAACATGTTGAGATACGGCGACGGCGACGCGCGACGGACGGAACGGTTGTCCACGATAATGTTTGCGTGGCGTTACCATGGTTTCGCGGTCGCCACGGTCTGGCCACGGTAACCGTCAACACGATACCTCTTTCCCCATACGTCAGTTTTACGTTTTTGGGTAACATTAGGCATAGGCTAATTGTAAATCATCCAATTATGTTTTAGCCCCTGAGAACTGATGGACCCGTTGCGCTGTCATTTGTAGTTTCATTACGTATTTCTACCTGTATTAAGCTTTAGTGTCTTATTTCCTGTTTTGATTAAAGGGGCTTTTATTTTGATAGCGAATCTCTCTAAAGGACTCTAGTATGGATGCGCCTGATAAGCGACATCATCCTGCCCAGAGATCCTGCCCTTGTGGCTTAAAGGGACAGGTGCCTAAACTCCATTCCACTACACATGGTTCATTAGGAGCAATGCATAGCCATATCTAATAGATAAAATATAACAGTTTACTACCTGGGGTGACTGAAATATAGTAATTTAAGTTGAAAACAGATTATTTGGAAGGTGGGTAATTTGTTATATTTAGTTGTTATTGCCTCCAGATAGAGACAAAGTAAACAATTATAGTTAGAGATAACATTTTAGGTAACGAATTCAGGCTAACCCCTAGTGTTTCGGACCGTTCTATGTAAAGGATGGCAGAAGAGAATTGATAAGATACGGCTTTCTGTTTACTTGCATGTGTTCGAGAGCGGTTCATATTGAAGTGCTTGACGACCTCAGTTCTGATGCATTCCTAAATGCTTTGCGCTGCCTTATTTCCATCCGTGGCAACGTAAGTCAGCTTCGTAGCGATCAAGGCACTAACTTTGTGGGTGCGAAGAAAGAGTTCATGGAACTCATGAAAGGGTTCACTCAAGAGCGCATGAAAGATCTGGGCTGTCGTTTCATCTTCAATACACCTTCCTCCAGTCACATGGGTGGAGTCTGGGACCGGCAGATCCGAACAGTTCGGAGTGTCTTGACAGCCATCTTGGATCAGTCTGCCAGAACCTTGGACAGCTCCTCACTGAGAACCTTCATGTATGAAGCCATGGCAATAGTGAATAGTCGACCCCTGACCTCTGAATTCTTAAATGATCCTTTGGCACCAGAGCCGTTAACTCCAAATCATATATTAACCATGAAGTCAGAGATTATTGCATCTCCACCGTGAGAGTTCTCTAGGGAAGATCTCTATCTGAAAAAGAGATGGAAGAGAGTCCAATTTTTAGCCAATGAGTTCTGGGTGAGATGGAAGAGGGAGTATCTTTTAAATCTGCAACAAAGGAATAAGAATAAGGAATAACACAAAGGTCAATGATGTTGTCCTACTTCAAGATGACCTGGCACCACGAAACCGTTGGAAGTTGGCCAAGATTGTTGAAGTCTTCCTGGGATCGGATGGCCGGGTCAGGAAGGTCAAACTTTTAGTCAGTGATGCAACACTAGATGGTAAAGGTGCACGCACTACCAAGCCAGTGTATTTGGAAAGACCTGTACACAAAACAATATCTTTACTTGAGTCTGATTAAGGTACAGGATTTCTAAATCACAGATTAGGTTAATTCATTAGATATCTTTAATGTTTATGGGAAAGATTGTGTGTGAGTGAACTTACCTTTGGGTTTTCAGAATCACACTTGTGTGATGGTGGGAGTGTAGCTGCAGCCATAGAAGGTTGATGGTTGCTGCTCATTTATCTTAGCCTTATGTATTTTGCACCATTTTTGCATAGTTTGCACCACCTTTGCATATCTTGCACAATTAAATGATATCTTATTTTATATACTGTTGTAATGCACATATTTTGAAATGATGACTGTAATGACATTTATTTGAATGATTAATATTATAACATATTAGATGAACTCAATCTCCCATGATGCATTTACCTATGTCACTTCCTGTCTGAATTGTTTTGAACCTAATGAATGAGCTCGCAGGGCTACAAGGTGTAAGCTACCTGTTTGATGTACTGCAAGGTCTATCGTCTTACGCTCGCAAGAGTTACCTCAAGTTTATAGTTTTATAAGCAACTCAACAACAAGAGTAACATCCTCTCTTAGTCTACAAGCCGGCAAAAGTGGTATGTTGCACTTTGTTTGTTTATGATTTTCATAACGCTCAAAAGTTGTGTTTGTGTTTATGAATGTATGATTGACTGTGGTATATTTGTCTTGTTTGTTTAGTTCTACGTTGTTTGTGTTTCCGTACTGGAGTAATAAACATCAGTGTTGAGAACCTGGCCTCGGATTTGTGACTAAGGGCGGCACACCTAGTATTTGCCAAAAACAGCAAAGGGGTGCTACAATTAATTGACATAACGTAATAAATAAACATAATAAAATAACAGTTAGAAATCAAATGACAATTGCACTCTTGCCACAGCAACACATTGCCGTATTTCGAGCGGCAGCTACAGTCTGCATCCTTGATTTTGACTTTTTTTTTTTGTAATTTCTAATTTTGCAGAATTTTCACGATAAGGCCGCTACGGCCATGCATACTTGCTGCGGACGGGCAGGACTTACGGACAGGCGAGGAATAGCGCAAACATGGAAAAACACCATCTTTCAACTGTGGATGCTCATATTTGTAGCCTCACTCACCCTGGATGTAGACATGGCTACAACATGGTCTATTATTGTGATTCATTTGAATTTAATAAAGCATTGTTGCAGAGACAGACCCATTGTGTATTCTTGAGCCGAGTTGTGCATCGGCTAGACAACGCTCTGACAAGACGTCTTTCTCCAGTCCCGTTAGCATGGTTAAATGCTTAAAGCTAAACAATTTTTAGCATTGTTATGAACCCTAGCTCGTTGAGGAAAGAGGGAAGTAACACACACAACCCAGTGTAAGGATTGCAGTTAGTGTGATGTTTATTAAGACTGACACTCTTGTTAGATTAAAGGACAATCTAACAGAAATGGGCAGCTAGGTGCTGTCAAAGAAAATAAACAAATATAACACAAGAGCACTTCTTGAAAGAAAATGGATTTACTAATCTAAGGACTATGATGAGTGGTCCAAGACCACAAATCAAGTAGTCCTGAAACAAAACTCTAGCTACTCTAGCTAAAGGAAAACAAAAAATACAAATGACCAACACCCCTAAGCCTTGAGTACCTAAACACAGTGGCCAAAATCCTGTGGTGAGTAAAACCAAAATCAGTACCGACATGCGCTTACCCTGAGGCCAAAATCTGGGAACACAGCATGCGTCGCCGCCAGTCTAATCCCTACAGGTGTCTGCCCCTGTTTGCAGGGCACACCGGCTTTTATACGCTTCCCCTTCGCGTTCGCACTCCAGTTGGTGGAGCCCCGCACCAATCAGTCGCCAGGGCTAATCGGGGGATGGAAGGGCCCGCTCGCTGGAGATGCTTTGCTGTAAAACAGGAGGGTTAGTGCATACAGAGGGTAGACAAGGCCGACGGCTGACGGCCATAGCAAACATAATATTCCAATAGCAGCAGGATGTAGGCTACCAAAAGTTTAGAAAGTCTTCCGTTCAAAATGGGTAGGCTACATATCATATCTAGTTTAGTTTGGCTTTGGCGAACTTGAAAGCAGATGAGCAAAGCATCTATTTGGTGATGCTTTGGCGGCTACACACCACCCTGACGTCGGGTGCCGTTTTCTGCGGATTACATTTTGCGCCAATTACGATGTTGAATTGGCATAAAAGCTATAGCCGACGCAAGGTAGTTTGTCGGCGGTGCCGGCGGTAGCTTTTACGCCGATTCAACATGTATTTCGGCTACGTTTTGTCGATGAACGACAGAATTCCATCATGGCAAGCCTTTTTAACATTTTATTCTTCATAGGCTATGGCATGCCATTGAAGCCACAAAGGCCTACGGGTAATTTCAGATAGGCCTACATACATTTCTTTCAACTTACATCAGTAGGCCAAAGGGTCAATAAGCATTGGGTTAGCGCTGTATTCTGCGGTTTTCTATCAATAATATGCATCCCCGGCCTGTCTACAATCCCTCCTGATATGAAAAAAGTTAATCCTCTCCTTTTTTTGCTTTCTCAGTCTTTAGAAAATGTGCGCTAAAACAGGCTGTTTGAGAAATGGTCTGCAAATGACGTCAGCAACAGACTCGGCGGCTCCCCTCAGGCTGGTGGCAACGCCTCCGGTGAAGGTTTGCCACGCCCTAACAAAGTTTCTAAACACCGCCATTATTCCGCTCTCTAGCATTGCTCCGGTTGGCACAATGGCGAAGGTACGAGCTGGAAGAAGTGGTTGCTCTGTTGTTGGCTGCACAAATGAGCACACAACTCTTTATAAAACCTCCCTCTTCGGAGGTTCTGAGGAGTCAATGGGTGAATTTCATTTTTGATGGTGATGTTGAAGTGCTGTATGTGTGTGCTAACCATTTCACGTCGGACTGCTTCATCAACGAGGATGAATGAGAACATTCATAGATTCATCAACGAGGGACAGTATAAAACTGGATTTGCTAAATCCCTGCGGATTAAAAATGGATCGGTACCAACTGTCCGCGATCCAACTATGAACGTGGAAGCTGTAAGTTTGAACATTTTATTCTGATTTACTGTTTAGCCGGCTTGGCGGCCCCTGTTAGCATGGCAGCTAGCATAAAGTACTGTTGGGCCGCAACATAGTCTCCTTATACTAAAGTTACGTTAAAACTAGGGCCGGGACTTTAACGCGTTCATTAAGATGAATGAATGACACAAAAATAACGCATTTTAATCGCCCTTATTTTTGCACCGCGGAACGTTTATCACTGGGTGAGTTTCAGGTTTACCGATTATACTGGAGCAGTGATCACTGCCTGAGGCGTTTTAATGCAGCCCGAACGCAGCTCAAACCGACTAGTGCCTCTGCCCTTATTTTTGCACAGCGGAACGTTTCTCACTGGATGTACTGGTTATACTGGAGCAGTGATCACTGCCTGAGGCGTTTTGAACGCAGCTCAAACCGACTGGTGCCTCTGCACGGCGACCAAGCTTTGATAAACACGCACCGGTTTACAGTATCTTCCCGCATTTTAGCGGTCGTGGCCGCGGAGCTGAGAACAGAATAGAACAGAAAGAGCAGAATAGCGGACATGTCGTAGCTACAGACATGTCACTGTCTCGGGTGCATTTTGTTATTATAGGACTTCAACCTCAGAACTCTCTGTCATCAGAATGTCCTGGCCTGTCCTGTGTATACAAACAAACTATGTTTTGTTGCTTACCTTATGTATTCAGTCATTATTCAATGGTATATTAAAATGCATGTGAAAAAAATGTTTCTCACTGTTCTCAGATACATAGTGGGGTGAGGGATGATTACATTTGTTCTGAGAAGATGTTTTTTTCTAACCCCTGTGTGCTCATCACAAACATCAACGGCACAGATTCCTGCATCAAGAGATGTTGCATGCCAGACAGAGATGGAAACACGTTGTGTAGGCACACAGCTGTCCTTCAAGACTCTACGGGCTTCTTACAGGAGTGCAGGTATACAGCCAGCTTCATTAGGCTGCATTTACTTGGGAAGAAGTTCAAGATTCAAGATTCAAGATTCAAGATTCAAGTATCTTTATTGTCAAATGTGCTACATGGCAGGCATATAGCACAGATGAAATTGCAGTCCTCTCAGACCTGGTGCAAAATAAACAATGGACAGACAAACGGACACCGTACAGACAAAAACACAGAAACACAGAAAAGTACGAAAAAGTGAGGTAGTGCGTTGATAAATGGAAAATGGAATAGTGCAAAAAAATAGTGCAAAATATATTTGAAACAGTCAAAGGACAATTTTAAAGTGTCATTCAGGATGAGAGTTTGTGAGTGGTGGCGGGAGGGCAATGGTCCGAGGTGGGTGCAGGTTTAAGAGTCTGTGGCAGGGGGGCAGAGGAGGGGGGGGGGGGGGGCACGGGCAGAACAGGGAGGGAGTTGAGCCTCCGGACAGCCTGGTGAAAGAAGCTGTCCTTGAGCCTGCTGGTTCTGGCCCGCAGACTCTGCAGTCTCCTCCCCGACGGCAGAAAACTGAAGATACTGTGGGATGGGTGGGTGGGGTCACCAGCAATCCTGATGGCTTTGCCGGTGAGGCGGGTGTTGTAAATGTCCAATATGGGGGGGAGAGAGACACCGATGATCCTCTCAGCTGCTCTCACTATGCGCTGCAGTGTCTTGCGGCAGGACACAGTGCAGGCACCGTACCACACAGTGATGCAGCTGGTCAGGAGGCTCTCGATGGTGCCTCTGTAGAAGGTTTGCATAATGGTGGATGAGGCCCCAGCTCTTTTTAGTTTGCGGAGGAAGTACAGGCGTTGGTTGGCTTTTTTGGCCAGTGATGCGGTGTTATGGTTCCATGACAGGTCTTCGGAGATGTGCACACCCAGGAACTTGGTGCTGCTCACCCTCTCCACTGTAGCATCGTTGATGATCAGTGGAGCATGCTGTGTGTGCATTCTCCTGAAGTCCACAACAATCTCCTTCGTCTTCTCCACATTCAGACGGAGATTGTTGTCCTTGCACCACGTAGCCAGCCTGTTCACCTCACTCCTGTAGATCGTCTCATCGCCGTTGTTGATGAGACCCACCACAGTCGTGTCATCCGCAAACTTGATGAAGATGTTGGAGCTGGATGTTGGTGTGCAGTCGTAGGTAGTAAACGGTTACTAACACTAGCAGAAACAGGCTGTAAACAGTATTAAAAAAAAAAAAAAAAAAAAAAAAAAAAAAAATTAAACAATGTGCAGGTAGTGCGAGTAATAGTAATATAATAAAAGACGTGTACAGATGGCGCAATAGTGCGCAACGGAACGGGTACAACAGATGAAAGTGGATTGTATGGATATGGGGGTGGGGGCTGCAACGGCAGTTGAGAATAAATAATACAATAAATAACATTACTATAATAATAATAATAAGTATGAAGTATAATAATATGAAGTATGTCCAGGGGGGTGAGGGGTGGGGGTGCTGGGTGGGCAGGGGTGAGTGTCTTTTGGGGGGGGGGGGGGGGGGCGCATCAACAAGTGACACGAGTGTCTCCATTTCTGTTTCTGAAAAAATCCGCCTCTTTTTGCCGTTGGATGTTTCTCCATGTCGTAAAAGTTAGGGGCGAGACTTCTTTTATAGGGGCGTGTTACGTAAATTACGATCGATCTCAGCCGCCGTATTTATCAACACCAAGCTCCTTCGTACGCTGGGATTGGTGTGATACGACACGTTTCGTAAATCTCACGTGGGTCCTATCGTAAGATGAATCATGCGTTCAGTAGGGGTTGCATGACTTCAGATTTTTTAAAGTCGACTCTAATGTGATGAAAGTCGAGTCGACGTCGACTAGTCGCTGATGACGTCATTCATATTTTTCGTCATAAACAAAATCACAGGAGGAGGGAATGTTTTGCAACGATCTGTATTAATTGACATGTACCCCATGTACAATAAAAAAGAAACAGCTCGACAGCAACCGCATCCATTCTTTTTATTTTCTTCGAAAGAAACGCGCAGAATAAAAGCGGAAGCGCAGTATAAAAAGTGGAAGCGCTCCACACACTAGGAAGTCGTTCCAAACTCCGAACGTTCACGAATGCTAGGCAGCACTCCAGCCTCGTCTTCCAAGAACGCTCCATAGATCGCGACTCAAGGCCAATTTACACCGGATCCGTTTTAGAAGCGTTTTCTAGTCGGCCGTCAGACGGCCGTCTGCCGCTGGCGATAGAATTCCATTCAAACCAGTGCACTGATTTACACCGGCAGCGTTTTACGCCCGTCTCACGGCCGACCAAAGCTTAACTTTACGCTTCACTTCTATTTTTAAGCGTTTCTGAAGCGTCTCGTTGGACGTGTACGCCTATTATCTTATTAAATATAGCCAAACAAACAGCGGCGGTGTGAATTGATACGCCAACGTTACGCTCACGTTACACTCACGTTACGCTTTCGCCTGCGGTTTAAATTAGGCTTTGGTCGGCCGTGAGACGGGCGTAAAACGCTGCCGGTGTAAATCAGTGCACTGGTTTGAATGGAATTCTATCTCCAGCGGCAGTCGGCCATCTGACGGCCGACTAAAAAATGCTTCTAAAGCGGCTCCGGTGTAAATTGGCCTAAAGTCACACGATCGCCGACTAGTCGACGTCACACGCAAAACGTCATTGTAGTTCTTAAAGTCGACTAGTCGACTAGTCTGTGTAACCCCTAGCGTTCAGATGTGCGCTCATTTCTACGTTCGTTTGATAAATGAGGGCCAGTGTGTGTGGAATTATGTCAGAATCCGATAGACACAGAGGTGCGGATGCACATGCTGCGCTACGCCAGCCGGCTGCGGTACCGAGCATGGCCGCCAACATTCCACCACCATCACCTATGAGCTTCGCAGGTCTTCAGGGCTGAGTTTGAGGACTATATTTTGGTCACGGGGCTGGCCGACAGACCAAACAACGTGCGGGCTGCAATGCTGCGAACTGTGATGGGAAGTGAATACAGGCACATCTATCGTCACAACCTGAATCTAACCGAAGCAGAACGAGGTAATCCTAAAACAACACTGGATGCATTGGAACGATACTTCAAGCCCGCTAAAAATGTGATTTACGAGAGGTACATTTTCGGACGTTGCGTACAGGATGACGGAGAATCTATTGACAACTTTGTCACGAAGTTGAGGGATAAAGCAGCTACGTGTGAGTATGGAGAGTTGAAGGACGAAATTATCCGAGATAAAATTGTCCTGGGCATTACAGACGAAAGTACACGGCGCAGGCTGCTAAGAGAAAAGACTCTAACATTAGTCAGTGCAATTGAAATGTGCCGCGCAGCTGAACAGACTAATATGCGCATGAAAATAATGGAGTGCACTCCTCAAGGTGAGGCTGTACACGCGGTTGCTAGGCAACGATTCAGACCAAACCAATCGAGGCAGAGCTATTCACCCCAAGCCACAGACTCTAGTTCTAGCCAATGCAAATACTGTGGTAATGCACACTCAAAGGGCAAACAACACTGCCCAGCGTTTGGGAAGTCCTGCAAATTATGTGAAACGCAAAATCATTTTGCAAAGGTGTGCTTGAAAAGTAAAAGGACTGACAGTAAGCTGAACTGTGTGGACAATTTGTCAGATTCAGAGACAAACAATGATGGTGACTTATGCATGCATGAGTCTATTGGAGCTGTGCAAGCAAAAGGAAAAAAATGGTTTGTCACATTGAAAATTAATAGCAAGTCACAGCAATGCCAGATGGATTCGGGCGCTACTTGTGATGTCATGAGCTACAATGACAAGATGAGATTGGCACCCAACACACCACTGCTGTCCAGCAGTACCAGACTAAAGCTGTATTCTGGCAACCTGTTGAGCTACATAAGCATTTTTGAGTTTGAGTGTGAATTTTTGAGTGTGTGGTTAAGGGCAGACCACACCAACTGGCATTTGAAGTAGTCAAAACAAATCAAAAGCCTTTGCTCTCTGGCTCAAGCTGCGAACACCTTGGACTCATTAAGTTCATGGTCCCAGCAGACGTGCACGCAGTTGAGATCACCCATCCTAGAGCATTGATTAAAGAGCAATTGATTAGCAAATATGAGGACGTTTTCAACTCAACTGTGGACTCTGTGCCAGGGGAGGTTCACTTTGAGTTAGACCCAACCATAGCTCCCATTCAGTGTGCCCCCCGCAATGTTCCGATTGCAATGAAAGCAGAAGTCAAGGCTTTGCTGGATGAATACCAGGCTGATGGGCACATCACAGATGTCACTGACCCAACCGAATGGATCAGCAATATGGTTGTCGTAAAAAAAGCCTGACAAATTGAGAATATGTTTGGACCCGAAATATTTGAATAAAACCTTGAAACGCTCACATTATATTATGCCCACCCTTGAGGATGTCTTATACAAACTGCCAAAAGCAAGAGTCTTCACTTTGGTGGATGCCAGGCATGCTTTCTTACAGTGCAGGCTGGATTAGAAGAGCACCTTCTGGACGCCCTGGGGCAGAAAGCGTTGGCTCAAGTTGCCTTTTGGGGTATCTGTGGCCCCGGAGGTCTATCAACGCAAGCAACATGAGCTCCTTGCTGGGCTGAAAGGGGCTGAACCTATTGCAGATGACATCTTGGTCGTGGGTTGTGGAGACACTGATGAAATGGCAGAGCGGGACCACGACAGCAACCTGCAGGCAGTGATGGAGCACTGCAGAGAGGTGAGGCTGCGACTTAGTAGGGGTGTGCATTGGCAATGCCCTCACGATTCAATTCAATTACGATTCGGAGGGTAGCGATTCGATTCGATTCAATTCAATTCGATTCAATTCGATTCGAATTGAAAAGTACTTTTTACCAGTCATGAGGCTACAAAAGTCAAGTCAAGTCAATCAAGTGTACTTTATTGTAAAAAATGAGGCTACATAAGCTACATAAGCACTTAGATACTTAACAATTGTAATGTAAACCAAAACTGTAGGCACTGTAGAAAATGTAGGCCTAGCCTACTACAACATTTGTGAAAAGAACTTAAAAATTGAAATGTAGACCAAAACTAAAATGTGTAGGCCTAGCTACTACAAAGCTTGAGCAAACAACTTAAACATGAATATCACTAACCACCCAGCAATGAAAATAGTAAGGTAAATGTTGAAGTGCAACAGCATCTTAGTTTTGTGATATAGCCTAGTATATCATTACTTCAGCATTTGGGCATTTGCAGGTTCTTGTGCAAAAACACAAGCTGATCAACATGTTCTGGTTTGAGAACACTTCGTTTGGCTGTGACTACATCTCCTGCCGTGGAAAATACTCTCTCTGCTGACACACTCGTCCCTGGGATACACAAGTATCTCTTTGCCAACCTAGAGAGGAGAGGAAATGTGCCCTGACGCTGCCACCATTCCAGGGGATCCTCAGAGAGAGGCACAGATGGGGACCTACGGTACATGTCCATTTCCTCCTCAGCAGTGGCATCCACAGACTTGATCTGTACTCCAGGTTGACCTGCATCAGCGAAAGCAGCTCCCAGCAAACTCACAAGCAGCTTTCTTTTGGGATGAGGGGGGGCATCTGTGTGTGACACATCATCATCTTCCATGGATGGCAGCTCTTCCCTGTCCGCTGAGCTTCCTCCACCAGGCACTACATGTGTGTCTCTCCTGTGTCTCCTTTCAGACTGTTTGAACAAAATACATAAAAAGGCAAAAACAAAAGTTGGCAGAAAATTCTGACATGTGGTAGCTCACACCCGCTTACTTATGACCACCCCCAGTCGATTTTATATTGTTGGAATATTATTAGGCCAACTGTGTTTACTTAGACCTGCAGCTGGCACACACATTAATTACATCACATTAATTACAGCCTATTGCCATAGCCTATTGTTCATTATATTCATTTAACACTATTGTGTTTAAGTTATTCCATACATTTTAGGAGCCTGTAGGGCCTAGGTTTTAAATTACCTCCAGAGCTGCAGCCTCGGAAGTCACGCCCGCGTACACATCCAGTTTCGCCTCCTCTGCCAGAAAAGGTAACCCTTTAAAGCGAGGATCCAGGGCAGATGCCGTGTGAAGGATCTTCTTCTCGGCCTCGCTGTTATACCTCTTGAGAAGGTCTGTTTTGATGGCGTTCTTCACATCGCGGATCACAGGTGTGTCTCCAGTGGTGCGCGACATGCTCTGGAGGAGCTGGGCATACACCGGTGCGATGAGGCTGACTGTTGGGGTGCTCTCCTCGGACATACAGACGGTGGCATCCTTCATTGGTCTTAATGTCTTCACGGCTTCCTCCACGTTGGACAGGTCTGCTCTGCTGAGGGTGACGATGTCACTTTCGTCAACATTTAGACCGGGCGACAGCAGGGTGGCATGCACTGCAGCTTGCAGTTGCAAAAACCTCTCCATCATGGGCACGATTCCACCTTGTAGAGACATCTGTGATCAACTTCAGCGGACACGGCAGCTTGAGAATTGCCCTCTGGTGTTCTTCAAAAAGGTGTTTCGCTTTCGTGCTGCGGTGGAAGTATGCGGAGATGCGTCGGACTCTGGCCAGCAGCCTCGAGACAGTCGGCAGCTTAAGCCCCCGCTGCGCTGCCAGGTTTAAAGTATGCGCGAAGCATCTCACGTGAGGGAACTTGCCAATTTCTGCAGCACTGGCCATGTTCGCGGCGTTGTCCGTGACAAGCACCACGTCCTTGTCTGTTAGCTGCCATTCCTCCACAACTTCCACGAGCAGCCTCGCCATATGAACGCCAGTGTGGCTCTCATGAACCGCTCTGGTCTGCAGCACATGCGACACCATTTTCCAATCTTCGCCGATGTAATGTGCGGTTATGGTTACATATGAATCAGTTGCTAGTGTAGCCCAGGTTGCCAAGGCAACCAAGCTATCAATCAGCTGAGCAGGATAAAAGCCCCACTTCCTGTGGTGATGTCACTTCCTGCCACTCCACTCTCTCTCAGTTCAGTTGGAAGCAGCATGTGCTATGCGCTATGCTATTTGGTTGCTATTCTGTTTGCTACTCCTGGTTTCTGAATCATCCTGCTACTCCTGTGCATTCCCAACTCATACTCTTCGGTGAGTTTGTTTCATGGTTCAGTCATATGGTTGATTGAAATGTTGGACATGTGTTTTGAAATGTTGGACATGTCTTGAAATGTTACCAAACTGTAGAGGCTAGTGAGGCCTAGTTATTCACTGGATGTGAGTTTGGTTTTGATTATTTGATTTTACTTTTGATTTATGGTTTGAATTGGTTTTTTGGTTTAATTCTTAAAAAGATAATGAAAATAATATTTGATTTATTTAAATATATTGTATTCTCTTGAGCTACTGCATGCACAATTCAATCATGATTTAAATGTTTTATTTAATCATGTTGAAGAAACTAGATAAAATGTTGTACAACCGAAATTGATGACTAATGGACCTTTCACCTGGCCTTGCAGGTCAGGTTTTTGTGAGGCCTGAAAATGATGGCGAGCTTACCCAGTTGGACCTGAAACCCCAGAACCCCCAAGCCAAATCCCCCTCCTGCTACTAACACTGTTAGCATCTGTGCCATACCCAAAAGCTCCTCTTTTTGAAAGCTTAAAGGGCCCCCTTGTTATTATTTTTCTTGAATGCATTCGACTGAATCCCCTTGAAAATGGACATTTAAAGGGCCCCCTATTTTTTATTTTCTATATCTGTTGTTGATTATATGAATTGCTGAACATTGTCTGGAACATTAATAATAATTCAAGTTAACTTTCACCTGGTTTCACGTGTCATAATTCATGGGTAATTTCACACACCTGAGCTCTTTTCGAACCTGGTAATAGGCAGTCAGTATCCACCACATTCAAATACCCATTGCGCCACTGGTTACAATATGGCGAGCCAGCCAGGAGCTCAATATGTGTGAAACCCATTGAATTGTTTTTTGTTTTTCTGAAAATTTTCATGTCATGGATTTCATTAAGCAATCAGGGGTTAAAATTGAAATGTCTGTGATTGTCAGGGGAGACAACAACACAGCTGAAACAGATGAGGAACTCTTTAAGTGCTTAAGGAAATATGGGTGTATTGAAAAAGTCACTGCAATTGATGATCCCACCAGTCTTGCTCACAAAAACCTGGTCATTGAGTTCAAGGATGACTCTGCTCTCAAAGCTTTAGAGCCACTGTTGCCATTGATGCACAATATGGATGAAGAAGGGGTAATCTATCATATCAGATCCCTAGAAGTTGTAGCAGATGAGTATGCAACTACTGTCAGTAGCAAACACACGGATGAATACCTCAAACAAATTGGAAAAATAGCCACCTCTAGTGGCAGAAGCTTTGAATCTTTACTGAAGGAAATGCTCAATCACATGAGTAAAGAACTGAAAAAACCCGGTGAGGGTGACGAGGAGGAGGAGGAAACTGTTCTATTTGAACACGAGGGCTCTGTGCCTACCCGGCATGAGCCAGAACATGGAAACACAAGACGTGTCACACTCTCGGGAGGTGATCTAAACCCTCCTGAAATACAAAAGATCGTGGTGGAACATGTACTGAAGAAGGAGGACTTCAGTCCACACTCATTGTCTCCACTCAGACTTCGTTCTTTTTCTGGAAAATGTCCCAAACCCAATAACGAAACAGACTATGAAACCTGGCGTTCTCAAATTGAATTACTTCTTGCTGATCCCAGCCTGTCTGCTTTGCATGTTACCAGACGAATCCTTGAGAGCTTGCTGTCTCCTGCAGCTGATGTGGTTAAAGGACTAGGATCCGCAGCTCGATCTACTACCTACCTCCAAGTCCTTGATGCAGCCTTTGCCACTGTCCAGGATGGAGATGAGCTTTTTGCTCAGTTCTTAACCACCTACCAAGACAGAGATGAAAAATTCTCTACGTATCTCCAGCGTCTGCAACTTTCCTTGAATTCTGTAGTGAAAAGGAGTGGAATTAACTCAAATGAAGCAGAGAAACATCTTATCCGACAATTCTGTCGTGGATGCCTGGAGAACCCAGTTATAACCAACCTGCTTGACCAAAAAAAAGACAATCCTCCCTCCTTTTCAGAGCTTTTGCTCTTGCTGCGCACAGAGGAAGACCGACAGCTAGCAAAAGAGAATCGCATGAGAAGAACTACCAGCGCTTCCAAACAACGTGTTCACTTGAGTTCTCACAGTGCTTGTGCCTGTGGCGCAACATCAGAACATGGCTCCAGTGAACTTGATGATCTCAAGAATCAGATGAACAAGCTACAGAGCCAGTTGTCAGCTTTGCTTTCCCAGAAGACACAGCCAACATCATCAAAGTCTAAAGCTGCTGCTGTACCACAATCCTCCACCAGACCAAAGCCTTGGTACTGTTTCAAGTGTGGTGAGGATGGTCACATCTCTTCCTCTTGCAGTAATGCAGCCAATCCAACTCTGGTGATGGCGAAGAAGAAGCAGCTACAACAGAAGCAGCAGACGTGGGATGTGAAAAATAAAGATCCATCAAACTGAAGGCAGTCTCTGTGGAGGGACAACCAGAGGCTGCTGCAGTGAAACAATGTCCCATAAACTACAAACAATCACAACCCACTTCCCATACCTGCAAGTTACCAAAAGGACTCATTGGCACCAAAAGCACCGCACAAGTGTTCATCAAAGGGACACAATTCAACTGTCTATTGGATACAGGCTCTCAGGTGACAACCATTCCCCATTCCTTTTACACCAGTTTCCTTTCTGATCAAGAAATCAAACCACTGGTTGACATACTGGAAGTTGAGGGGGCTAATGGTCAGAGTGTGCCTTATATGGGCTACATTGAACTTCATGTCACCTTTCCGCCTGCTTTCCTTGGAACATCCATAGACATACCCACACTTGCTTTGGTGGTGCCTGATGTGAAGTCCTTGGATTCCCTTGTGCTTATTGGCACAAACACACTTGATGTTCTCTATGAGAGATGTCTGGAAGACAAACTGCAAATCAATAACTCACTCCCATATGGATACAGAGCAGTACTAAAGATCCTTGAAATGAGACACAACCAATCCAACCAAAGTGTGATCAGGATGCATGGAAAAACTCCACAAACCATTCCATCAGGAGGAACAGTAGTTCTGGAGGGAACAACAACAAATTTCTTTCTACAAAATGCTGTCATCATTGAACATCCATCTTTGTTCTCTTTGCCTGGCAACTTGATTGTTCAATCATGTCTGGTTGACTGTTCCAAGCTTCAGCCATGTCAGTTGCCTGTCATTGTCAGCAATGAATCTGATCATGATGTCATTATCCCTGCCAGATCTGTTATTGCACAAATGAGTACAGTGAACTCAATCATCTCAAAAGAGCAAAGTACATCCGATCATTCTTCATCACAGCCACTGAACTTCAATTTCAGTGACTCACCTCTCTCACCTGAATGGAAAGATCGCATTACAGCCAAGCTTAACAGCATTCCAGAAGTCTTTGCAAAACATGACCTTGACTTTGGCAGAACTGATAAAGTTACTCATCGGATCAAACTGTCAGACGACACTCCATTCAAGCAAAGACCAAGGGCCATCCATCCACAAGATGTCGATGCTGTCCGTACACACCTACAGGAACTATTGGAAAGCGGAGTAATCCGTGAATCTGACTCTCCCTTTGCATCACCCATCGTGGTGGTAAGGAAAAAGAATGGCAGTGTACGACTATGTATCGACTATCGAAAACTGAACTTACAAACCATCAAGGATGCTTATGCCTTGCCAAAGCTGGAGGATGCTTTCACAGCATTGTGTGGATCTAAATGGTTCTCAGTACTCGACCTGAAATCTGGTTATTACCAAATTGAAATGGAGGAGGCAGATAAAGCCAAAACCGCCTTTGTATGTCCACTAGGATTCTGGGAATGGAACCGCATGCCCCAAGGAGTAACAAATGCACCGAGCACTTTTCAAAGACTAATGGAGAAATGCATGGGAGAAATGAACTTGAAAGAAGTCCTTGTCTTTATCGATGATTTGATCATCTTTGCACCTACCTTGGAAGAACATGAAGCAAGGCTAATGAAAGTGCTCAACCGGCTGAAAGAATTTGGCCTGAAACTCTCTGTTGAAAAATGCATGTTCTTTCAAACATCTGTTCGGTACTTGGGACATGTTGTTTCACGCAACGGTGTTGAAACCGACCCAGACAAGATCAAAGCACTTACCACGTGGCCAGTGCCCCAAACCTTAAAAGGTCTAAGGTCATTTCTTGGCTTTGCTGGGTACTACAGAAGATACATAAAAGGCTATTCTGCGATCGTCAAACCCCTCCATGATCTCACCTCTGGTTATCCACCATCCCAAAAGAAGTTCCGATCAACAATAAAACCAGGACAATATCTGAATCCCAAAGAGCCATTTGGTGGCCGTTGGACCTCTGTTTGTCAGGAGGCTTATGACACAATCATTCAAAAACTCACAACTGCTCCAGTTCTAGCTTTTGCTGATCCCCAGAAACCATATCTTCTTCATACTGATGCCAGCTCCATTGGTCTGGGAGCTGTGCTGTATCAGGAACAAGAAGGACATAACAGAGTCATTGCTTATGCGAGCAGAGGCCTCTCTCAAAGTGAGTCCCGTTATCCAGCACATAAACTGGAATTTCTTGCTCTCAAATGGGCAATAACTGAAAAATTCTGTGACTATCTATATGGAAATGAATTCACAGTTGTAACGGACAGTAATCCTCTTACTTACCTTTTGACAACAGCCAAATTGGACGCAGCCAGTTACAGGTGGCTTGCTACCCTATCCACCTTTTCCTTCAAGATCCTGTATCGGGCCGGCAAACAAGCTGCTGATGCAGATGGGCTTTCTCGCAGACCACATGGTGATCTGTTGGATGATTTCAAGTCTAAAAAGGAAAGGGAGAGAATATCAAAGTTCTGGGAACAACACATGCCTGATGCTGATCTCATCCCCCTTAATCAATCCACCGTCCAAGCAATCTGTGACAGACAGCTCATCTACAGTTCCGAAACAAATCCCCATAACTTAACTCTTGTCCAATCTCTCTCCATGTCCATCAAAGCCCTGCCAGACAGTTTTGTAACTGACACGCAGTTTGGATCATCAGTCTTTTCTCAGGTTACAGCAACTGAGATTGCTGAAAAACAAAGAGCAGATCAAGTCATTCAACATGTGATAACTCAACTGGAAAGTGGAGTCACACCACCACCTGCCTTAAGGGACGAACTTCCCGATCTGCCACTTCTTCTTAAAGAACTACATCGTTTGGAGCTCCAGAACAACATTCTTGTAAGAAGAAGGCAAATTGGCTCGAAATGTTCTTTTCAGCTGGTCTTACCACAAGAACTGCGAAACCAAGTTCTCACCAGTCTGCATGATCATATGGGCCACATGGGAATGGAAAGGACACTTGATCTGGTCCGAACAAGATTTTATTGGCCAAGAATGTCTGCCGATGTATACACAAAAATCAAAACCTGTGAAAGGTGTGTGAAAAGGAAATCCTTACCTGAAAAAGCTGCACCGCTTGTCAACATAAAAACAACCAGACCCTTGGAACTTGTGTGTATGGATTTCTTATCCCTGGAACCAGATGGAAGGATAAAGGACATTCTTGTAATGACGGATCATTTCACCAAATATGCAGTTGCCATTCCTACACCCAATCAAAAGGCCAAAACTGTTGCCAAATGTCTATGGGACAACTTCCTAATCCATTATGGGATTCCAGAGAAACTGCACAGTGATCAAGGAGCTGATTTTGAATCCCGGACAATAAAGGAACTCTGCAAAGTAACTGGAATTCACAAAATACGGACAACACCATATCACCCCAGAGGAAACCCAGTGGAACGATTCAATCGTACACTGTTGAACATGCTCGGAACTCTGAAGGATCAGGACAAAACACATTGGAAGGACTTTGTCAAACCATTAGTTCATGCATACAATTGCACTAAGAATGATGTCACTGGATTCACACCATACGAACTAATGTTCGGACGTCAACCAAGACTCCCTGTTGATTTAGCCTTTGGACTTCCTATCAAAGACAAACAACAAACATCCCATTCTCAATATGTTCACGATCTGAAAACTCACCTGGAAGAAAGCTATAAAATAGCAACTGCAAATGCTGGAAAACTCATGCAAAGGAACAAAAGCAGATTTGACAGGCATGTCAAAGCTTCTGATCTGTCACTAGGAGACCGCGTTTTGGTCAGAAATGTGCGCCTGAGAGGTAAGCACAAATTGGCAGACAAATGGGAACCTGATGTGTACATTGTTGTCAAAAGAGCTGGTACTCTTCCTGTGTACACAGTCAGACCTGAGAACAAGGACAAACCATCTCGAACTATACACAGAGATCTTCTTCTCCCTTGCGGTTACTTACCTGCATCCGACAGACCTCTACCCAAGAAACAGCCAGTCAGACCAAAATCGCTCCCAGATTCAGATAATCCTGCTGATTCAGACAATCCATCTGATGAAGATGAAATCATCCCATCTCATTGGTACAATGGATCTCCCAACCCTGAACTTTCCAGATTCCCAACAATCATTGACATCCCAATAAACACAGAGACAACACAGAGCACACCCTCTGCAAGAAAAGGGGATGCTCCTCTGAACCTACCCAACTTACCTGATGCATACTTACCTGATGTCCTTGACCCTGAAAATGCATACTTACCTGATGTCCTTGACCCTGAAAATGCATACTTACCTGATGTCATGAACCCTGAAAATGCATACTTACCTGATACCATGGACAGCCCTGAAAGAAACTTACCTGATAACCCCGACAGCCCTGAAAATGTACACTTACCTGGAAATGGAGAACAGAGTTCAGAACTGGCGGATGACCTACCCCAATCCCCCAACTCACCAATTACCTTGGATACATCCGACTCGGACAGTAGTGACAACCTTCCTGTATTAAGGCGTTCAACAAGGGATCGGAGACCACCCGACCGATTTGGTTATTCAGAACCTGGGAAACCAGTCTTAAAAGCAGTTCAATCATTGTTCCATGGTATATCTGCTGCTTTTACGTATGCCCTAGCAGGGCCAGGTGTTCCCAATTGTACCATGTCAAAGTAAGTAACCAATCGATCAAGACCAGTTGACATCGAACCAGTTACATGTCACGGGACGTACATGAGAACAGGGGGGGAAAGTGTAGCCCAGGTTGCCAAGGCAACCAAGCTATCAATCAGCTGAGCAGGATAAAAGCCCCACTTCCTGTGGTGATGTCACTTCCTGCCACTCCACTCTCTCTCAGTTCAGTTGGAAGCAGCATGTGCTATGCGCTATGCTATTTGGTTGCTATTCTGTTTGCTACTCCTGGTTTCTGAATCATCCTGCTACTCCTGTGCATTCCCAACTCATACTCTTCGGTGAGTTTGTTTCATGGTTCAGTCATATGGTTGATTGAAATGTTGGACATGTGTTTTGAAATGTTGGACATGTCTTGAAATGTTACCAAACTGTAGAGGCTAGTGAGGCCTAGTTATTCACTGGATGTGAGTTTGGTTTTGATTATTTGATTTTACTTTTGATTTATGGTTTGAATTGGTTTTTTGGTTTAATTCTTAAAAAGATAATGAAAATAATATTTGATTTATTTAAATATATTGTATTCTCTTGAGCTACTGCATGCACAATTCAATCATGATTTAAATGTTTTATTTAATCATGTTGAAGAAACTAGATAAAATGTTGTACAACCGAAATTGATGACTAATGGACCTTTCACCTGGCCTTGCAGGTCAGGTTTTTGTGAGGCCTGAAAATGATGGCGAGCTTACCCAGTTGGACCTGAAACCCCAGAACCCCCAAGCCAAATCCCCCTCCTGCTACTAACACTGTTAGCATCTGTGCCATACCCAAAAGCTCCTCTTTTTGAAAGCTTAAAGGGCCCCCTTGTTATTATTTTTCTTGAATGCATTCGACTGAATCCCCTTGAAAATGGACATTTAAAGGGCCCCCTATTTTTTATTTTCTATATCTGTTGTTGATTATATGAATTGCTGAACATTGTCTGGAACATTAATAATAATTCAAGTTAACTTTCACCTGGTTTCACGTGTCATAATTCATGGGTAATTTCACACACCTGAGCTCTTTTCGAACCTGGTAATAGGCAGTCAGTATCCACCACATTCAAATACCCATTGCGCCACTGGTTACACTAGAGACGTCCAGGCGTCACTTGTAATGGCTACACGAGTTGCTTGCTGCATTGATTTGTTTACCTCTTGTTTGACTTCTTTGTACAAGGTCGGGACGGCAGAGTCAGCAAATGTAGCTCTCGCTGGTAGCTTGTACCGTGGCTCAATGGTTTTCAACATGTTGCGAAACCCCGCATTCTCCACCACCGAATAAGGCCGAAGATCTTTAGCGATGAAACACGCCACCGCTCGTGTGATCTTCTTTGCCCTCTCAGATGTATGTGGCAGCAGTGACATCATGGATTGGTCGATTCTCGGTTGAGATTTTTCTTGTTTTCCTGTTGATTTGGAGTCGCTGTTAGCCAACTCAGGGTGCCAGCGAGCTATGTGGTTGGTGAAGTTCGTTGTGTTCCCCAAGTGTTTGATTTTAGCACGGCATTTCTTACACACCGCGTAGCTCTTATCTACTTTCCCATCTACCTCGTAAAATCCAAAGTGTGTCCATATCTCAGCTTTCCACGCTCTTGGCGCGTCAATAATTTCCTTCGCTCCTTCCACCGCTTCAGCCATTTAGCTACATAAGCAAACTAGCCAAGCATGTCCCACTGCTCTGGAATGCTGCTACAGAGTGCACATGTCCTTGACGTTGACTGCTCGGGTGACGTTGCGCAGGACGATGTCGTTGCGCAGTTCACGGAAGTTAGGTTTTTTTTTTCATTTGTCTGTTTTGTTTTTGTTTTGATTAAAAAAAAAAAAAACAGCTGAATCGATGTGGCTTCTTTCCAAATCGATGCTGAATCGTCCACGCCCTGCATCGCGATGCATTGCCGAATCGATTATTGTTGACAGCACTACGACTTAGCCTGAAAAAAATACAGTTCAAAGTGGTGGAAGTCTGTTTCCATGGGCACATTCTATCAGCTGCAGGGTTAAAGCCCGACCCAGATAAGGTGAAGGCCATTATTGACATGCCTAACCCTTCAGACGCTAAAGGTGTACAGCGTGTTGTAGGTTTTGCTAACTATCTGGCAAAGTTCATGCCACACCTGTCATGTGTCTGTGAGCCATTGCGCCGCTTGCTGGACAAAGACACACCATGGCACTGGCTGCCCAAGCATGATGCAGCAATGTTTGAGCTGAAAACACTGGCCACATCTATGCCCATGCTACGGTATTATGACGTCACTCGTCCTGTCACTGTGCAAAGTGACTCCAGCCAGAGTGGCCTCGGGTGCTGCCTCATGCAAGAAGGCCAACCTGTCGCATTTGCATCACCAGCACTCACTTCTACAGAGAAAAACTATGCACAGATTGAAAAAGAGTGCCTCAGCATCGTCTTTGCCTGCCAGAGGTTTCATCATTATCTGTATGGACGTGACCCCGTCACGGTTGAGACTGATCACAAACCTCTGATTTCCATATTCAGCAAACCTCTTCTGAGTGCACCCAAGAGGCTTCAGAGCATGCTTTTGACTCTGCAGAACTATGATTTAAAAGTTGTTTACAAGCCAGGGACTGAGATGTATATCAGTGACACGCTCAGCAGACAAACAGCAGCTTGCTCAGGCCGTGGCACTGCTTACAATCGCCATGCCATCTGCTCACTGCAACAAGCACAGGAGGACATACAACGCATTAACTAAGCGGACTACTTGAATGTGAGTGATCAAAGACTCGAACAGATAAGGCGACACACAGAAAGGGATGACTGTCTACGGACTCTCAAGTCCACAGTCCTTGTCGGTTGGCCAGAGGCGAAGGAAAGCACCCCGCACAACATAAGGGAATACTGGCCTTTTCGTGATGAGATCAGTGTGCAGAACGGCATTCTCTTCAGAGGACAGAAAGTCATCATACCCAGAGCAATGCGTCCTGAAATGCTTGCCCGCATCCACTCAAGCCACATTGGTGGAGATGCCTGCTACCGGCAAGCTAGAGAGACTCTATTGGCCCAACATGCAGGCAGAGATTAAAGACTTTGTGAGCGCCTGCTCAACCTGCAATGAATATGCTCACAAACAGCAGAAGGAGTCCATGCTCTCACATGAACTGCCCATACGGCCATGCCAAATTGTTAGTATGGATCTTTTCACCCACAGACAGAAGGAATATCTGCTCATTGTTGACCATTATTCTGATTTTTGGGAGATTGAGCTACTCCCAGACCTGTCGGCAGACACTATCATTAAGCGCTGCAAGTCACAATTTGCCCACCATGGGCAGCCAGATAAAGTGATTTCGGACAATGGCCCGCAGTTTGGTTCACAGTTCAAGCGATTTGCCCTTGAATGGGAATTTGACCATGTGACCTCCTCACCGAGATACCCAAAAGCTAATGGTAAAGCGGAGTCTGCTGTTAAAATAGCTAAATCTCTTCTACGCAGGGCGGCGCGAGATGGAGCAGACCCTTGGAAAGCCATACTGCACTTGTAATAGAACGTAAGCGAGAGTACGGGCAACAACGCCACCTGGGGACACGGGCCAGAGACGGTTAGCTACAAAAGAGGATACATTTTATTTCACAAAATAATGGGAAAAGCAACTTAAATTTGACACACACCAGGTAATATAAAATTATTACTGCGGCAAAGGAAAAAGGGGGTGGGGTTAGGGCTAGGGCTTACCAGTCAGCAGCAGAATTACAAACCAAAAAGGGGAGGGGTCCTCAAAATAACCACCCGTGATACCATACACACACACACGCACAGCAAAAGGGGATGTGGAGCAAACACCGCCACCAGGGGTACTGCCGCTTTGGGCCCTCAGCGCCTAAACATAAAAGGGAAAATTATTAAAACATGCCACCACAAAAGAACACTGGTGTGGACAGGAAAAAGAAAAGCTAAAAAACTAAACACAAGAGAATGCAAAATACACGAAAGAATACAATCAAACAGGGATAAAAATACAATCAAACAGGAAAAAAAAATACAATTGCCAATTAGCTAAATAAGAAATTCAACACAAAAGGAACCAACTATCAGAACAGTTTAAAATGGGTCCGATGGTTATTTTAATGTGCCGGAAGGCTAACGATGCGCAGGCAGCGGTTCCGCCTCACTGACGCGCTGCCTAATAGCCTGCATGCGGGGTGTTCCACCGAGCAGAGCCGAATGGAAGGTAGTGAGCCAAGACAGCAGGAAGAACCCTTCAAGGAGGGTGGCCAAGACGGCCCACAATCTGGTGCCTCTGAGGAAAGGCATAAATTAAATTAGACAAAAAAATGTATTAACAAAACTTAATCAAAGAAATATATACATACCGCTTCAGAGGTCAGAGCACATCTCTGGGAGCGTCGGAGGAAAGCCTCAAAGGCCACGACTCAACTGCGCGCTTATCTATGATATGCAAAAGGCCTAATGAGCTGAGAGCAGGAAAAAAAAGGCAAAACAACAGAAGCAGACCCTACGTACCGGAGCGGCCGCTTAGCCGCGCGCACAGAGATCCAGTGGAGCCGCCCGCCACCAAGACCCCAGCAGCCAGCCACGCTGCACCGGGAAGAGTTGGCACCTCGATGTGGGCACGCCAAACAAACGCTCGACCACGCCGAACCACAGCCACCACGGAAATGGAGGAAGAGAGGATGCGCCCGGCCAACCGCATCCGCTTTTTAACCGGACGCACACTGCCATATAGCGGCCAGGAGAGGAACAGCCTCCGGCCACACACTGGAGAAACACACCCACCGAAACCATGGACAGCAGCACCCAGTGCAGCGCCTCATGTCAAGGAGACTTAAGACTTCCATTCCTGTGACAATTAAGCTCCTTGAACCGTGTGTGGTGGTGGGAGTCACAGAGAAATTGCGCCACCGACAACAGGTCGCAAAGTCATTCTACGACCGAGCAGCAAGGGACTTGCCCGAATTGGAGGTTGGTGAGACTGTCAGAATGAAGCCCATGCAAGGGGATACTTCTGGCCGCTGGAAACTCGGCACCTGCCTGCGTCAGGCCGCACCACGCTCCTACCTGGTGAATGTGGATGGCTCCCTTTACCGGCGCAACAGAGTGGACCTCAGAGTTGCAGAGCCCACTGCATCAGTGACAATGGACATGAACGAGCCCTCACATTCTCCCACACCGGAGGAGAATCTCACAGAAACCCAGACACCAGAGGACATGGCTAGCCCTGTCCGGCCCCCGTCAGCAGCTTCCCCGGGACCTGGGAAGCAGCTGCTTCACAACAATGGCACTTACACCAAAGCTGGGCGGCTGTCTAAGCCGCCTGAAAGACTTAATCTATGATCTTTGCATTTTGCTACAAGGCAAATACACACTGCTTAATCATGTATAGAAAAAAAAAAGAAAGAAAGACATGAGAAATTGTCATATTTTATGAGATTAAGGAAATGTTCTTCAATGCATGTTCATGTGTTTGGCTTTTCTCAGGAAATGTTTTTCAACGAATGTTGATGTGATTGTTTCATTAATATAAGAGTGTCATGTTTAAGCACTGTGTTTGGGCATGATGGCCTACGTCTTGAATTCTGTAAAGGATGATGTTATGGGGTCTAGTATAGCTGCTTTTATTGTGATATGCATAGACCCCGGAAGTTAGGAACTTGTATGGCTTTTGCTGAATACAGACCTGTGTGCACCTAGCTCTGAGTGTCATGCATTTATTCAACATTCATACATCGTAACAATTATTGCCAACAAAAGAATTCCATCATGCATTCTGAACTGCACCCCTCGCTCCAACTCTTACGGGTTATTTAAATCCACAATTGAGAGTATGTTTAGTTGGACCTACAAAAATGAGTAAAATGTTCCTCAGAACCAGATCATACACCTTGCTTAGAATAGATGTAGCAGTGGTCACCGGTGCGTGTCAGTCCCAGGTCTTACTCTGAGCTGTGCATACTTTAGCGTAATTTCTCAGAGTAACCCAAGGGTTTGATTGCTACAGGCCCAGAAGCGTTTGGACGACCACAGAAAAGGGTGCTCTCCCTCAGTCCTGAGAAAAAGTAGCGCAGCTGTATTTCCTTCCATGTCGCAAATATAATAATAATCTGTGTGGTACCTCTGTGTGGTAATCTCCCACACAGAGGAAAAGGTGCAGGCATGACAACAGACACAGAGGTTGTATTGTGTTTTGTATAGGCCTAGAAGCAGTGGCGGCTGGTCAATAGAGGGCGCTAGGGCGCCGCCCCTCCCGTGAAATATTGACAGGGCCGGTGCTAGCCATTTGGGTGCCCTAAGCATAAATGCATTGTGGTGCCCTAAAAAAATGACTCAGTAATTGTCAGTACGTTTCTCTTTATTTCCAAAATAACTCCACAATGTCACTTGCTGATGGCCTCTCAGTGACAGGACTCACTCTGCCAGAAGTGATGGTTGTGGGCTGGTTGTACCTGAACTAGTAGTTGATGGTTGTTGGTCAGGGCTGGGTGCTGTTGCAGAGTCTGCAGAGCTTGGTGGTTGATGATGTGTGCTTGAACTGCTGGTGGATGGTTGATCATCTAAATCTTCCTCCTGGTCTTGAGGAACTCCTTGCACACATCTAAGCATTGACCCTGCATTCAGAAATACAAGTAAAATACTCAGGGATTGTATGCTGAAATATAATTTTGCACCTTGATTCAAAAACAACATTACATATTAATTACAGGTTTATGTAAGCCTATGTGTAAATCACTGGTACATGACAACATTTAAAACTTTTATCTTTAAAGCAATGATTCATGGCTCACAATATAAAAAAAAAAACTACATAATTTGAAAACTATAAATGTGAAGGGAGGAGGATCTACGTAACTAAGATTTCTTTCTTTTCTTTCAAATTGTAGTTTCACCTGCAAATGTTGCCCGTGGCCTATGAACCTCTCGAAAATGTCGGCATAGAACAACTACTAAAGTTGATGAACGCCCGTCTAATTTGGCTTAACACGTCTTGTTCAGTTGCAAGTTTTCTCAGAGTTCATGTTACCAGGAGCCGTTCTCCATTCATCAACTCATTACTTTAAAGTATCATATTCTGTAGCATTACTTTTTCCACTACGATAAACAATTGCATCGTCGGTTCACAGTACACATGCATAATGTAGGCTACATAACAAACGCCAAATAAACGTCCTGAAATGCAGTAGGCCTATACAAGTAAACTTGGCTAATACTTACAGAAAGAACACTTCGAACACGGCTATAAAGCTAACGTTAGTTTGTTGACGTTAATGGTAACGTTAAAATGACCTGGCATGAGCACAGACATTCATACAAGGACTAAATGTTACAGAAGTAGACATTTTTATTTAAAACATTGTCTTACCTGCCATCGACGATGCACGCGACTCTTGATGCCTTTAGAGGCCGTGTCTGAACACAGAGGTCTGCCACCTGAGAATGATCTAATCGATCATACCACTGGGATGTGGGGGAGGGGGGCACCAAGGGGAGAGAGAGAGGGCCGCACGGGAGGGAGACGCATCTTTTTCTCCAGCAAATGTTACTTTTGTATTGCTTATCTATTAACACGTTTTACACATGTTCATTTTAAATATATCGCGTTATCATGATTATTATTATGATGATGATTTTTTAAGAGACAGATTTTTTGGTGCCCCCCCTGGCACTTGGTGCCCTACGCGCAGTGCGTGTTCTGCGTGTGCGGAGCTCCGGCGCAGAATATTGACACTTTTATATATCTACCAAGATCAACCATGAATCAATCAAACCTAACAAATACGAAGTAAATAAACAAAAATACATCGTGTTTTTACTTGTGCAATGGTGTGGTGGTACCTGCCACACTGCCAGCAACCATTAAATGCGTCTGACTTGCCACTCGATAGAAAGCCCTCCTCTTTCGGGGCGCCGGTAATTCTGGAGTCCATGAGAGCAAGCAAACTTTTTTTATTGATTACGAGCAGAGCCAGCTTTTCATTTGCGCATAAAAAATTGATTATTGGTCGCAACTCTGTGCGCCCAGACCAATGGCATTGTTTGCTAGTTTTTTAATCGTAACGTGATTGGACAATTCATCGAGTCAATCATCAGCAAGCATTCTCGCTACCGCTGTAACTAGTTCCAGAGAAGAGACAAGATGGCTAGTGGAGACTCAACGATGACGACTGTGCCTGTGTATAGTTCTCTGCAAACTTATGGTGGTATCTTGCCTTCAGTGTACATATTGTATATAGTTCTCTGCAAACTTATGGTGGTATCTTGCCTTCAGTGTACATATTGTATATAGTTCTCTGCAAACTTATGGTGGTATCTTGCCTTCAGTGTACATATTGTATATAGTTCTCTGCAAATAAATTAAGTTAAAACGTAGTTCCCCGGCCCCATTAGTCTTTGTAAGGAAATGTTTACTTTAAAAAAAAAAAGTTTACTTTGTCTTTATTATTTTGTCAGAATGCACCAGAATGCTTCGTTTGTATGTGAAAATCACAAAAAAAATCATTTGGGGGGGGGGATGCCCCCAGACCCCCCTACAGAGGTTTGGTTTACAAACTTTCCGCCCCCCCCCCCTAAAATTTAATTCACCAGCCGCCACTGCCTACAAGTAGAAATAACAAGGAGGCAGCTTTAACAGACCATGCTTTTATTAAAGTCTGCCAAACTCCAGCATCACAGCTTCCACACTATTTCAATCTCAATGATACCTATTGGTGGTAATTAGAGTTTTATCTGCATAGATATGAAGGCACTTAAGATATGGGCTAATACAGGACAGCCTAATACAGGACAAACCATAACAATGATGCGCTCATTAGTATATATTGAAATAAGGTCTTAATTCACATCTGGATTCAGAAAAAGGTCAGCTTGTATGTACCTCAATAAAGTAAGGACTTTATAATGATTGTATCATGCACACACAATATGACAAGCAGGCTCTAATTGACCAATTTCAAAGCAAATCACAGCTTCTGTGGCCTGGCTCACACTATTGCTTGCATCCGAGAGAATAGAAAAGATCATATAGCTCTCCCATGCTCTCACAGGTTTGGTTATACTCTGGAGTCTGGCACTCAATTTCGGTTGGCCAGTACTCTATCCATGTTTCATACCCTAGCATGTATTGATACCTGGGTAAAAAAAGCAAAGGGAAAAAAATATTTGTCAATGATAATAGCACAAATACTCATGTTATCATATCTAATCTGTGTAAAAATGTTTCCTTTACTTTTTCAACAAATTATTCACACATGATTAATGAAGCCATTCTGACTGCATGTCTGCCTCTGTATGAAACCATTTCAACCTAATTTCCTTGATGGGTTTGGGGAATCCAACTTGCATGTTAATCACCTTCACACAGTGTTATCCTTCACCACAGATGTGCAAATGAAACACTTTCTCGCTCAATACATAACCTTTACAGGAGCAGTGTGGACAATTTTAATTAGTGTATAATCCAACAATACACAATCACAATGAGCCCTTTATATTGACTAAGGGAGCAAATTCTCTGCCATGTTTCTACAGTGGGCCTAAACAGCTCTAGGGACTACAAATTTTTAATTCAATCTACTTTCAATCACGCTGAGATTTTTAAATATGCGCTTTGGGCTCAGAGTTCCAGGAAGGAAGGAGGTGTGTGATCCCCATGGTAACACAATACACACACACAGACACACAATAATGTTATACTATAAGTGTCCGAGCGTCGGGTTATTGCATCCTATAACCAAGATCAATGAAATGCAAGCAGAGAAGCCATGCCGGAGCCAAGAATGTAAAAAACGTAAAACATATGAAAACAGTAAACCTACTGATCATCAATTTTGAGTGTATTTTTGAAAGTGCCCATGATGAGATAGCTGTTGTTTCGTTGCAGATGTAAATCTTCTCTGCAGTGGGGATAACCTATGAAGGTACGTAGTTTACCAGTTGGGTCTCCATCAGATGATCCTGTTTATAAAAAATGCAAAAGAGAAGCAGCAGAGCACATGTAACAAATTTTAATCTCCGGGGTAGTAGATTTATTCAGTCCACTGAATGAGCTTGAAGTTTGAAGCAGATAAACGCTTACCCTCCTTGATCACCGTATTGATCCGCATCATATAAGCATCAGTGCGGTTATGGTCTTCATAGTTTTCCATTGTGACTTTATACACTAAGGACAGAGGTTGCACACTATTATCCTCTCTCTCTCTCTCTCTCTCTCTCTCTCTCTCTCTCTCTCATATATATTTACACACACACTCACCATACTCTATCTTTGATTCAGCATCACAAATCTTAATCATTCGTTCATCGTTGTCGATTTTACCCTTCTTCTGCTTGCTGCAGTCCTCTGGAATTACAAAGTTGGTACAGAAATATCCAGCATTTAAATGACGCGACGTGACAATGTGTGTGTGTGTGCATGTAGTTTGTTTATAGAACTTGTTGGTTTATTGGTTTAAAGGTTCTGCTGGATAGTTAGGTTAGTAATTAAATCAAGCAAGGTACTTGTAAATGCTCATGTGCAGCAGTAGGCTGTTGGGTGTACATTTAAATTTACATTTAGGGAATTTAGCAGAAACTTTTATCCAAAGCGACTTACAAAAAGTACATTTGTCAGTACATAAGACACTTTTTATTTTGCACTGTGAACGGTTCTGTGCTCATGTTATGAGTATCAGTCTCATTGGATATTAACTATTCATGTTTAATCCAGTGATATGTTACTGTTATTCTGCAGCTATTTTCTCCATTAAAAATGATGTGAACTAGAAGGTTTCTCAAGAACACCCACATCCACAATCTTTCCAGGGATTTTTTTCTGGAACTTTCACAATCTTTACCTTCGAAACATATGCATACGTCGTTTACACAGATTAGTCCTTGTTCTCTAGCTGGATGGTAAAATGTCACACAATGTTTCTCTGCAATGACAGAAAATGGGAGAGAGTTGTTTGCAGTTCAGCACATTGACCGTATTGATAGCAGATATACAGTACAAACAATGTATGTCTATAATATGTGCAAATACAATTGTGCATACATGAAAATGTAAACACATGTGCACACCTGTATACATACTCACCATCATAGTACTCATAGACAGATACAGCTGCTGGTTGTAAGACACCAACTTTCATTGTCTGTCTGATCTTGAAAGCCACTTCCTCTCGCCGTGTGTGGGACACCTGAAGAGAGCAAACAGAAAGGTAGTTACTAGGTAGTTGTGTAGGGGCTAAAGTAGTCACATGCATATGGGGAAAGTGACCTACCTTGTCCAGGTAAATGATTAGGGAGCCTCTGTCTGACAGCAATTTGTCCATTTCATATTTTGCAATGACTCTGTCCTTCGTCTTTGACAACTACATGCACACAGACATGTTAATGCAATGTATTCACAGGTCGTGTTATTGTTTAACAAATAGCAGAAATGGCTCACTTTGTTGAGATCCGATATGTCAGGGGTGTAACCAGTCAGCAAACCAATGTCCAAGATTGTCATGCCTGCATCTTTGTCCTCATCCCTATACCTGCACGAAGACCAGTGGTGATGGTTTCAATCATGGGATTTGAAGTTCCATTTAAGCCCATCTCTCTATCCATCCAGCTAGCCATCCGTATTTATTTACCTTCTAAATAAAAATGAATAAACAAATCATGTGTCGTCTACTTACAAGAGCTCTATTTTAAGTGTGTATATATTTCCATCCTCAGCTATTTGTACTGCAAGACAAGCAGAGGATGAACAGAACGTTAAAATGGTAGGATGAAATTAAATAGTACATCTTAATAATGTGTATTGTGTACGGCCCAATTCTGTATTCTAACTGGTTAAGAAATTACAAAAATGACATCAAAACCCAGCTAACTATATATATAAATATATGATCATGAGGATTAGGATCATAAGGATCAGACAGGAATAGAGAATGTGACAAAAATGTTTGTGATTTAAATGTCAGCACTAAATACTGAAAGTGATTGGCCAGTTCACCTGTTTTCAGATCCACATTGACTTCAAATCTCTCACAGTTTTCCAAAGTTTTGTGGGTTGTATGCCGTTCATGATACACTGTCGTTAACTGAATGCACACACACACACACACACACACACACACACACACACACACACACACACACACACACACACACACACAGGTATCAACCAGCAGGAAGATCAGAACATATTTTAAGAAGGAGTCTTCCATACTTGGAGGAAATGGTGAGCTTTGCAAGTACGGTGAATTGGCATTGGTTGGCCCTAAAAACAGGTTCACCAGAAGTACACATGAACTGGGGTTCTGGGCGTTAAGCCATTTGACTATTGGCACAGCATCCGCAAATTCCTTTAATCAGAATTAGTTTTTTAATCATTGTTTGGATATTTTCTATTGGCTAAATACACCTCAGTTACACAGCCCCTATGTTGATCAAGCTGTAGGTCAGACCACGGCCGTGTAGCGATGAGACGGTCTAACCAGGCTGTAGCCTGTTGTCATGTCACAAAAGAGGGTACATATGGCGGGTCCTTCGCATTGGTACAGCATAGGGCGACAGCTAATAGCTGTACTCACCAATCATGTTTCTAAAGTAAACAGTGGTAAACAGTTGACTGTCAAAACAGACTTCTGAAAAATGATGTGCGTGCCCCTTGAAAGCGCAGCCAGCATTTAGATTGGCGAAATTGAAAGGAACGCATTGTTCTTACAGATACAGACTTGGCATGGGCATAATTTGGAATCTCCTCTTTTCAGCCATCTGAGACCGCCGACGTCATTGGGATGCAAAGGTATAGCCATTTAAAGTCACAAATAGGCATATATTTGAGTTAAAATGGTAGATCTCCACCGTCTTTGGTCTTATTGCTCTGATTGTTTCACCAAATAGTCCCAAATAGTCAAGTTTGCAGCTTTTAGCAGAATCATCTGACAACATGGGTTGCAGAGAGAAAGTTGTTCATCCTGAGCAATTGTGCAGGCTGACAAAGGTTCATGGATATTGCACTTTTGTAGTGGAAATGGCAGCCTGATTAATTTTTGTACTTCAAGCGCTGATTATAAAATTTACCTATGGGGGAATCTGGCCCATCCTTTGTATCCTTTGCTTACTCATTGTATAAGTTCTACAAGCATGCAAGCAACTTTGACCATGTAGTGCTTGAGATATGGCTGAATTTATCAGGATGTTTTTTTCAATAATAATAACGATCACGACAGGGTTGCTTTGGATTTCGTACCCCTAATAACCGAACAATAACAATATAGCGTAAAGTGTAAATTGACATTTACAGTTGGACTCAAAATACAATTAGTAGCCACCCTAACCCCCATAATACATACTTCTGAATTGCAATATAATTATGTAGGATTATTTCAAACTATGCAAGCATAAATGTAAAATATCCTCACTGATACAGTGGCTTGGCCGGTTCCTGTGGCAATCACACTCACTTCCTGCATCAGTTGGCGTGACTGCGGACATACAGACATGTATGTAAATAATTAAAAACCTGACTTTAAAATAGCACAATTAATAAAGTCTAGACCATTTATAATACTATTTATGAATAGCATAGTAATGGGTCATGAAAATATGCAAAGCAGTAGCCATTACAAAGAATAAAAAAAAAAAAAGTTTAAAAAACACAAGTTTATTCATAATTACCTGAATCTGAATGATACGTTCCTTGTCGAGTGTAAACCTTGTGTTTGGCCTCCGTGTGTTTGGCATTTGAATGCTTATCTCCATTTCATCTCGTTGGCACATAGCATTTACCCTGTACTCTGCCAGGGCCTGATACACCATGGTTGTTGACTGGACGAAAAAGAAAAAAAAGATGCAAATGAATTATAAAGCAGCACTTTTTATTATTGCCATCATTCTTTACATTGACATGAGATAGCCACAATGGTTGATGATAACAAGGCATACCAATAGAAAGACATTGTTATTGACTGAAGAGTGGAAACTCACAAAACAAAGGACATGTTTTCTCGTCAAACATAGTACCCAAGACGGTAAACAAAAGAAAGAGAAATGTATTGTGAAAGACCAAACAGACAGATTCTTATAACAGAGCATTAAAGTAAATTAAAAAGCATTAGAAGAGTGAGTGATGGACTGAAATGTACGATTTATATTCATACATTTTACCTGAGTGAATAAAAGGGTTCCTCCTGGGGGGTTCTGGGCGTTTAGCCATTTGACAATTGGCGCAGCATCCGCAAATTCCTTTAATCAGAATTAGTTTTTTAATCATTGTTTGGATATTTTCTTTTGGCTAAATACACCTCAGTTACACAGACCCTATGTTGATCAAGCTGTAGGTCAGACCACGGCCGTGTAGCGATGAGACGGTCTAACCAGGCTGTAGCCTGTTGTCATGTCACAACAGAGGTTGCATACGGCGGGTCCTTCGCATTGGGACAGCATTTAATCATGGAAGAGTCGAGAAATGCAGTGCACGGCGGCCGCAGCCTTGGCTTTGGGACGCTGGGCTGTTTCTTGCTGCAAATGAGCTGCCACAGGGCGACAGCTAACAGCTAACGCGCCGACTGATGGATTTCCGGCACATAATTAGCTTCTGAATACTGCGTATACTTGATTTCCGAAACAGTTTAGCTTAGTTTAGTTTAGTTTATTTCGAACATGTGCACATAATACAACAAAATAAGTGGAAAAAAACAAAAAACAAACAAACAAATCCAATAAAAATAATCAACACAACAGTAACAATAGTCAAAACAAAATTAATAATGTGCACCCCACATGTCCGAAAAGGAGTAGGGTGAAGCATGTGCTTATTTGTACCTACCCCTTCTCCACTACAATTCAATTAACAATCCTTTTTTTTTTTTTTTTTTGCCCAACATATATATTTACATAATACATATTTTTAAACAAATAACAAAAAACAAAACAAAACAAACAAACAAACAAACAAAAAACACATACATAAATCGTTTATCATTTATCAAAGCACCCAATTGTTAAAGCCCTTCTTCCACCCTGTACCTCGTGAAAACCATGTGTTTGTACCGCTGTTTAAACTGGATCATGCTTGGACATTGCTTGAGCTCCACACCCAGTCTGTTCCACAACCTCACTCCACAAACTGAGAGACTAAAAGTTTTTAATGTTGTACGTGCCCGCTGATGTTTTAAGTTGAACTCACCCCTCAGATTATAAACCCCATCTCTGTTAAAAAACAATTTTTGAATATTTCCAGGAAGTAGATTGTTTATTGCTTTGTACATGATTTGTGCTGTTTGGAAATGAACCAGATCCGTAACTTTTAATGTTTTTGATTTGAAGAATAGTGAGTTTGTGTGGTCTCTATAACCGGTATTATGAATTATTCTTATGGCTCTTTTCTGCAGTATGGATAGAGATTGTATTGTACACTTATAGGTATTGCCCCAAACCTCTGCACAGTATTGTAAGTATGGTAAAATCAGCGTACAGTAGAGTATGTGGAGTGATTTGTGGTCCAGAATGTGTTTTGCTTTGCTCAGAACTGAAATGCTTCTTGACAGTTTGCTTTGTACATGTTTTATATGAGATTTCCAGTTTATTTTATCATCAATTGTTACCCCAAGAAACTTGTTTTCAAATACTCTTTCAATGTCGACCCCATCTACTTGTAACTGTACTTGTGTCTTTTTATTGCAATTGCCGAATAACATGAATTTGGTTTTACTTAAGTTCAATGATAATTTGTTTCTGTCAAACCACATTTTCAGTTTGCGCATTTCAGTAGTGATCCTCCCCAGTAGTTCAGTGTCCGAACAGTGTCCGATGGAGTGTTGACCATCAGGACTACTAAGGTGTCCTTAAAGGGCGATGCTCACCTTGCCTCTGACCAGGGCTAGCAGAGCATAGGCAGTGGCCTCCAGGGTGGAGAGGTAACTGTTGGCCACTGGCCAGTGGGTCGAGTCTGAGGAACACGAGAGTAGACAAGGCAATAACACATGTTACTGATGGCCACACATTTATTTCTATCATGTTTTCGACAGGAGTTGTAAAAACCTTGGGATGCAAATTTGTAGAGGATCTCCTTATTCAACTTGTTTTCATTGGCCAGTGCATAGGATACCATGGCAACAGCATATGGGTTGGTGAGGAAAGGTAGACGACTCTCCAGGGCACCTACAGCTCTGCTTATGCTTCCTGGGATGCTCTGAACACATGATACTATTTAAGGCCAGGTGATGTAATGCATGATTTCAAAGCAAATAACCAGGAACATTTCTGTCTTGCACTAATAAACTGACTGAATTATAAAATGCACATTAAATTATTTTGTTGTTAAAGTTTCTGTTATTACAAACTATTACTTTTCATTATCATTCTTCACCTTGAATTTGAAAGAGAGAATTGCGAATAGCATGTGAATGTAAGGAATAGTAATGGGCTGGTTTTTCTTACAAAATCTAGACATAAACAAGGAGAGCTATAGGTGCAAGATGTAAAACAAATGTGTTAAGAAAGGTGATACTCACGTTAATGATGGCGGCGCAGATTGTCTGTGCCTCCTGCATGATAATGAGTGAGAAGGCTGTCATGGAGGCATCAGAGTCCATGCCATGTATTCCCCCCTACATGTACACAAGAGAGAACATGCAGCCAAAATCATGTTTAACAATGACTTGACGGCCAGCTAGAAGTTGATGTTGATAGTTAAAGGTGCTTCATCTACCACTAAAATTATTTGATAACTTCATGTACACACCGTCATCTCTCCATGTATCATTTGTCCAACCTCCTTGAACATACCATCAGGCATCTGTGATATCATAATCACCCATTTGATGGCACCACAGATAATATCTACATCAATGTCCACCAGATCATAGGCCATGGCAAACACCTTTGCAACATAAGATGTCAGCCTTTGGAAGGACAAGGGTGGAAAACAGAGGGAAGTTGAATCAGCATTTACTGAGCATACAAGAACATTATTTACATTATTTTAAAGTTAAAGCTATCATGTTTTTCAGTGTGTCGATGCCTTACCATGTAAGGCCAGTTCTACCAGTAAAAACAGCAAAAGATCCATCAGTATTACGAAAGGCAAGCTGATTTCGATACCCTGATCACGGTGACACACAAACGTTAATTACCAACAAGCAAGACTGTGAGGAAATACATTTCAATAAACCCTCGGAGCACATTGAACGGCAGAAAGATGTGTACATAGCTGTACCTGTCCTGATATATCCAAGGGCTGTATCACGTTTTGATAATCCCACTCTCTCCCACTGACCGGTTTTGTCCAAATATTTTGTAGCAATAACCAGGAGAGCCATTGTGCCCATGTTCTGCTCTCCATCGCCCACTGGTTTTATGATTAGCCCGCTCATATCCGATCCATCAAGCACCTTCTCCACCACAGGCCCCCATCCTACACCTACAGAAACACACACACACACACACACACACACACACACACACACACACACACACACACACACACACACACACACACACACTTAGAAGGATTCCCACCAACAAACATTGAAGCTACAGAAATCAGATAGATCAGCAACAACAATGCTCACAGTGGCCCTCATTTATCAAACGAACGTAGAAATGAGCGCAAATCTGAACGCATGATTCATCTTACGATTAGCCTGGGAATTCCCATGCTGCTTTGCGCGCGATTTCATTCTCACTGCAAAGACAGCCTGGAAACCACCGCCCTTATTTTCCCCTGAGTTAGGGAACCAATCACAGAACGGGGGGCAGCAAGACGATGAAGACTTCTATGCGCGACACCGAAGCTTGTAGCGTGTTAATCCAACATGGCAGCGGACACAACGTTACCGTTCGATGCAGCCTTAGAAAGTGTATTAAGTAGCTTTTGTAGCAATTAATGTAATTTTAGTAGCTAATTTTTAGTACCAATTGGCTATGAATCGCGCGCAAAGCAGCATGTGAAGAACCAGACGCCATTTGATAGACATTCGTAGCGCCCAATAAACGGCTCTAGGCATTCGTAAACCACGCCTCAAATACGAGAAAATGCACACCTAGTTCCCAGACCACCATCTCATCGAGATGTGGACGCGTCAGCCAGGCTATCTTACGATAGGACCCACGTGAGATTTACGAAACGTGTCGTATCACACCAATCCCAGCGTACGAAGGAGCTTGGTGTTGATAAATACGGCGGCTGAGATCGATCGTAATTTACGTAACACGCCCCTATAAAAGAAGTCTCGCCCCTAACTTTTACGACATGGAGAAACATCCAACGGCAAAGAAGAGGCGGATTTTTTCAGAAACAGAAATGGAGACACTCGTGTCACTTGTTGATGCCCCCCCCCCCCCAGGACACTCACCACTCACCCCCCTGGACATAGGCCTACTTCATATTATTTATAGTAATGTTATTTATTGTATTATTTATTCTCAACTGCCGTTGCACCCCCCACCCCCATATCCATACAATCCATGCACATTCATTTGTTGCACCCGTTCCGTTGTATTGCACTATTGCACCATCTGTACACTTCTTTTATTATATTACTATTACTCGCACTACCTGTACATTGTTTACATTTTTTTTATTTTATTATTTTTTTTTTTTTAAATACTGTGTTGTGTCCTGTACTTTTAATGTGACACAGGAAGTAGGATACATGGGGAAAGTTACGGTTGTTATAGCGTTGCCATGGTGACTCCTGCCTTGAGTAAAATACCGTTAGACTACGCTGTTTCTGCTCTGTCATTTATACATCATTAAGACATAACAAAATTGGCGACGAGATTTCTTTTTACCGCTAAGATGACGGCTGCAAATGTGCCGTTTCCAAGTTTTTTCCTCCCGTGCCCGGGTGAGCCTGCTGTGCCTTTTAAAACCTGGATTCGAATTATTCATAACTACCTGGTCGTTATCAACGCGACCGGAGATGCTTGGCCAGTTGCCAGAAGAAGAGCCGTCCTACTACACTGCCTCGGAACGGAGGGACAACGGATCTTCTACAACCTTCCTGACACAGGTTCTACTTGTGATACAGCCATAAATGCATTGCAAGAACACTTTAATCCAAAGACTAATACAGTGGCGGAGCGTCATGCTTTTCGTAAACGTTCTCAAGCTCCCCACGAGTCAATTGCACAGTACGTTGCTGCCCTACGTGACCTTGTCTCCACCTGTGACTTTGGTGACCGTGAAAATGAAATGTTACGGGACCAATTGATTGAGCATGTGTGTAATCCAAGAATATGCGAAAGACTGTTGGTAGAGCCTGAAGTGTCTTTAGAGAGAGCAATACATTTGGCTACTCAGATCGAGTCTGCCGCGCACCATGCGAATACAATTGCTGATAAGCATGTGGCCCCTGTGGAAGCGGTGCAGCACTCTTCAAACAGAGGGGGTAGGGGAAATAGAACGAACTTCACTGGCGCGAATGTACCTGTCAATCAAAGCTGAACGAGAACTTGCTTTAGATGTGGATCCGATGCTCACTTAGCCAATGCTGCCAACTGCCCAGCTACAACGGCAACCTGCAGGCGATGCAATAAGACGGGACATTTCTCTAAAGTCTGTCGTTCTACACAGACCCATACTGAAGTGCGTGAAGTGGAACTCCCTGAAACGCGAGTGTTATATACAGATCATGCTGCGAGTGGTAGTACGAAAATTACATGCACAGTGGACATTACTGGCCATCATTCACAACCCCGTACAGTGGATTTAGTTGTCGACACTGGGTCTTCTGTATCCATCCTGCCACAAAGCTTCTACGTGCGCTATTTCAACCACATTAAGCTGACTCAGCCCAAGGTCAGGCTTGTGTCGTATTCTAAAACGCACATCCCTGTTCTTGGCTGTTTGTCCGCAAATGTCTCGCTACATGGCCGCACAGCTCCATGCACATTCTACGTTGTGAACAATGGAACTCCACTGCTGGGGAGAGACCTCATGACAGCATTACAGCTTCGCATAGCGCACAACAGGGTCCTGCCTCCTGACGTCTCTACTTCCTCTGCTCCGGTGCTGGAATGCGCTGCCACACCTACACCTGCGTTTGGCTGCGCAAAGAACTTTGTTCACTTAGTGAAAACTGATGACACCGTTACGCCAGTGCGTCAAAAGCTCCGTCGCCTGCCATTGTCTTTCCGAAATGCCGTGACAGACGAACTGAATCACCTGCAAGTGGCGGGCATAATTGAGCGCATTGATGCTTCAGCATGGGTGTCACCAATTGTTGTCACTCAGAAAAAGTCAGGAAAAATTCGTATGTGCGTCGATCTGCGCGAACCCAATAAAGCAGTCATTGTGGATGCCTTTCCATTGCCCCACATGGATGAACTGCTGTCCAACCTAAAAGGTGCCACAATCTTCTCTACAATTGACCTGTCTAGTGCATACTACCAAATGCCTTTGCATGAAAACAGCCGTGATCTCACTGCATTCATTACACATGACGGCTTGTTTCGGTTTTGTCGCGTACCATATGGACTTGCTTCTGCACCTGCTACTTTCCAGAAAATGATGAGCATCATTCTCTCTGGCCTACCAGGGGTAGACAACTACCTGGACGACATAATTGTACATGCCCAGGACATGCCTGCCCACGACAAAGCTCTGCACACCGTTCTACATCGCCTGAAATCAGCTGGCCTGCAACTCAACAAGGAGAAATGCCGTTTCCGGGAACCCAGCTTGCCTTTCCTGGGACACATTGTTTCAGGTGATGGACTGCAGCCTGATCCTGAACGCATACAGGCCATTGCTAATGCCCCTGCACCTACTGATGTTTCCACTCTGCGCTCCTTTCTTGGACTGCTCTCATGGTACTCCAAGTTCCTGTCCAACCATGCTACTGTGGTGGAACCAATGAGAGCATGCCTGAGACCAACTGACAGTGCTTTTCAGTGGACTGGTGAGGCACAGAGTAGTTTTGAGAAGGTTAAAAAAATGCTGCTGGATAGCCAGGCCTTAGCTTTGTTTGACCCCACACTGCGCACCATAGTGTCTACAGACGCATCAGACTATGGCCTAGGGGGCGTGCTGTCACAAGTGGGCTCAGACAACATCGAAAGGACGGTGGCGTTCGCGTCTCGAACTCTCTCTGCTGCTGAACGTAAATATGCCACAGTGGAAAAAGAAGCCCTGGCATGCGTTTGGGCTGTCGAGCTGTGGCGTACATACCTCTGGGGACGCCACTTTACCCTACGGACAGACCACCAGGCACTGACGACGCTGCTGACCACCAAGGGTGTCGGGCGTGCTGGTCTACGTGTGTCAAGATGGTCTGCTCGTCTCATGTCCTTCAACTATGACATCATTTACCGCCCAGGCGTTGAAAATGCTCCAGCTGACTGCATGTCTCGCTTACCTCTACCGGCTGCGCCTTCACCTGATGGCTCCGTTGCTCCTGCTGACAGCGACGACTCTGACCCCATATACGTTGCTCTCCTGACTACTGCCGGTCATACTCTGTCTGCCACTGACCTTGACTCTGCTTGTGTTACATGCCCTGAGCTCTCAAAACTCCGTGCACAGATCACATGTGGCTGGCCTCCTTCATCCAAAGGCCTTGACCCTGACCTGTTGCCATACTACAAGCTGCGCTTGGAACTCTCAGTCAAAGAACTTTTCATTTTTCGTGGCTCTCGACTGATTGTGCCCATAATCTTACGTCATGACCTGATTGCCATCGCACACGAGTCTCATCAAGGGGTGGTTCGGACAAAGCAACGACTACGTGACCTCTACTGGTGGCCGAAGATGGATGCTGAGGTGCTCGGTGCCATCCGCTCCTGCCATCTCTGCCAGTCAAATGACAAAACCGCTAAGCCACGCCCAGTTCCACTGCAACCAGTGCCTCTGCCAGATGGTCCATGGCAAAAGATCGCTATGGACATAGTGGGACCATTCGACACTGCTCCTCCAGAATGCAGGTACGCAATTACACTGACTGACAACTATAGTAAATGGCCAGAGGTTGCCTTCACTCGCACCATTACAACTGAGGCTGTGATTTCCTTCCTGTCAACTGTGTTCAGCCGCCACGGCAATTCGCTGAGCATTGTTACAGATAATGGTGTTCAGTTCACTTCTGCTGCTTTTGCTGCTTTCCTACAAGAAAGACAAATACGACATCACCGTTCATCTCTCTACTATCCTGCTGCCAATGGGCAAATTGAGAGATTCAACAGAGTGCTCAAACAGACTGTACAGTTGGCCATTCAACAACACCTGCCGTGGAAACCAGCGGTGACTGACTTTCTGCACGTTTACCGTGCCACGCCACACGCCACAACTGGGACTTCACCCTTCCAGCTCCTCCATGGACGGCCAATGCGCACCAAGCTGACACTGCTGCCTCCTGCTTTAACACCGCCTGCTTCTACACTAACTGACATGGACATACGTCACAGGGCCAGTCAACGTCAGCACAAAATGAAGATGTACATGGATGCCAGACGTGGCGCTCGTTCTCCTGTCTTTCAAAAAGGGGACAGAGTGCGTGTGAGAAACCCACTACATGTTCCTAAAGGGCACAGGAAGTTCAGTGATCCTCTAACAATAGATAAGAAAGTTGGTGAGGGTACATACAGACTGAGTAATGGAAATATCTGGAATGCCTCCCACCTTACTGGCTTTCCCATCATTACACACACACCTACACACGAGGACACTAAACCACCTGACAATACACCTAAGCCTAGGCCCATGCGAGATACTCGCCAGCCAACCTGGCTGAAAGACTTTGTTACTTAAGAATGTATTATACAATGACTTGTGACTCCTACACTGGTATGGTATTGATATGATGATTTACTATTTCTGATACAGTTACTGTATTGATATTACTATATGCACTATTTCTGATACACTGTTACTGTATTGATTGCACTTGAGTTACTTTAATTGTACAGTAATGTTACAGTCAAAAGGATGAGCCACTTACCTGATCTGAATAAGGTTATATGTTTCCATACCTCTCTATATTTCATAGGGGTAAAGCACTTAATTAGCAATATCGATTAATGTTCTTGTCTAGGGGTTACAGTAAACTAATATGTGTTCTGTTATACATGTGCCTTCAAGGGGGTAGTTACTACTTTTCTACAAAGGGGAAAATGTTGTGTCCTGTACTTTTAATGTGACACAGGAAGTAGGATACATGGGGAAAGTTACGGTTGTTATAGCGTTGCCATGGTGACTCCTGCCTTGAGTAAAATACCGTTAGACTACGCTGTTTCTGCTCTGTCATTTATACACCATTAAGACATAACATACTGTTTACAGCCTGTTTCTGCTGGTGTTAGTAACCGTTTACTACCTTAACGATCACTACCTCCATCTGCACTGTTTACTGTCACTTTAATAACTACCGTTAATTACCGTCACTTTAATAACTACTGCCACTTTTGATGTGTTTCAATTTTGCACTCTGCACCTTATTCTGCATTTCTGCATTTCAACCCGCACCTTTATCGCTCATTTGCACTTCTGGTTAGAACGCCAACTGCATTTCGTTGTCCCTGTACTTGTACTCTGCACAATGACAATAAAGTTTAATCTAATCTAATCTAATTAAGGGCAAGCAAAAAAAACGTTATATGGAAACAAATCACTGTTGCAGTCAACAGTGTGTCCCATGTTCAGCGGGCTACGGAAGAGGTAAATAATTAATTGAATAATTAATTAAATGTAAAATTGATGTTAAATTGATCCATCTTAAAACATTTCACGTTTGACCTATAGGCTATTGTTTGCATTGCGTTAAAGTTATTTTATTCCGAATAAGGTGAAGAAAAAGTTGTCCGACTCTTGCGGATATACCAGTCTCGCCACTGTTCGCACTCGAAAAAGTTGCGTACACGAGCTCAGACCTGACGTGAGATTTCATCGCAGCCTGCGCTCACGTTCAAATTGATAAATGCCAAGCTCAACTTGGAAATGAGCGTACGTCCATTTTACGCCCGTTTTCTGTCGTACGCTCGTTTGATAAATGAGGGCCAGTAACACACAGAGACCTTCATGGAAAATAAAACTGCAGCTTACCTCTCACAAATATCTGTGTAAAAAGTGTTTGTGGCATGACATCATTTGCATCAATTGGATTTGTAATATTCTTCATCTGATAACCATCTGGAAGTGTAATCAACATGTCGACACAGATCAATGCCATGATGACATGGTACATGTGGGAGATTTTTTTTTTTTTTTTAACGTGTGTAAAGCTAACCATTTTCTGCAGGACTCAGGTTTACAGACACAATGTTTGTGACTTGTCTTCCCTTGGGCTGTCAAAGAAAAAAGCAACCACACTGTTTTGGTCTTCCACATTGACCAATATCTTTTGGCAGTAAATAAAATTGAGATGTAATTACACGCCAAAGTCAGAATCAGCACAAGGAATGTAAGAGTTCACATACCACGACTTTGAGCATCTTTACTATTCCATCTCTCCGTCCGTCCATTGCGGAAGCCTTGACCTCAATGATTACCATTCCATACTGCATAGGGAATATGATAAATGGCACAGAGCGTGTGCTCTCAGGACCAATCTTGGTGTACTGTTGTTTGTTTGAGGCTGAAATGCACACATGCTCAGCCTCAATGAGATGTACCTGGACCTTTGAATGACAGCAAAGACGGGACAGTGAAAAGACAAACATGAACAGTTTGAGGAGGATGGAGACCAGCAGGATTTTCTTTTCTTTTATATGTTTTTTGCAGTTCAATTTGGATTTGACTTGATTCTGTAGCTATGATTCAAGTGTAATTTGCTAATGAGTGCCGTAGCCATCCTTCAGCTGTGTCTCTCTCTCACACACACACACACACACACACACACACACACACACACACACACACACACACACACAGCCGGTGTAATGGATGATACACCACTTCCCTTCCACAGAGGGCATCTATCCTTCCTTTCTGAAGCCTGGTCATGGCGAGGTCTAATCCATCCATCCATTCATACATGTACAGTAGAGTGTGTAGCCAATAGTATTCTGACTTACTGTGATCTCATCGGGTAGATTGTTGCGAATGATTGCCTGTATTTCTATTGGTTCTCCACGGACAGCTGAATACGGTAGTCTGAGGTCAATGAAGAAGTCCTTCTGCACAATTACCTTCAACGTGTCATCTACACAGATGCCTTCAAGAGGCGTGACCATAATGAAATCAGAGGAAAAAAAATTAAATGCATCAGATAAGAAGGTAATAAGGACAAAAGCTGCTGATACTAATTTGAAATGGAATGTGATGAATAAGAGGCACATGCACAGGATGAATAGAGGAATAGTCACCATGAGTCTGAGACAGACTGATTCCAGTTAGATGCCAGGTGGTGATTGAGTCTGCAAACACATACGTTTTCTCCAAAGATGTTGACTTACTAGATTATGGGAAGGAAGTTTGTTTATGTGATCTCAAATTGGCATTACGTATTTCAACTTAAATGTTTCAACAATACATTATAAATCACATCTATAGAGCAGCGCACAAAGGAAAGGAAAAAGCTAAAACAAATAAGAGCAAAGGCCAGGCTAAACAGATGGCTCTGTAAATGATTCAGTTGCCTCACCAGTCAGGTATTTCAACAGGGCAAAGAGGGAGTATGTATTCCATCCATAGCCAGCTCTCGGGAATTCTGGTACGACTATAAATTTCCCAGTTCTCCATGAAGACAATATCACGGGTCTCGTCTACAGTGTCGGATGAAAAAGGTAAGATAGTCATGTCAATATTTTTGCTGCTAATTTCTGCCTTCCAAATCTTGGAAGGTGTTCCTCTTTTCTTTACGCCTTGATGTGGTTTGTCAAGGCAGTCTGGAACGAGACCTCAGGGCCTGTGTCTTTATGCTATTGCCCTTATATCAAGGATTGCCCAATGCCAACCAAGTCCATACCCATCACCCCGATGCTTACTGCGAGCAAGGTGGAGGTCTTGAGTTTGACCTTCAAATTGTCGTTTGGTTAGCTCTTGGCAGCAGTCGAAGAAGGCATCAGCACAGGCTTTCCCATCTGTGATGTACTCCTTGCGCCGCTCACAGCTGTACGATAGCGGCGTTTCCGCTATTCCATCCAAACAACATTGACGCTGCAAGGGTTCTGTGTATTTACTCACTGAGAGGAAGGCAGAGCAGAGGTGGAGGTAAAGGAGTTGAAAGGGAAAGTCATGAGAATTATAGAAAAGTATAAAGTAGTAGGATAGAGTGTTTTTTCACATCTAAATGTATCGGTATGATAATATACCAATATACAATATATATAATATATTGGTATTACTGAGACGACAACTATGCTCAGTAGCCGACAATGCAAAACAACTTGTCTGCTGGCTCGATTTTTACTCACATAAGGTACTTCTAACATCGAGTGTAGCAAACGGCTTTGTGCTTGTTGAAACTGGACATTTTAATTCTGGAACAGAAAAAATTATGATAATACACACAACAACAGATGAATATAGCTGCAGAGAGAGCCAAACATTCCTCTGCCTATTGATGGTGAGGCTCGGCTCCAAAGGAAGATCCATTGAAGCTCTTCTCGGAAACATGAGATCTGATCTGATGTTTCCTCATGTAAAGGGTAAAGGGGCACTTGGCAGACGCTTTTGTCCAAAGTGACTTACAATCAGTCCATTTGTGGGGTTCGACATGTGGACAGGTGGAGGAGATGAAAACTTGGTTGCTGCTGTCCATCAAATCAATTTGAACAAGGGTGTAACTTTATTTAAGGTATCAGACAATATCTGAAAGACAGTAGCCCAAAACCTCATTATTGCTGGGCAAGACCAGAACATATGGATGAGGTTTGCCAACCCCATGTGGCAGCAGGGGCACATTTAATCTACATTAGGGTTCATTTTTTGCAAATTAAGTTTTGCTGTATGTCGATGAGGTCGATGTAGAACCTAAATTGTATAAATTCTAGGCGAGGTAGTGCGCCTGGTGTTGTATGTGTCCGCTAGGGGCCGCTAGAGATCATCCATTTATAGTCAGGTTTATTCATAGAACTGCGTCGAGGCTGTGAGCCCAGGAACCTGTATAGCCGATCGACAGTTGCACTTCCCAGGGTTTTCTCTGCAAATTTCCCTCGTCTCGGAAGCTCTATGTCAGGGGTTCTCAAACTTCTTCACATCAAGGACCACTTTATCATAAAAAAATAAATAAAAATCACAGACCACCTAACCTATAAATTTGACTTTTTTGTCATCCTCTCGGGGACCACTTGGGGGCGCTCGCGGACCACACAGAGTATCACTGCTCTATGACATTCGTAAGTTAACAAATGTTGTGGAATTTTGGTGTTGATTACTCTAACATATAGCAGTTATGTATTACCATTGTTAAGCTGTTTGTGAAGTTCTTTTATTTTGTCTGCTGTTTGTTTGTATTTTGTCTGCTGTTTAATTACAGTCCATCAAGCTAGCGGCTAACAAGAAGAAGAAAGCAGCCAAGCCAGAAGTTTTGCACCCGTGGCGCGCGGAGCGAGGTGTGCGTTGTTTGGCTTGGTGTACAAGAGGTGTTTGTTAAATGTTTACATTGACTTTTGTTGTGGTCGGTTACCAGAAATGTTGCATGTGCTGACTTAGCGGCACTTAAATATTAATGATCATTTTCATATCCATTGCATTCATGTGTTTGTTATTCTCAGTATACTGCAAGTAATTTCATGGCATGATGTCATGCCATGAACGCGTGGTTTCAGGAAAACAACTTCCGCCTGCTTTTCTGGGCATGTTCTCTCGAGCAAGTGCGGACATAAGACACTCCCTCAACATCCTCTCAACTTTGCCCTGGTTGGTTGGAATACCGACATTAAATTATCCACGTCAGGTGAATCGTCGCATCGGAAGTTCAGGTAATTCTGACGTTTTCATCCCAGAATGCATTCTGAAGCATGGCAAACGAAGCCGCATGCCTCATCTGAAACTCGCCTTATAACTCCGCTAATCAACTTTCCAGCTGAGAACAATCCCACTTTATAATTATTCTTGCGACTTTTTTCTGCAATTAATTCCCACCGTACCATTGGATCACATGATACAGATCTAACATCATTACAAAAGTCTCGTTAATTGTAGGTGTGCTATCTACTTTTCAGATATGAAACCTTTATAAGTTTTGAGCTATTTGTGATTAAAAAAGCATGAAATTCCCTGTATAGATAGCCTACAACTAACTGAGCCCGTAATCCCATTAGGCGAGTTTCAGATGAGGCATGCGGCTTCATTTGCCATGCTTCAGAATGCATTCTGGGATGAAAACGTCAGAAATACCGCTGATGAACTTCCGATGCGACGATTCACCTGGCTTTCAAAACTCGCGTGGTTTCAGGAAAACAACTTCCGCCTGCTTTTCTGGGCATGTTCTCTCGAGCAAGTGCGGACATAAGACACTCCCCTCAACATCCTCTCAACTTTGCCCTGGTTGGTTGGAATACCGACATTAAATTATCCACGTCAGGTGAATCGTCGCATCGGAAGTTCAGGTAATTCTGACGTTTTCATCCCAGAATGCATTCTGAAGCATGGCAAACGAAGCCGCATGCCTCATCTGAAACTCGCCTTATAACTCCGCTAATCAACTTTCCAGCTGAGAACAATTAAGCAGCATTGGCATGATTGACATGGGCGTAGGTTTGGTTTGAAATGTGCTGGGGACAGAGACGCATTCGGAAGTGCATTTTCAGAAGTGCTGGGTACAATGACGCGCATTCATTTTTTTCCCCCTTTCGCGCAGGTCATGTTAATTAATAAAAATGTATACAAAAATGTGATGATGACACACACACACACACACACACACACACAGACGCGATGTCTTGACTATGCTCACGCACAGAGCTCTAATACTTTTCATTGGATAATGTGATTCAGATAGGTGCAGTTCATGGACGTGTCTACCTGCTGAATGTAACCGCTGTGAAACAATCGGGAAATAACGTTTCATTTCTCTGATTAACGGCTTTATCGAGACTGGCGCTCGCTCTCTGTTATTGTTACTCTATGTCTCTCTACCAAAGTGCTCTCTCTCGTCATCGGACACAAATCAAATTAAATGTTGTTTCTATTTTGTGTAAATTAGTTTAATGCTTTTGTGTTTTCTTGTATTATCAGTTCAAGTTGTTGTACTTGCCTGAGGAAATCGTGGATATTGTAACGTGTTGGGGGAGTGTTTCGCAGAATGCATTGCGACATTCTGGCATTCTGTGTCATTACATGTTATTGCTATTAGATAGGGTTTGGAGGCGAATGTTCAGGACATGTCGGGTTGCATTTCACTGTTTCATTACGTTCACTTTGTTGACTGTTGTTTTTGGGATGAGTCAGGGAGCACCATTACTCAACGCACTATGGCATCTTGGCGTGTAAAGTCCGCTTGTGACCCTGTCATACTAAAGCGACTTGTAAGAGTAGAGTTAATCTCTCTTTGCTGAGCTTGACGTAGCTCAGACTGCATTTAATGACGCAGTGGTGAAAGACACCGGTGCGAGTCCCACACGGGGGATTCTTTCAAAAAAAGTGGTGGGTATAAAATGACTCATGACGAAAACTGGTAGGTACGCATCCCCACCGTCCCCCCCGTATTCTACGCGCCTGATGATTGACACACGCTACAGCTGTGAACCTTTTCACTATCCTCTGCTCAATTCACTGCCGTGCAATTGATTCGCTCGTCAAACTGCCATTTGATACAAATATCTGAAATTACAACCAAGGTAAGTTTTCCAGTTTTGGGTGTTTGTTGGGGGTCATTGATTTTGTCGTCAACCTTTCGTTAATGTTGTCTTGATATGAGAGTGCAAACTTACTAGCGCTAGGTAGCGAAGTATTGATCAGAAAGATCACTTCATTTCTATGCACACATTTTCTAGTTTACACTGCAGCCTTTTTACATTGTCATGCCATGGTAATTCCTTGGAATTGCGTTTTCTAGTTTTATGTGTAAATCCAGATGTTGCACTGTGGAAATTGAGGATTTGTTTGTAAATTTGTGTCACGTAAAAGGTTTTTAATCAGCTATTTTGTGTTTTATTTTTAGTTTTCACGGTGCTAAAGGTGATTCCTGAACAATAAATACGATTGCACCCGTATAAGACTCTCTGCCATTATTAAAGAAGCCAAGGGCTGCTACAATTGGAGTTATTATATTTTTATCATGCCATAAAAAGGGGGCTCAAGTACTAAATTAGAAATGACTAAATAATTTGGCGTAATAAAAAAGCACCTCGAGGTGTTTGTGATCACCTGTTCTGTCCTCAGTTTCCATAATGTTGCTGTGAAACATCAGTCCTGCATCTTTGAACACGGCCATGTTGTTCCTGCCTCCTCCAGGTGTGCATCCTGTATCTTCCTTCTCCACAATATCCCATACCTGAGTGGGGGGAAGAAAAACGATGCCTTCAGTTGTCTGATAGTTTATCTTAAATTACAATCTCATGGAATTCAAGCTCCAATAGTTTGATCTTAAATACATTTTCCTTTTATTTTTATTTTTTATATTGCCCAGCCCTAGTGTAAATAAAAAACTAAACACCCCCTCTCTACTAACTTATACTAAACATTTGATACTACAACACACAACTGTGTATTTACGTGTTTTTCCTTATGATTTAAAATTAAATAATCAACGGCAAACATTTAAGTACAAAGAAACTATCAAACTTCGCAGTACCATCACACACCATAATAGGGCACCTTATCGTACACACTGAATTACAGGGCCAGTCCCTGCCCTGCCACTGCAAGCATCCCATGCTTCTACGTCCCTCATCCCGCATAGGCTTTTTTACTTTTTACTATCTTTTTTGTTGTGCATATTATTCAGGCAGGTTTCCTTTTTTTTGCCAGCCTGTTTATGTTGTATGCCGTTTGTGATGTCTTGTTTGTAAGCTACAGGGACCTTGAATTTCCCCATGGGGAAATTCAATAAAGTATCTACTGTACCTACCTACCTATCTATCTATATCTAAATTAAAGAAAACATGCCTTTTTCTGAGTGAGGCGGTGTTTGTTATTGAGGGCGTAGACTCCTTGGTCCACTGCTACCAGGACTACTTTGGCTCCTGGGTCACCTGTGATCTTGTAGTGGAATTTTTCGCGAGGCAGGTAGGAAGGAGCTGGTTTGGACATTTCCAACTTCAACTACAAACATTGTGAGCCAAAAGGAAGGGGGTTTTATTTCATCACATAGAAAGGTCTTGAGCATACACTTGAGATGATGTTGATTGTTGATTTAATTATGAATTCAAACTCTGCTAAACTCGTGTCAGCATCTCCTCACCGAGCCCATACAGCTGTCGATGACGTCCACCCATATGGAGTCAGCGGCCACCTCATTCTCATCGTGGTAGTAAGCAATAATGCGGAATGACGGCAGCATTTCTTTGGTGATCAGTAACGATTCTGAGTTGGACGTCAAATCTGTGCTGATACGCTTGTGTTTCACCAGCTGGCCCTTACTCTGGATCTGAACACAACAAGTCTCATACATCAGAGGACCTCCGTTACACCAACGTACTTCATCACATCAACCCACAAAGGAAAGCATGAAAGGAGGCGACAGCGATGACACATGCAACGTTACCTACCAGACCTACCAGTTACCTACCAGATAGGTGAGATCACGCTTTACAGGTGGAGCATTGAGAAAAAAGGTGACGAACAGGTTGTCTCCCAATTTAACTTCATATGAGCCCACACCTGCATTATAACAGAGAGAAGCTCTTAACAATCCAAAACTAAAACTATTGCAAAATAGTAGATGACGTTATAGACATGAAGAAATGGCACAAATACAAAAGAACGATTACCCACTGACTAGCTACCATGTAATAAAGATGTTGTTACGTAAACTTGTTCTTTACCGATGTGCATGTAGCGTTTGTGTACGCTGCTGTAAGGCTGTGCTGTCATAGATGCTGTTGCCTGTCTGCCGACTGATTGTTCATCATCGGTTCTTACCTATCATAAATACAAACATACAAATACATGAGTGCAATAGTGCACAGGGACAAATCCAAAAACAGAGCTCCATCTAAAGCATGTCTCTTTATAGCATTCAAAAGGTCACTTTGAAGTGCAACAGAGGTCTTTTTCACCTAGAATACAGTGGGTGAATCATTTTTGCTTTGCCGATGCTTCATCTTAACTATACACTGATGAACACACGTGACATACATGTTTAAGAAAAATAAATACTAATTAAGAAAATTTTAGGTGCAAGACTTACAATAATGTTCAGGGTCGAAGGAGCTCTAGATGGGTTGATAGGGAGCCTGGCAAAGCCAGTACTGGTTGTTATAGCTCGAAATTCACCTGGCTCCACCACTATTGGTACACCTATGGCTGGAGAGCCATCAGGGTACTCGACAAACACCTGACAAGAGGCAAACATGCCACACTCACAATCTTAGTTTACCTGACTTCAGCCTGGTTCGAACATGTTGTGAGGCATCTAGAAATAGGAGAAACCCTCTAGCATGAAATAACCAAAGCCCTTGCCCTGTACTGTACATCAAGTCTGTGTGGGACTGATATCGCAGGCTGGAGGGTTCTTTTGTCAGACCTACTGACACATTGTATACTCTCCAAAACTCTGTGGTTCACCGGCAGTATTTAAATCCAACCTCTCATGGACCAATCCCAGAAAGTGATTCTGAATGCACATGGTATATTTCTCTGCACAGCTGAGTCAGCAGTTGTCTGAATAGAAAGCTGATGTTGAATATATGATGAATCGATGTTACCGATATTGTTCAGTTGGTTTCAGTACAGGAAAAGAAACCAGGGAGTAACCAGGTTACTGTCATTAACCAGTGGAGAGATTAGCATTTCATGATCCAGTTTAATGTGCCAGAAGGATAACCAGATTATGGAAGCAAGTTGCAGACATGACAAAATCCAAATCACAAAAATATTTGTCAAGAACTGTAAGAGTGGTAAATTTATATTGGAAATTCACAGATATTGAATAAGGGAGGAGAGTTTTTGTATAAAGGGCATGCATTTGTATGGGAGGGGATTTGTATTGGGTGTATTCATATTCATGTTTGCACCTCCAGGCCACCATAAGGTTAACTCAAGAAAGTGTGAATCCTAAAACACTATTCCCAGTCAATATGGTTGGAATTACATACGTATATATATATATATATATATATATATAAAATGATGTGCTTTACCACAACTTCAAAGAACATTGTTGGTTTGAAATAGGGGGATGTATTCTTCAAATTGATCCTATAAGGTGAGTTAACAATATGGATGCCATGTTTTTCTGCTTCCACCAAATCACTACCTGGAGGGACAAAAAGTACACACATTTTCTTGAGAACAAATGCTGAGCCGATATTTTGATTTCAATTTAGATGCACACAGAATCCCCTCACCAGATTTTGTCAACACAGAGACCGCAACATATATGGAATTCCCCTCCTGGCTATCAATGCTTGGAAAGCTCTCGAGGATATGGGCCTTCTCTAATGTGGCCATTGCCTGTCCTCTTATGACCTGACGACATACGACAATGACGACATCAATGTAGTTAATGAACATTTAGTTACCTGGAAATCCTGATCCAAGTTGTGACTACTTCAAAACAGTAACATACTGACCAGCACACGTTGAATGGAGCTGAATAAATTTTGTTTTTCCTGTGTTTTTCTATTAAGTATTCCAAACATCACAAAAGCAGTCCCCTCCACATCTTGCCCAAACAGATACCTGAAAGCACAGATATATCCCTTGAGTAACAAAAATCAACTGATAAATTATAAATATGTTTGCTTAAGTATGAGTAAGTCCTAGCTACCATAAAACCCTAAAATGTTGACTCAAACTCACCTGGCTTCGATGTTAACTGTCAACTGCTTATCATTGACATAGAAGTAGTTTTTCTCAGGTAGAATTTTAACCTCAAAGCTAGGTAAAACTGAGAAAAAAGAATTTGTGTTAAAAATGTTCAATCAGATTAACCTGAAATATTTCACAATGGTCAATGTCTTACCATACTCTTTGACCTCAAACTCAGATGAGTAGTTTTGATGTCTGCTGCTCTGGAATGAGGCTACCACTTTCCACACTCCATCACTACAAATATATCAACACACACCCACACATCCCATTTCATCTGTATGACTGCGGAATGTTTGGTTGGTCACTCAAGTAACAAACATTTTAAATATGATAATCATAACAAAACAAACAATACATTTGCCCACCTCACTGTTTCACGGAGACTGAAACGTCCACTGTACAATCCTGCTACCAGATCAACAGGTTCCTCTAGTAGAACAATACCATCAGGAGTCTGTTGAAACAGCATGCACCACGCACATACTTTGAAAATCAAATTCTCAAAAGATCTGAAACAAAAGTTAGTCATTTAATCTTAACCTAATCTAATAAATTACAGTAAGCGTCTAACAGTTTCAGCCTGCAGGTTATACCTTTATTAAATGTGGGCCTTATATGCAATCAGATATATCAATAAGGAAAATAACAATAGTATTACAAATCCACAGTGCTAAGAGAACGTGCAGAACTGTATGCACAATTGCCAAAATTGTCAGCTCTGCATGTTTTTTATTCTCTTATGAGTTTATCACTTTAATTTCAGAGAATTGTATAGATTATTCTACAGAAGACACCATACGCCCACCGTCTCTGTATGAACCATAAACATCGCCATTTCAATGAAAATGTTTCTTTAAACAAAGTATGTTGTGTCAATTGATACAAAATCATAGTAGCATGCCATACTGTACCACAATATTAATGTCGATGAAAGCAGGCTGGCCGTCTTCTCCTTCGACAGGTTTCATACCAGCTGTTACTGCAAATATCCTATAATAAACTGAAAGACACAAAGAAATGCTTGGCTTGAAATTCTCATGTCCCTTGGGTGACCAGATCCAAACCAAACGAAGAACAAAGTGCGTTTGTCTCTAGGACACATTATCAACGCTGAGAGGAAGTGTCATATGGCAGGCCGAATGTGCCACAACTCGCGCTTCTGTGTCAACATTGTCACGTGTGCTGTGTCGCTTCACGTTGTATTCCCCCCCACCCCATGTAAAAAAAAAACCTCTGAGAATGATGACTTTACCAGTTACAAGTAGGTTCTCCATTTTTGTTGTTGCTGCACTTTCTTTTAATTGTGGTAGTTTCCAACATCTTATATTGAAGCAAATCACTGCCACAATGTTTAGAATTTTGAAAGCCATTGAATGTCGTCTATGACTAGGCCAAGAAAAGACCGGATCTGGGACTTGGTGCATGGCCTGGGGCTGTTCAGGATGGCCTCCACTTTGTCCACCTGAGGCCGGACTTCACCTCTCCCCAACTGATACTCCACGTAACGTGTTTCCTGCTGGGCCCACTCACATTTCTGCAGGTTGAGTGTCAGTCCTGCTGCATTGATGACACCTAGGACTCGACGAAGGTGCTCCAGATGTTCTTCCTAGGTCAGGCTAAAAACGACCACATCGTCCAGATATGCGGCAGTGCAATCCTCACAACCTCGCAGAACGCTGTCCATAAGCCTCTGGAATGTGGCCGGAGCACCATGTAAGCCGAAGGGCATCACTGTAAACTGGAAGAGGCCCAGAGGCGTCCTAAACGCTGTGAGGGGTCGGGACTGGCTCTCAAGGGGGACCTGCCAATACCCCATGCAGAGGTCCAACGTGGTGATGTAGTTAGCTCGCCCAATCCTCTCCAGCAGGTCCACTATCCGGGGCATCGGGTAGGCATCAAAGAAAGAGATGGCATTCAATTTCCGAAGAGACCCATCCTTCTTTGGCACAATAACAATAGGGCTACTCCACTCACTTTCCGACGGTTCGATGACCCCCATCTCCAACATCAAGCGGACCTCCTCCGTTAATGCCTCCACCAACCGTTCAGGTACTCGGTAGCATGCCTGTCGTACTGGACTCTGGCCCGGTTTGAGTCGGATGGCATGCTGCACCACATCAGTATGGCCTGGTTTCTGTGCGAACAGTTGAGGAAAAGTGTCTAATATGACCTGCAATTCAACTGGTTTCTTATCATCCAGGTGAGAGAGGTCCACTTTAGCAGGCTCTTTCCAGGCCTCCACCACTCCTTCAGAGTCATCCTCCTCCATCACTTGACGTGCCAGCAGTGAAGTGGTGGGAGGGCTGCTTCTTTTCTCCCATGCTTTCAAAAGGTTCACATGGTAAGTTTGTTTCCGTTTCCCCTTCTCTGGATGGAGAATCTCATATGTTGTAGGCCCTATTCACCTTATAACCTCAAAAGGTCCCTGCCACTTAGCCAGTAGCTTGCTGGATGATGAGGGCAGGAGTAGCAAGACCTTTTGACCTAGTTTGAACTCACGTTGACGTGTCTGCTGGTCATACCAACGCTTCTGAGTCTTCTGGGCCTCCAGGAGATTGAGTCTGGCCTCCTCCCTGTACCGCTCCAACCGGTCCCTCATTTGGAGGACATATTGTGCAACACCTTGCCCTTCTCCAGATTTAGCTGCCCCCTTCTCCCAGGTCTGTTTTAGCAGATCCAGAGGCCCCTGGACTGGCCAACCATAAAGCAGCTCGAAGGGTGAGAACCCAGTGGACGCCTGAGGCACTTCCCTGTAAGCAAGAAGCAAAAATGGTAACCACTTATCCCAATCCTTCCCTGTATCGGATACAGATTTTCTCAGCATCCTCTTCAGGGTTTGATTAAACCTCTCCACGAGGCCATCAGTCTCAGGGTGATAAGGAGATGTCCTGATAGCAGTTATGCCGTAACTCCTTGTGCAGCTGGCTCATCAGGCGAGATGTAAAGTTGGTTCCCTGATCAGTTATGATTTCCTCTGGAATGCCTACACGAGAAAAAAACTGGACAAGAACACTGATCAATTTTGGGGTAGTTATTGACCGAAGAGGAAAAGCTTCAGGAAACCGGGTGGCATAATCACATACGACCAGAATGTACTGATATCCTGCAGAGCTTTTGTCCAGGGGCCCCACAATGTCCATTGCAATCTGCTTAAATGGAGTAGTGATCTCTGGCATGGCTTGGAGGGGTGCTCCCCTCCAAGCCCTTGACACTCTGGGCATGTTTTACAATATTTCTGCACATCAGTGTACATTGAAGGCCAAAAGAACCGAGACCCCAATCTGAGGTATGTCTTGTGGTGACCTGTCCCTGTGTCCTGCCCATGGAATGGTGTGTGCAAGATGTAATACAAGTGACCTGCAGCTTGGCACCACTTACCTCCTGTTAGCTGACTCCTCCTCCTGATAAAGGGTGTCATTGTGAATGACATACACTGATCCACCTACTTGGGCGGTACGATTAACAGAGGTTAAGACTCTGGTTAATAGAGGCTTTAAGACAGGATCTGACTGTTGTAAACTGTTGATATTCTCGGGCACTTGCCACTTAACATCTGATACAGCATTTTCACGCATTTCACAAGATACAGGTGCACCCACATGTTTTTCTAACCGCCGTTGCCAACGTGTCTTTCTAGGCCCTTTTGCACGGACTACCACATAAGTCTGGCATAGGCTGTAACCCAGGTTGAGCATGAGATTTTGCCTGGGACTGTGTCATGACAAAACAAGATACATGTATTTTCAGGCCTGATACAAGTTCATGAGTATTACAGTGAGTATTACAGTATTACAGTATTACAGTGAGATCATATATTACAGGCAAATCCCGCCCCAAAAGCATAACCACTGGTAAATTCTCCACCACCCCCATTGTCATCAGATACCTTTGACCATCTACCTCCACTGTAAATTCAACCTGTGGCTCTGACTTGCAATCGCCATGTACACACAAAACCTCTATCTGCCGACTGTAGTCCATAGCACAAGGCACACAATCTTTCCTTATGAATGACATGGAGCTACCAGAGTCAAGAAGAGCAGTAAGGGGCTTACCATCAACCCTTACTGAAACAGTTCTAGACTCCCCCTCCCTGTTCTGATCACTCTGCTCCCCTTGTCTAGGCACATAACACAGTCCAGTCAATTTTGGTCTCTTCAGGGGGCAAACGGATGTCCCTGCTGCTGACAATGATAACATATGAAAGTCTTATTAAATGACATAGCAGGGTGTCCCTTGTCATTTGCCCCCCGGTTACCTTCAAAGGTCTTTGGTATACTGTCTCTAGGGCGGTTGTAGTCCCTGGTCTCTACCCATAGTGGCTGCAATGGGGCCCCCTTTCTGGTGTTCAAGTACTGCATGGCCAACTTCGCTGCCGTCAGTCCATCCTCCGGTTCATGTTCTCTCACCCACGTCCTGATGTCCGGAGGAAACATCTGCAGCAGCTGCTCCAGAATGATGCTCTCCCCCAGCTGCTCTTTGGACATCTGCTCCGGCCGCTTCTAGCGATGATAAAGGCCCTTCAGCCAGTGGTATGTCTCTGTCGGTGTCTCCCCTGATGGTATTGAGGTGGCACGAAGCTCTTACATCACACATGATGAAGATTATGGAGCGACTGCTACTGAAGATCCTGAGACCTCAGGTCCGCCACGCACTGGACCTGCTACAGTTTGCATACCAAGAGAAGGTGGGCAACTGGGCGTGGAGGATGCCATCACCTACCTACGCAGGACACACTCTAATCTGGACAACGGGAAGGGCGCTGTGAGAATCATGTTTTTTGATTTCTCCATTGCCTTTAACACAATCCAGCCCATCAGATTGAGAGACAAGCTTCTGCAGATGAGGGTCGATGCCCACCTGGTATCCTGCATAACAGACTATCTGACGGGGAGACCACAGTTCGTCAGGCTGAAGGACTGTCTCTCCGAGACAGTGGTCAGCAGCACCAGAGCACCACAGGGGACTGTGCTCTCATCGGTCCTGTTAACCCTGTACACCTCTGACTTCAGGTACAACACTGAGTCATGCCACATGCAAAAGTTCTCAGATGCCACCGCAATTGTGGGGTGTATTAGGTGTAGCGACTCCAAAAACCAGCCTTGTCGCTTGAGAGGAAAGGTGGGGGTCCTGTACCTGTGCCCTTTGTTGAATGAAGCACACTGCAGGTCTGAATGATCTTTGTGGTGGTTTTAATTAAAGATTCTTGCAAGCTACAACACAGCGGATCCAAGTGCACAATAGCGTAGTGTAGCGAAGCGCAGCAAAGCGTAACAAAGCGAAGCGAAGCGGTCAACAAAAAATTACGGCTACCCCGCTCTCCTCTCTCCTCCTGACTGCCGGTAAGCGTGCCTCTTACCAGGAACCGGCATTCACCCTGTGCGTCATGTGACCCACGCTCCTAACTATTACCACGGCAACCGGAACACCACGTGACACAAACACATTAACGACATTATGGCTCCTACACACCAGCCCCTTAATTAATTACTCAATAATTACCATTATCAAGTTAAATAAACAGGAGACATAAACGCAGCAGCAATAACAAACAACAATTCTACAAATTTGAGTCCATCAATAATAATAATCCACACTGGAATCTTCTTTCTTCATGTTTCAAGTCATGAGCCAAGGTCAAGTAAAGTCAAACATGTCAAAACGAGTTCACAGTCAAATGTGAGTTAAAAAAAACACGCCAAAAAAAAAATCAAAAGTAATCCATAAATCGAATTCTGAAGGGGTCCACAGGATCCAAAGTCTCTACTGAGGCCAGTTCGTCCTTAACCAGCGTCAGCTTCCTGCAGCAAAGAGATCTTTGTAATCGGGCGGTCCAGACAGCTGGTTTGTGTATTTATCCGCACCCGACGGACAAATCCCCTTCGGTCCGGAAAGGTTTGAACCACTCGTCCCATAGGCCATGAGTTCCGAGGTGCTGTGCTGTCCATGATGAGGACGAGGTCTCCTTCGTTGAGGTTCCTCCTTGTTCCTGTCCATTTCTGGCGCTCCTGCAGCTGAGGTAAGTATTCTTTCACCCATCTTTTCCAGAACAGATCAGACATGTATTGGACCTGTTTCCATCTCCTGTGTGCATACATATCTGTTGTCTGGAACACTCCTGGTGGTAAGGAGGGAGAAGTCTTTAACAATAGCAGGTGGTTAGGAGTCAATGCTTCTAGGTCATTCACATCCATGGAAGCCTTTGTGATTGGCCGGCTGTTGATGATGGCCTCAGCCTCACAAAGCACTGTATGCAAGCCTTCCTCATCCAGGTTTTGTACTCTCAAGGTGGAATTAAGTATTTTGCGAACAGATCTTATAAGGCGTTCCCATGGTCCTCCATGGTGTGAGCCAGCTGGTGGATTGAAGCTCCATTTCATTCCCTTCTGCTCACTGTTTCACTGCTCAATAGCACTCCTTAGTTCTCGCTCTGCTCCTACGAAATTGGTGCCGTTGTCAGAGCGAACCTCACGAACTTGACCTCTTCTGGCGATAAAGCGTCGGAGTGCATTGATAAAAGAGTCAGTGTCTAGTGATGGTGCAACCTCAATATGAACTGCTCTGATGGCAAGACAGGTAAAAATCACGCCGTACCTCTTCACCATGCTTCTCCTACTCTTTACTTCAAATGGACCAAAGTAGTCTAACCCCACATGAGTAAATGGTGGATCGTCTGGCACGATTCTTTCATGGGGTAAGTCTGCCATCTGCTGGTGAACTGGCTTAGCATTTAAGCGGCGACAAATCACACACTTGGACAGCACCTTCCTTATAGCTGTCGTTGCACCAATTATCCAATATCTTTCTCTCAACTTTGACAGCATGTGGTTCCGACCACTGTGTCCCACTTGCTGATGTATGTGTCGAAGGAGAAGCTCTGAAATATGGCTACCTTTCTCCAATATTATGGGGTGTTTCACTTCCACAGGCATAGATGATCTACTGAGTCGACCACCAACCCTCAGGGAGCTTTCGAAGATGACTGGATATCTTAATGGACTGACCTTTCTCCAGACTGGCCAGCTCCTCAGGAAATTGTTTCCACTGGCAATACTTGACAATGGCCAGCTCAGCCTGGTCCATGTCCTCCACCGTGAGACTCCTGGTCACGGTGGTCCTCTTAAACTCGTCAATCTCCTCTTCCGCAGAGGAGTCCTGTTGCTCACTGGTGAGCTCAAACTTTGCTAGGGTCTGATGTAACCGTTTCCTCTTCTCCACACAGGAAAAAAAACAGTCCTTTATCCTCAGGATCCACGCCACAGATCTCTTCAGATGTGTCCAGGAGGAAAAATACTGGATCAGGTGAGACACTGGCTCCTCCTCTGCCTGTATTGCATTAACCACAGCAGTCTTCTTCACCTCAGGATCTTCAGGGGAAAGCTGGCTGATGTTTTGTGGACTGATAGGCCACTCACTCTCAGGCTGTAACAGAAAGTGAGGCCCTGACAGCCATGTAGAATGTTTAATGAACGCCTCGACTTTAACCCCTCTGGAGGCTATGTCTGCTGGGTTGTTGGCAGTGTCCACATACCTCCATTGTGCAGCACGGGAAACTTTGAGGATTTGCGAGACCCGGTTAGCCACAAATACCTTATACCTTGAGGTCTCATTCCTTAGGTACTTGAGGACTGATTCACTGTCGGTCCAAAATACAGAATCCACAAAATCCATCTGCAGCTCTGTTCTCCAGAGAACATCCATTCGGCTAGCCATAGTTGCAGCTATGAGCTCCATCCTGGGGATAGTCACAGATTTTAGAGGTGCAACTCGAGACTTTCCCATCACAAAAGCACAATGTAGTGCAGAGTTCTTGTTCTTTGACACCAGGTAAGTAACTGTTCCATATCCATTCTCACTAGCATCACAGAAATGGTGCAGCTGCGCTGTACAGGCTTCTCCAAACTGAGGAGGTTTCAGACATCTACTGACCTCAAATTTTTCCAAAAGATGAAGCTGTTGGATCAGTTTCAACCAGTCCTTGGCGACTGACTCAGGTACAGTTTCATCCCAGCCTATCTCTCTCCTGCACAGGTCTCTCAAGATTTTCTTGGCTGTCAAAATCACTGGGCTCAACATTCCAAGGGGGTCATAGATTGAGGCGATGGTTGATAATATTCCTCTTCTGGTAAGTGGTCTGTCCTTAAATTTGACCTTGAACTTAGATGAGTCAGATTTTATAGACCATTCAACTCCAAGCACTCTCTCCACAAGTAGAGCATCCAACTCCATGTCCAACTGTCCCATCCCCTTTGCTCTGAGAATCACAGGGATGGTTTCCAGCAAGCCTGATTTGTTGCTCATCCACTTTGTGAGAGAAAATCCTCCCTTGGAGCATAAAGAGACAAGTTCCTGGTGCAGTGACACGGCTTCATCCTCTGTGGCTACAGAAACAAGGCAGTCATCAACATAAAAACAGTGATGTATCTTGTGTACTGTTTTCCTCACTGTAATGCTGACCATAGTCTTCTGCACAATTTCTGAGGGCATAGTTGGCACAACTGGGTGATGATGTAGCCCCAAATAAATGCACTCTCATCCTATACTCGGAAGGTTGTTTCTCCAGATCTCCATCTTGCCACCAAAGAAACCTGAGCAGATCGGTGTCATCAGAAGTAACTTGTACCTGGTGGAACATGGATTTGATGTCTGCCATTATCACCACAGGTTCCTTCCTGAATCGGGTCACTACTCCAATCAGAGAACTGGTGAGATCAGGACCTTGAAGAAGTTGAGCATTCAGTGATGTTCCTTGGTAACTTGCTCCACAGTCAAACACAACTCGGATTTTTGCCTTTGTGGGGTGGTAAACTCCGTGGTGTGGAATATACCACACCTTACCATCAGCGCGGTCTAGCTCCTCTTTGGGCACCTTCTCAGCATAGCCTTTTACCAAAAGATCATTCATAAAGGTGTTGTACTCACTGTAAAATGTTGAGTCCTTCTGCAGCCTCCGCTTGAGATGTTGCAAAAGTTTTCTGTTGTTTGGCATGCAGATGGTGCTTTGCTTTAATGGAAGGCTAATCTGGTAATGCCCATTCAGATGTTTTACAGAGTTACTGACTGATTCCAAAAACCGCTGATCTTCTCTTGACATGGCAGGTTGCTCATCTAAGCTGCTCTCAGGGAAGTCATTTTTGAACTGTTGTTGCCAAAGCTCCTCTAGGTTCACAACAGAGACCCTGTTGACGGTTATTTGAGGCTGTCCACTATCAACAGTCTCCTCACTACTGCCTCCCAGTGGTCCATTCACGGTCCATCCCAGCATAGTCCTTGTGGCAAATGGACCTCCATCCACACTACACAGCACTTCCAAGGCTCCAAGGCTTTTGGCACATTGGTTCCAATCAGGAGCTCAATTCCTGCATCAATTTGAGGTAATTGAATGTGTTTCAGGTGAGGCCATTTTCTAATATCCCTCTTCGTAGGAATATTTCCTTTATATACTGGCATGGACTCCTGCGTGTAAACTTTGGGCAATACGAGAAATTCATCCCCATGCAGTGCAGCCACCTCCAGTCCTAACAGTGTGTTGCTGCTCACAACCTTCTGCTGGCCCATAGTGCGTAGAAGGATGTTTCCTCTCAATCCTGTTAGTTGCAGTTTTTTCATAAGACTTTCTGTACAAAAAACTGCTGTGCTCCCTTGGTCCAAGAAGGCATATGTGGTGACAATTCTGCTTCCCCTTTTGGATTTTACTTGGACAGGAACTATTGGCAGCTTACAATCTTGGTCTCCAGCCCCTGTAAGACCACTAGACACCAGCATGTTGACACAGACCTCTGCATCCCTCACAGCCTGCCCTAAATCCTTTTCTCTGTGGAGTACAGTGGGGTGCTTCAGACTACACTTTGAACAGAAAATCCTCTTGCGGCAGTGCTTACTAATGTGTCCTGTACACAAACAGCCAAAGAAAATGCCATTCATCTTCAAGAACTCTATCTTCTTCTCATTTGCCATTCTTCCCAACTGTGCACAGGTCACAAGAGTGTGTCCTGCACCACAGTAAATACATGTCTTGGCTCCTGATATTTTGATTTCTTCATCCCTTTTTGCAGGTTGTGGTTTGTTCTCCACAGGTCCAACTGCAGTGGCAAAGCTGGCTCCTTTGGATCGAGGCTGTAACTTTGGTTTGTATGTTCCTTTACTTGGTATTGTAGGAGAATCTTGTATATTGCCGAAGACAGGATCTGTTAAAATCTTGACCTGTTTTCCAATGAAATCTGCAATATCACTGAACTTTGCTCTTCGTCGCTGACGTTCCTGTAGCTCACAAGCTTGGCTTCTCCACCTGTCTCTGAGCTTATACGGCAGCTTTTTTATAATGTTCAGCATGTTAGAAGGCATATCCAAGTCATGGAGATAGCGAACGTCCTCCATTGCATTACAGCAGCCTCTGAGGAACAAACTGTAGTCCTGTAGTGCCTTCACATCCTCGGTTTTAATTGCAGGCCACGAAAGGACTTTGTCCATGTAGCAAAAGGCAACCTTTTGCTCATTACCAAACTGCTTGTTTAATAAAGTTTTTGCTCTTAAATATCCATGCTCTGGGTCCATGTATTGACAGCTCCTCACTAGTTCTCTGGCATGTCCTTTTGTATGCTGTTCCAGGAAGTATAGACGATCTGAATTGTTTGTTGTATTAATTTCAACTCCATTTTCAAACGCCTTCATAAAACTATGGAATTTCAGTGGATCACCATCAAATATTGGGATCTCCCTCTTTGGTAGGGCTGCGAGGCATTGTTGTTGTATAAGCAGAGTTGTTATTTCATTTTGTTTCCTCATTATGCCGATCATCTGGTGCATTTGTATTGAAGTTTGAGGTAAGTTGTTGATGAACATATTGTCTGTTGGCTGATTCATTTTCAAACACTGAATATTGAGGGACCTTGTATAATGGTGTTACATTTCTCATTACAGTGTGTTCACTTAAATGTTTTCCATCCTTTATAGGTTTTGATTTTGCAGTTGCTGATGGAAGGAATTCCTCTGCATTCGCATTGTGTTGCTGTTGGGATTTTCCTTTTTTCCAAATATGAATTAATTCCATCTGAAACTCTTGATGACCTTTTCCCTCCAGTTGTGCTTCGTGTTCTGAGTATATTTAATTTTGCCATTTTTTCTGCAATTTCAGTATCCAGCTTTAGTTTTTCTTTCCTTTTACGCAGTTGTTCCTCCTCTTCCTCCAGTTGTAGCCGTGCTCTCCTTTTGTGTATCTCTTCCTCTTCTAGTGCGTGTTTTTCATCCAACAACCTTTGTCTTGTAGATAAAGCAGCCAGCTCCGCTTCAGCTCTTAAGTATGCAGATGAAGTAGCAGAGCGCATGGTGTGAGAGGTTTTATGAGATCCAACATTGGAAACACTGTCACTTGGTTTTATGTCATCTTCATTTCCATCACCAACATTTGATAAAGGTTCATTTGTTTCATCTTGTTCCACAAAACACATGTTTTCATTCATTTCAGTTGATTCTGGTTGTTCCTGTGGGTTATTGTGGTGTTGTTCAGTTTCCTTTATCCACAGTTCCATTTTATTTTTAAATGTTTCAACGTATTCCATTATGCTTGAAAACCATTCACCTTGTTTTTCAACCTCATCTTGTGGCAGTAGTGGCAACAATTCATCATGGGCATTGTTAGCATATTCACAAAGTTTGTTCAACTTCCCCAGAAATTCTTTTATTTGAGACACATTTTCCTTTTGTTTCATGAGCACTTTCATTTCTGGGATAAGTCCTTTCATTTCATTCACAAAACCTTTGCGATCCTTTTGCAGTTTTTCCACCTTATACTCCAATGCCTTTTCAGTAAGTTTTCTCACTCTCTTTCTCCCAGACTCCATTTCAGAGCACGAGATATGACCATTTGTTTGGCTCATTTTGACCGCTTTCATTCGGTTTTCTCAGTGAAACTTTGCATCTAACATATTCACATGAATCCACAGTGCGTTATGAACAAAGCATTTCATTTCAACGAAGCAGCATCCTCATCAACTCCATTGAAACTCCGAAGCGTCGCATTATTTAATCCACCATAAGCAGACATCATTCAAAGCACGCGCTGAGCCGTCACAGCGCACAGACATCATTCTCCGAACAGCATTTCTTCATTCAGAAACTCCTCAAACAAGGGCTTTCCAGCATTAATACACACGGATTCCTTATCCACAAACAAACAAGAAACAGGAAGCTCACCTGTTCTTCATGAAATGGCGTTTGGATGTGGCGTTATGCCCGGCGTTGCGGCACTTCCTCAGCGTCTTCCTGGCTCATTTGTGGCTTGTATTGCGAGCGTTCGATTCCATAAACACCTTTTTTTTGTTGACAAAATGTAGCGACTCCAAAAACCAGCCTTGTCGCTTGAGAGGAAAGGTGGGGGTCCTGTACCTGTATGACGCGCTGCCCTTTGTTGAATGAAGCACACTGCAGGTCTGAATGATCTTTGTGGTGGTTTTAATTAAAGATTCTTGCAAGCTACAACACAGCGGATCCAAGTGCACAATAGCGTAGTGTAGCGAAGCGCAGCAAAGCGTAATAAAGCGAAGCGGTCAACAAAAAATTACGGCTACCCCGCTCTCCTCTCTCCTCCTGACTGCCGGTAACCGTGCCTCTTACCAGGAACCGGCATTCCCCCTGTGCGTCATGTGACCCACGCTCCTAACTATTACCAGGGCAACCGGAGCACCACGTGACACAAACACATTAACGACATTATGGCTCCTACATTAGGGATGGGCAGGAGGTGGAGTACAGGAACCTGGTGGATGATTTTGTGCAATGGTGCAGAATCAACCACCAACAACTGAACACCTCCAACACCAAGGAAATGGTGGTGGACTTCAGGAAGTCTAAGCCACCTTTGCAGCCAGTCTCTATTGTAGGGGACAACGTGGAGGTGGTCACCACATACAAATACCAGGGAATACACTTGGACAATAAACTGGACTGGTCAGCAAACACAGATGCACTCTATTTCCTAAGGATGCTGTGGTCCTTCAATGTGTGCAGTAAACTCCTCCGGATGTTCTTTCAGTCTGTCGCACCAAGGCAGCACCAAGAAGAGGGACTCTGGGCGACTAGACTGGGCTGGTGAGGAAAGCGGGCTCCGTTATTGGCATGGAGTTGGCATGGAGAATCTTGTGAGTGTCACCCACTTCACAAGATTTCATACAAACAAAAGAGCATTTTCAGCAACAGACTACTGTCAATGCAATGCAAAACAAACAGGCTGAAGAGGTCCTTTGTCCCCATGGCCATCCAACTGTTCAACAGATCACAAAAGAGGAAGAGTGAGAATTGAACTTCTCAGCATAAGTAACCCCCCCCCCTTCTAGTCTTCTTCATTTCATTTAGTCTGTCCTTAAATGTTCATACCCGAATTAAGTCTCACCATATTTATGTTTATACTATATATTATATTAATATTTTTTCATATTAACAGACAATACTGTCATTGCACTGTTTACTGTTTACTGTTTACTTTTGTTTTAATTCTGTCAACAACGCACATACCCCTTACCTCTTAATTTTAATTACATTTTATTTTCTTCTTTGTTGTCTTCTACGTGTGTGTGTCTAATATATGTGTGTGTATATATGTAAATGCTACTGGATGCCAAAATGTTCCCTATGGGGGTTAATAAAGTATCTATCTATCTATCTATCTATCTATCTATCTATCTATCTATCTATCTATCTATCTATCTATCTAGCTATTTATCTATCTATCGCCGCAGATGCTCAGCAACAAGGCTGGAAAGCGATGGTTCGCCCAGTGGAAGTTGGCTGCAGAGGGTTCATAGCCACGTCAACATCCAGGCTACTCAGGGAGGTGGGAGTGCGAAGGAAGGCCCACAGGCAAGCAGTTAGAGACCTCTCCATGGCTGCCGAAAAGGGGAGCCAGTGGCTGTGGATGAAGAGAAAGGATCCGACCTGGGCCTTCAACTGAGTTGGTGGCATCTAGGGAGTGAACCTGGGACGCTGGGTCTCACTGCTGAACCCTCTGGAGGTGTCGTGGGCCAATCAGCGAAACATCAAGGAAAGAGGGTGCCCACTTGACAACCCGAAGGATGCCACCACTCAATTGAACTCCACAGAGTCTCATCGGCGCCGTAGGTACAAGTCAGGGATATCAACATCTAGTCCTACACAACAGATCTATCTATCTATATATCTATCTATCTATCTATCTATCATAGCAGTCCTTCTATACTGGAGTTTTTAGGAATCAATCTAACGCTCAGATTTAAGATAATTAAAAATGATATAGATTTAAAAACAGATCAGATAAGTTTTTTTGTATTATTACTAGAGTTTCCAAGGTGAAGCAGAAAAAGAAATGGATGTATGTCCACTGTACAATTAAAAAAAAAACTAAATACAGAAATCGCTGTACAATCTCCAGAAAGACCAATCAGCAAGTAGAACGTGGTTGGAGGGACACGCCCACTGGCTGCTTCCGTTCAGGGCTGAATAGCTCGTAGACGATTGACCCGCATTGTTAACCAACACATTTCATAACTCACACCAGACTTTACCTTCAGAGTTTGGGGTATATAGCGGTTTGTCGGTCTGAATGAAGATGTAGCCAGACTGGAAGGAGGCCAAGACCACTTTCTTCAGTTTGGTTTCAGGAAAAAATGCTTCCACGGCAACATAGTGCTTCTGGCCGGGGTCATCGCTGAAGTCCGATGCAGGGATCTAACTCAGCATGCAACAGGCACAGCATACAGGGCCATATCTTACCATCACTATTCTAGTTATTAGATACTTTAAAATGACACATGAATTAATGATTTAGCACAGTGATCACTGTATATCTGGAGGACAAAAATGGTCACACAAACAATTGATCTACCTAATGGACCTACTACACCGAATACAACCAACAGAATAACCACCCTACCTTAATTTCAGCAAAAGCCTGGAAATCGTTGCCTGTGTTTAGGGTCACAACTTTGGAGTCCAGAAAAACATGTTCGGTTGGGTATTTATTAACAATTATTGTAACTGGAATGTCTGCACCTGAGCATCCTTGACACTCCACAAAGATGTTCTCATTTGACCCGATATGCAACACGTTAGGAGCAGATAACACCTTCCTAGAATAGAAGAAAATAGGAACATAGAAAATAAAGCACAAATATATTCACAGTTTGTTAGCATAGTCTACATCTACAACATACACTGGTATCATTGAATTAGGTAATTTTTATTGACTTAATACAGTGTGACCAAAGTCCTTCTAGGTAAGTCCTCTCACTCGCAGCCATATTGGCAACGCCTTTCAGGCAGCTATTTGGTCTTAGCAAGACCAGGGCCCTCTGTAAATGTATAGGGGGAGAGCTGTATCTCCATTTTACGAGGTCTAAGATAATAAAAAATACGAGTTTGAAATCACGATGAAAAACAGACTAAAATTGCTGAAATGGTTTGGTGGTTTTGTATCAAATTAACTTTTTGAAAGCACTTTTTCTTACTGGTAATCATGATGCGCAATGCTTCACGACGATGTTTTTATCTACGGCATAACAACACCGGCACTAACAGCAAGACGTCATCGCTCACGGTCAGCTATCGCAGATCATGCCGCAATTTTGGATAAAGCAAGAGATCAACAATGTAACTTTAACCTTGCCTGTATCTGATTTGGTATTGACTGCTTAAGGGCCATGTCTGTTTGGATGAATAAAGATGATTAAAAATAACTTCCAAGGGTCGCAAAAAACGTGACTGCGTACGATTGGAGCAACGGCACTGGAAGAGGCGGGACACGTGCAAACAACGGCCATCTTGTTGTTATGAAGTTTCCCCATGCATTTCAATGGGAGTAATGTGTCTCCTCCTTCTATAGTGTCTCTGGTGTGATTGACCAGATCGAAAAATCAAGCAGTAAAGTTGAACTGTGTCTAAATAAAATGTTTCATAACCCCAGTTTCTTGTTTACTTGCACTGGCCCAATGCCACTTCATACAAAATACAGTTTTAACATTTTGAATTGATTGTCTAAGACAACCAGCAATAACGCAGCTTAGTTTTAGCTTTGGTAGGGATACTTCACAGACATTGCTGCACTCCCCCCCGCCCCCCTCAAAAAAAAAAAACACCTTAGGTAACACCTGCAGGTATACTGTCTATTACGAATGAGTTTGCAAAAAAATATTATATTAAATGCATTATGTAAAATACATTTCCGTTATATTAAATAAAAAAATCTAAATATTGGTAGGAACAATCCTCTCCTTCCCAAAGTTGGTCGTGCCTTGTCCCTCAGCCCCTATGCAAAATAACGCCCTTGGAATAGAAAGTACAATAAAAATGATATCTAACTATAACTGTAGGTGAATATAGCCTATTTCCTGTGTTTTATAATTAAGGTTTAAGGTCACAAGTATATACTTTCGATTTACGACTTTGTTTGTGATGGATTACGTTGGGAATGCTGAAATTGGTGCCTGTAGCTTTAAGAGCTTTTTGGGCTAATTTGCCTTACCTTAGCAGGTGGCATTGCTATGATTTGGATGGCACGAGAGGTGAGGAGTCTCACGGTTTTCTGGTCGTGTCAAGAAGTGTCAGGAGTAGGCTATTCATGACGTCTGTGTTTGTGCATTGTAGTAAGTGTCAGATAGGCTACATTTACGGATTTATACATCGTCAATGTCTTGGAAAAATAAATCTTCATAAAAACAATAACTTCGGAAGACACTCTTTGGATTAAAGAACACACGTCAGCCATAGAGTCTCACTTAGATCTTTAGAAGGGCTTTATTGGAAAACCCTACAATAACAGTAGGCTACATCATTATATATTGCATATAGGCTACTATTAACTGGTTCTAACACATCTACTAATACCTTTTTTACTGTAGCCTTGTTGAGCCAGTCTTTGCCAAGATAAGTAGCCTTCTAATGACAAACCTATCTGGTGGTCTGAACTGCCAACCTATCCAGCTACTCTGCTTCCCTCTACAGTAGTAGGCCTACGGTGTAGGAGATCCTCAGGTTCAGGCTTCAGCGTCAGACCTCAGATGAAAAGGTATAAGATCTCAGGAAGACCTCTGTCACACTCGCACCAAACAGCCTCATGAAAAAATCATCGGACTAAATGGCATCATGAAAAAACTTTTCACAATGAACAGCCTCAAAAAATGCCACACTGAACGGCATCAGTAAATAAGTTGTCACACTGAACGGCATCAGGAATTTTTTTTATCACACTGAACGGTATCAGGAAAAAAATTATCACATTGGACGGCATCAGGAAAAAAAATCATATTGAACGGTATCAGGAAAGAAATTATCACATTGAACGGCATCAGGACAAAAGTTGTCAAACTGAACGGCATCTAGACACATTCCTGTTTGTATGTTGTAAACAATTTTATGCTCCCACATGTGGTGATAAAGGGTAGATAATGTGATAATAATGTGATAAAAGGGGTAAGATAATGTGATAATAATGTGATAAAAGCGGTAAGAATGTGATGTAAAAAAAACACCTGATAAATATATCATGAAATAAGCGAATCATTTGCGCAGTTTAATTTGTTTTAGTTTTGATCCATAAATGACCCTTATGCTATTTAAGGGTCATGCTAAAAGGGTACTCACAAGGCGTCCCCGTAATCGACAGAAGACAAGAAGAGGGCCAGACAGGCCACGGGAAGCATTGCCAGACGCATTGTCACGCCCGATTGCAGGTCTGCAGTCTTTGGGGCTTTCCATGACCATGCTATTTATTGTGACCCACTAGATACTCCCCTCAATACACCCCTTAGGACAGCTGTTTGTTGTCTGAACCCTGTCCTCTACACACAGCTAGTTTCCCAGCAGGCTGTTAAGCAAATATTGGTTCTGGTAACACAAGTCAAATGTGGATCGATAGTCTGAAGTGCTGAATAAGATAAGATATTCCTTTATTAATCCCCCTTAGGAGAAATTCACAGTGACCAGCAGTACAAGGGGATAGATGGATGCAATAAGAACCTGACTATAGACAATAAACAATAAATAGATTTACCTAGACAAGATTAGATTAAATTAAATTAAATGCGAGCTCTTAAAGTCAGATCGGTGAAAAGTGAGAACCTGTATGCATACCAGTGTTGTTTTCGTCAACGATGACGATGACGAAATTATTTCGTTGACGCACCTTTTTTTTATGACGATAACGAAATGGTGACGAGTTTAACATGGCTCTATGATGACTAAAACATGACGAGACGTGTTTGAATTTTCGTTGACGAGACGAGACTAGACGAAAATGTTAGTGGGTCAGACGTTCAAAATGTATGGTCTGGTCCCGCCCACCACCTGGCATCACGCACCTGTGACCAACACGCCTGCGGCCAGTCACACACACGGTCCACATGGGTCAATGTTAATGATGGACCCTGGTGGCAGCGGCAAGGGGCTTGGTGGTCGGAAACGACGAAATGATGTTTGGACACATTTTGAATATAAACCAGCAGAAAGGAAAACGGAATGCATCGTAGAGGTAGACGGCGGTAAATGTGGCCACAAACTAGGTGGAAAGAATACCACCAATCTCAAGCGGCACCTGAAGACTCACCACGCTGATATTTATTCGAAGGTAAGTTACACCAAGTCCTGTTAACATATCATATATATACAATGTTACTCGACAATCGGCTTGTGATCAATTTCATAGTAAGCTTAACGTTTCCCACACTCCTCGCGCAAAATGCACTGCTAACTTCAGGCTAAAATTAGCTTGGTAGCGCTGCTAACTTGAGGCTAAAATTGAGCTGCTAACTTCAGGCTAAAGTTAGTTTAGTTGTGCTGACATTAATTCAGTAGCTTGCGTTACTGGTATGTGTAATACATGCTGGGATTTTTGGTCGGGCTGCAAGTGTAATTTTTGTAATTTCCCAGCTTGGGATCAATAAAGTATTTCTATTCTAATGCTTTATCCATGTTTGAGCGACTGTCTGAAACATCGACGAAAATGTAGCATTTGACACCTGTTGCTGTTCCCCATGTGTCTAAATGAACAGCACACTTGGCTTCTGTTACGTTAGCAGCATATTTAACCATGTTTAAGACTAGTTTATACTTCTGCGTAAAGTGACGGACGACGGAGACGGAGAGCCCTCTCCGTCAACGGAGAGCCCGACGGAGAGCCTCTCCGTCGTCTCCGTCGGCCTTAAATATTTTTTAAGTATCCGTCACTCCGTCTACGTACAACGGAGACCGCAAGGGCTGCGATTGGTCCTCTAAACACGTCATTTACATATGAATGACTCACAATGAATCACATTCTATCGCTATCGACTTCTATCACAACGTAAACACTGGCCACGCCATTTATGTATACGCTTTATACGCTATATATACGCTATAGGCTATATATACGCTACATATATACGCTTTACTATATGGACGCATAAAGCTCCAAAATGCAAGCCGACCTACTTGAACTTGTGAAACTTAAAAGAGACGGTGGCAAATTGCAAGTTTGTGTACGGTTTTTACTTTTAAAAGCATTTCATTTATAACGTATCCCCTTTTCTATTTAATAATTGATCCCCTCTGAACTAATTTTCCCTTTTGTACTTATTTGCTTGAATGTCATGGCCAGTCTTGCGTAGCGACCCATACTGGTCAAGCCAGAAATTGCATTACGTATCCGTCACCACGACGGAGAAGTATGAGGGCTCGAGGGGTGTCCGTAGTTACGCAGACGGATGACGGATTAGTCGGAGAAGTATAAACTAGGCTTTACATTCAGTAACGCTGCGGTCCTCCATATGTGTGTTTATGTTCCGTCAGCACGTTGCGATATGTTAAACAGGTCGAGTTATATGTGCACCTTTTTCATACGTAGAGTCTGCTAGCTTTAGGCTAAAACAGAATATACCGCCGCTCTTTTTTTTTATATACCGCTCTTTTTTTCTTTTTTAATATACCGCTCTGGGCTAAAAGTCGCTACGTCAGTGACATCGTGCAGCCCCAACCATGACCTGTGCTGTTTGTGGTGCGCTTACAATAAAGTTGGAGGGGAAAACGCACACAAAAAAACAATCAACAGTACAGGTGCATTAAAATTTTGGCCATGGTTCAGAAAGAAATCTCATGCCAGTCACGTGGTTAATAAGCTATTAAAACTTATTTTTATTCTGCTTCTGCTTTTGATAGTTGAGGCCATTCTATTTTTTCACTTTTCTTTTTCATAATGATGTGTTGAAACATGCATGCATATATGCATGTGTATGTAATATATATGTGTATATATACCTACATTTGTAGACATCTACAGGAGGTGTAGTTTGTATACAGAGATAGAGTAATTGTATCCCCCTATTTGTTTTTTCCTCATCCAGATCCCGGAGACCAGAACTCCTAAAGAGAAACCTGGTGTTCCTAAGAATGACAGGGCACAGTCATCCATCCCAGCAGCCTTCGCCGCAGGATCCAAATATAAGCCAGACTCGCTGGAACAACGTGCCAAAGAACAGGCGATTGCTCTTTGGATTGGACGTACTGGTCTCCCTGCTTGCACAGTTGAGGATGAAGATTTCATCCTCATGATGGAGACCTTTGATAAGAGGCTGACCATACCCAAAAGAACAAAAATAAACAACTTAGTTGACAAGATTTATGATGACGAAAAACAAAAGTACAAAGAGAGGCTTGCCACAGCACGCAAAATAACAATTGGGCTGGACATATGGACCAAAAAAGGACTTACAGCCTAATTTCTGGCAATTAGTGCATGCTTTTTTTGCACTGTGGAAAACAAAGCACAGCACATATTGTTGAGACTTGACCAGATTGCCCACCCTCACACTGCAGAGTGTATAAAAAACCTGTGTTGATCGATGCACAGAGGACTGGGGAATACCACAACACAAAATTCTGACAGTCATAACTGATAATGGAAGCAACATGATTGCCGCGTTCAAAGCCAATGAACCGGATGACCCCACCAGCTCTGAGGATGAATCCATCGAGACTAGTGACACCGAAGACTCTGAGGTGGTTGGAGAAGACCAAAGGTACCATTGAGCCATTGTCAGTACCATTGAGCTATGCTAGGTTATAGTCACTTTTAGCAATTGTTTATTGCATTGCATGATGTTTAAGATTAAGTCTTTTTTTTCTCTGTGCTTTTGTTTTATCTATCTAGGTTTGGGGCCATAGATAGGACCCCCTGTGTTGTTCACACACTGCAACTCGTGGTGAATATGATCCAGAAAGATCCGAGTGTCAACCGACTGCTGAGCAAAGTTAGAGTGCTTGTCAAACTCTTCCGCAAGTCATCAGTGGCAACTGAGCGACTGCTGCAGCTGTGTCATCTAACTCTGGTCAAAGACTGCCCTACTAGATGGTCCAGCACATATCTGATGATATCACGGCTTCTCCAAATCAAGGACTCAGTAGTTCAGGTCGCGGATGGGATGAGCTGGGACTATCTACTACCAAGTGAGTGGCAGAGGCTGACTGCTCTAAGAGACTTACTCCTCCCCTTCGCTGAGCATACCCAAATGCTCCAGAGCGACACACAGTCTCTATCCCTTGTGGTGCCTGCCCTTCTGGACCTGCAGGGTCACCTATCTGAGTTCCCCCATGCCCAGGGTTCTAGCTTCAAGGACCTAGCTTCCCTGGCAAAGAAGATGAAGGCAAACATGGACAAGCGATTTAGCTGCTTTCTTGATCACACTAACTCACAGTTTTCACCTCTCACTGCTGCTGCATGCTTCCTTGACCCGACAGTTGCACCTGAAGCACTCCTTGAAAATGATGACGAGCAAATTGAGGCGCTTCTGGGAAAAGCAGAAGATTACATTGCTCAATCAGTGCCACCAGTAGTACGGGAGGAGGAGGCTGAAGATGAGGAGCCAGAGGAGGGACAAGAAGAGTCCAAAGAGGGACCACAGAGAAAGCGGGTCAGATTCAAATTCTTGTCAAAAGCAAGCCGGCCATCCAGGTCTAGCTTCTCAAAGCCATGTGTCAAGGAGGAAATGAGGAAGTTCAAGGAGCAGCTCTCACAGCCTATAAACCAAGGGACTGCCCTTGAATTTTGGGCTGCACAGGGGGATTCTGTTTATCCGAGCCTAAAACCTATTGCCTTGGATCTTCTGGCCATGCCAGCATCTCAAGCATTTGCTGAGAGAGTCTTTTGCGTCACAGGTGACCTCAGTCGTGGCCGTCGAAATAGAGCACGAGTCATTTTAGAGAGAAGCGCTTTCCTCAAACTGAATCGAGGTTGATAAGCTAATTTTGCTAATAGCAAGCTGTTACTATTATTAGTGCAGATGTTACTGTGGTATTTCTTTTTTTGTTGTGAGACTGCACTAGGGATATCACGTTGCCCCCCCCCCCCCCCCCCATCTAATTCATGTTGTTAAACATTGTTGTTGTTATTTATTTACTTATTATTTTATTACTTTGTTTTGCACATGTTGTTTGCACAAGTTAAAGTTGTTTGCACAAGTTAAAGATTGACTGGGGTTGTATGATGTTTATTGTTTTTACAAATAATTTGCATCTTAATTGCACTGTCAAGGTCAAGTTGAGTGTATGTGTTCCTCATCCATTTTTGGGCATGTCTTTGCACAATTTTAAGAAATAAAAGACAATTGCCAAAGTAAGTTTTTGTTCTTGGCTTTTTTGGAGTAATGAACATTGATTGCATAATCCTTATAGTAGATCAGAAAGTATTTGCTGTTGGGTGGAAAACTTGTATGTCTAAAACCATTCCCTTTCTATTGTAATTATTGGTGAAAATACTTTTTTTATCTTATTTTTTTTAACTAAAACTGGACTAAAACCTTTTTAGTTTTCGTCGACTAAAACTGGACTAAAACCTTTTTGAGTTTTCGTCGACTAAAACTGGACTAAAACTATCACATATAGAAATGACTAAAATGTGACTAAAACTTATAAGCATTTCGTCCAAAAGACTAAGACTAAGACTAAATCTAAAATGGCTGCCAAAAACAACACTGATGCATACATAGTAATCATCACTGAGGTGGACAGTGCAGTTGGTAGGTAATTAAGTAATTGATTCATTACATTTTTTAAAACTAAATTTAAATTTCTAATCCAAATGTGAATTGTGAATTGACACAGGTAAATTATAACTTATTTTACAATTCATTTGTAAAATTCCACTGAGGTCTTTTCTCACAATGTAGGCCTATGGTGATGGCAAACAGTTTTGGCCAAATTAAAGGTTGAAACTGTGGTACACCCAAAATGTGCAATCACATGTGTTTTATGACTAAAGTGCAATTCAAAGAACCTCTGTTGATGACACCTATGGTCAACAGCAGGCTGCAGCATAACGCTTTGCTTTGGTGTTGCGTCTTGGTCTGATCACTTAGCCCATTTTCTCAATTTCATAATGCACTGGATGTGTGCAGTGTGTGGGTTATTTGTGTAAAAGTTTACAGCTATATGAAAAGGTATGACTACGATGGATGATGAAAAGGTAGTGAATGAGTGAATCATTCACTACTAGGCTAGGGCTGGTAGACTAACAATCATACATGATACATACTAGCATGCATTTCTTTTATATATTATTCAGTGTATTTTCCGATATATCTATATACTAGGGTTACTGTATATATTGTGGGCGCCTGGTCTACTATGCACAACAGTGGTGCTAGTGTGGCGAGATGCACGGGCTGAGCCCGTCATAATGAGTAGTAGTCTAATCGTAATTTCTTGAACCCAGAAATGTTGAGTACCCTAAAGTTTTATTGCAGAAATGTCATCTATAGGCCTAATGGATGGAATTTAACTTGGTTGCCAAAAGTTGCACTTTGGGCAATTTGCATAATTAGCATAAATAGGCAATTGAGGCGAGACAGTATAGGTGAATGGGGTAAAAAAATTAAATAATAGATATCACCAGGAAACTTTCTCAGCTGATTCCTTATGTTAAGATGAGAAAAAAATGTATTGCGTGTTTTTTGTATGTTAATGTTTAAATATGCAAATTGGTCATATCTCATCAAATATGCGCTCCTTTGCATACAGACAAATTCAGATTGTTTGATAAAGTCATGCTCAAAATATTTTTCCCAAGGGTACACACGTATACTTGGTGTCTGAGTTGGTAAAATCCTTTAAGGAACCTGATCTGGAGGCAGTGTTGACCTATGAACGGAGTGCTCTATGCAAAATAACTATAACAGCATGCACACGTGTACAAATGCACAATAACTATGTACAAGAACTATATACAACATGCAAAATAACTATATACAGTACAGCATGCACATAAACACAAACCCACAAGAACTATATACAGCAAAAGACATAACTTTATACAGCATGCACACAAACACACACAATAGCTTTTTACAAGAACGGCAAACAGCATGCGCACACACACACAAGCTGTAAAATATCTATTTAGTATGCACACGTATACACATATTTAACAACCACCACAAAATCCCACTCAATAGCCTTCATCATCTTCATCATTTCTTTCCTCATTCCCTTCAGTCTCATCATCTATTTATATATCATCACATCATTTATTTATATCTTATTTGTATGTATTGTGAATGGGTTGCAGCAGCGGACCTCACCCCCTTCACACTTGCAGTAGTCAGTGCAACTGAGACTTGCAGCATGGCAGCTGCAGTTTCCTTTGCTGCAGGCTTTCAATGTGCTGCAGCTACAGCTGGTGACATCAAGTAGATTTACTGGAGCCACTTCCTGGATGGCAAGAGCGGGCATGACAGCCCCTTCATTAGTAACCTCCCACCTAAACTTAGTGATGTCTCTGGCATCTGCAGGAGGCTCTCTCTGACCTGCAGCCTTCCACAACATGATCTGAAGATGAGCACGCAGGATGTGAAGCATCAGGTTGGCATCAGTTGGAGGAAGTTTTTAAGTTTAGGAGGCTTTTTGCTGCGACTGTAGATCTGGTAGCGACTGTTGTTCATCGACTTGGCCTTCTTCTGCCCATACAGTGCGACAAAGAACTCGGTCCCAGTATCTTTTAGGTCATTATGAGTGGCATCTGGTTCCCCAAGCACTGTATTGAGACCAGGAATGGTATTTCCTAGGAGTACTTTCAGTGCAGATGCCTTGCCCTTCCCACAGGGATAGGAGGCAGTGTCATCCCGACAGCACATGCATCCCCTGGAGACCTTGACATCTGTCACCCAATTCTCTGACAGTGGCATTTATATCCAGGATGGTGCCATTCCACTTCTCCATCTGCACTGTTGATTGAACATTGGCCTTCCAAGCCCAGCACACCAACAGAACAAATATGTCAGTGTCATCACTTAGAATACGTATTGTCGGAGCCCCTGCTTCAGCTGCTTGCAGCATGTAGCTAATGAGGGTGATGTCAGCCTCCTCATGCTTCACAATGCAGTCTGTGTGGTTCACCAATAAGATGTTATTAGTGGTGAGATCAAATGTGCACAGAAGGCGTGATAGCTGGGTCTTAGTTGATGTGCTCTTCATCACAGCTTCTCGACAAGGAAGGGGTGAGTTGCCTAAGCTTAGAATCAGTTGCACCAATTCCTCCTCGCCTTCTCCTCATGATACTGTTGGACAGTCAAAGGAGAGAGTGAGAGACAGAGAGCTGCACACAACCTTTTAGGTTCCTAAGTGCCGGAACTTCTGAAACCACACCCAGGCCACACCCACTGCCCCACCTTGTACCCCAGAACTGTGGGAAAATAAGATCCTGTTTACACAAAGGGAAAACGCAGATATTTCAACATGGTTTGGCCTCTCATTTACACAAAAACACAGTTTTGGCAAACTCCAGATTCACAGTTGAAAGTAAATAGGGAAACCGGCGTTTTTGCATTGTGACATGGTGGTCTCTCGTTTGTTTCGAATCTCTGATTGGCCACCAGTTTGCTCGAAGTGTTCATGTCACCCTTCCCCTGCTGTTTTTATCATTGGTGTTAACAGAATTATTTTCACAAACGAAGGAAGGGGAAATCATTTTTTTCCCCCTGAACACCCTGATATGTATAAACGTGACAGGAGACAGTAAGGGCTGGGCGATATGGACCAAAACTCATATCCTGGTGTTTTTAGACTGAATGGCGATATATCATATTGGTATTTTAAACAAAAAGGGCAGTGTTTAGTTTTAACCCAACGCCACAAGTAATCACCGACAACCGCTTTTATTTAGACTATCAAATTAGATTACAGACTGATCTGGGGGGATCCAAGCTCACACACAGTGTTTTGGTATGTGATGAATGTATGGCACTTCCTTATCAGCTCACTGCATGTGCTGCATTATCTAAATATTCAACATTTAACCAATGTCCCGAATTTGACAAGTCCCGAGTTTTATTTACGATCGGCAGTCGTCTTGGTCTGTCTTCGCCTTAATGGGTCGACACTGCCTCCTTACCAGGTTCCTTATAGGTTGTCACCAACTTAGCCCCCCCAGGTATACGTGTTTACCTTGGAAAATTAATTTTGAGCCTGGCTGCATCACACGATCTGATTTTGTGTGTATGCAAATTCGAGCATTTTTAATGAGATAGGGCCTTATTTGCATATGTAAAAATTAAAATATAAAAAAAACATGCAATACATTTTTTTCTCATCTTAACATAAGTAACCAACTGAGAAAGTTTCATGGTGATATCTATTTTTCTTTTTTTACCCTATTCACCTGTACTGTCTCGCCTTAATTGCCTATTTATGCTAATTATGCAAATTGCCCAAAGTGCAACTTTAGGCAACCAACTTGAATTCCATCCACTAGGCCTATAGATGACATTTCTGCAATAAAACTTTAGGGTACTCAACATTTCTGGGTTTACTATTGGGCCTATAGGAATTACGACTAGACTATAGGGCCGTTACAGCCAATGGTGTGCGTCACCGCTCTATTTATTTTGAAGTAGCATTGGGTCGGAAGGCGCAGCAATTGTCTTCTCGTCGCTTCCTGGTACGCCCCTCCAGTCAACTTGCTACCGGTATGTGTGCTCTCTCATGTACGCTGTAACTATAGCAGATTTGTTTGTGGTGTGGCCATTTTTCTCTTTACACACTGTGGTCGCTTTGCAGTGCTTCCATCTGTTGCTCGGTGGGGTTCTATCTTGGTCAGTGGTGTGTGCCGAAGCTACGGTTTGTGAACGTTCTCGCGTGGACCCCTACAAACACAAACATTCCGCGGCGCTCGGTGAGCTCGCTGGTTTGAGTGGGGAGCTATCAACTCTCTGGTATGTATTCCCTTGCTAGGAGGGCTATTGGTACTGTTTTTAGCATTATGTTTAGCACTAACGGGGTGTCCTGTATGCCTTCTAGGTACTGCGGGTCATGTCCAAGTCTGCTGCTGTTTTTGCCACACGGTGTTTGCTTAGAGTCAACATCCTTCCTGGGCTAGCTACCTGCCTGGACGCTAGCGGCGGAGAAGCTAACAGCCACATCTTTTAACTGATGCAGCTGTCTGTCTTCCGGTCATTTTGTGCCGTACCCTGTCTGTCATCGTAGTGTGCGTATTGGCGTGGGTGGATTTATGTGGAGTGAGTGGGAGTGTGTGTCCGCGTTCTGGGGGAAGTTTGGTCATCTTTGGGGATTTTGTTTATGGTTAGCCTTAGGCTAGCCTAGCTTCTGTGTTACCCACTGGCAGGAGGCCTTTTGTCATAGCTGCGGATAGCCAGTCGGCTATTACGCAGGTGATTCGTTGAAGCCTGCTTTATTTTTTTTGTTTATTTTCGTTGGGTTTCTTGGTATTCGTTTCAGGGGAGGCTATGGTGCATCTGGGGGATATAAGAACTGTGCTGTACTAATCCATCTTTCTGCAACTGAATGTGATTTAGTTTCCTTTTGTTTCCTTTTTCTCCTCATTTTCTTGCTGGTTTTGTTTTTGGTTATTTTGTTTGACACTGGTGGGAGGCCTTCGGTAACTGCTGCGGATCACCAGTGATCCGGTTGCCGGCCACTCCCCGGTTGGTTTGTCTTGTTTATCTTATTTTCTACTGACTTATATTTTGTGTGTAGCTTTGTCGTGTTTGTTTGTTTGTTTATTTGTTATATGCTCACTCATCCCCTACTTCCACCCAGTGTGCGTGAAACTTGTTTGTGGAATTTTTATTTTTAATAATAAAGACAACCTATTTTTGGAACCTCGTCTCTGGTGTCATTAGTCAACGAATCTGTGTGCTAAATTCGAACTGTGAGCGTTCTTTGGTTAATATTTCCCTGGGTGCAATTCCCAGGGTGGCGTTGTCTGCTACACCCTATTGATACTGCCACATTTGGCGTTGTCGGCAGGATTGAGTCTCCCCCCGCTGCCACCTGGTAGCCTCCCCAGACGTAGAGAATGTTGTCGTTTATGAACGCCGAGTGGTTGCTCCTCTCCAGGTGACTCTCGTTCAGTCGGGCATCCATCGTGGCCAAATATCGCTGGTATATCGCTGGGCCCGACCTGCTGTCCCTGAACGTGCTGGAGGTCGCAGGAGCTGCGAAGATCAGGAGAGCTTGGGGTTTTGGAGAGTTGCGTTTGTCCTGCTTTGTTTGTATCTGTTGTGGAAATGGGAATGGGACACCGGCGGAGGAATGCGGACAAACACGTTGGACGGTATTCAAGGAATGATTCTCCTCCCTCGTTAAAAGACGGTCACACAGCTGTTCATTAAATTCAATCTCAGCCCGTACAGCATAGCATAGGGCTAATCGGTCCAGCACGAAGAGCCAAAAAACAACCTAAGGTCACTCTTGCAAGCCACACAACAAAAATATGCCCACACTACAACAGTAAAGTCAATATAGGCTTTCAGTAGATCTGTTGTTAGAATAGGCTACAACATGCTACACAAACTTAGTATGTGGGAGGAGAGAAATTAATGGCCACTGATTTATTTTTTGAGCGGTCACGACTCACTCACCTCAACTAGAAAATAGCCGCAGGTTTGCCACTCTACTCCTGATGTAGGCTATGCATCCGTTTTAAAATACTTTGCATAGTGTGGTCAAAATGCTAAGGGGATATTTGTAGGAACTATGCCACTCGGAATGTACTAGTGTTACAGATGTTAACATGCGGTAGGCCTTGGCATAGGCTACATTTTTTTTTTACGTGTGATGAACGCTCGGTTCCAGAGTGGGGAGAGAGTAGGCGAGTTTCAGATCGTTTGCATTTGCGCATTTGTTGCAACGAGACTTGAGAAGATCCGGCGGAACTCGTCATAATCAGGTCAAGTTCCCTTCTGGTCAAGGCGGACACAGGTGAACTTCTCGTCAACAACTTCCGTTCTTCGTAGCAGACGAGTTCGAGGCATTGGATCTCCCCTGATTGATGCAGGCTGAGGAGCAAATGCGATGAATTTTCTGCATGCACAATGGCTTGGCTATGTGGAGAAATGTGTAAATAAAATAAATGAAATATAAAATGCATGATGAGTGGTGAAGTGAAAGTTCACAAAATCGTCTCTTTTTAATATGCATAGTTTGGGAGAGGGCACCAGACACGCCTCTCTGAAAGGTGTAACGTTACTTCTGACGTGGATAATTTAATGTCGGTATTCCAACCAACCAGGGCAAAGTTGAGAGGATGTTGAGGGGAGTGTCTTATGTCCGCACTTGCTCGAGAGAACATGCCCAGAAAAGCAGGGGGAAGTTGTTTTCCTGAAACCACGCGAGTTTTGAAAGCCAGGTGAATCGTCGCATCGGAAGTTCATCAGAGGTATTTCTGACGTTTTCATCCCAGAATGCATTCTGAAGCATGGCAAACGAAGCCGCATGCCTCATCTGAAACTCGCCTAGTGAGAGAGGAAGAGGGACCGGCAGGTCATTTCCCCGGTTGCATTACAATGTGGGGCAGACTAATTATATGGGAAAACTCGTGGTCGAATTGATGTTGCATTTCATTTAAGCTAGTTTTCAGTCTTTCATAATACCATGACATCAGGCAGTGTGAATCCTTTAAAAATGAACTGAGAACCACCATCAGACTAGTGCTAGCTATGGCTCTATTATTTTGCATTTTTCTTTCTACTAGCTGCTACCAAATGTTTGTCTGTGAAACAACCTTGGGTGTCCTGAAAGATGTTTTGAAAATAAACCAAGTTATATTATTGTTACCACTCTCCTGGGTTAATCTAATGTATCCAACCCTTGTCCTGGGTTATTTTTATCACAATCACCACCCAGTGCCTGGGTTAACTTATATCTAAATATCTAAATCTATATCTATATCTATATCTAAATCGGCAGTAACAAGTGTCTGCCGGCTCACGTACGCCCCCTTCAGGGTGCGGCAGAGTACTGGTCTGCCTCACCTTGTGACTTTTCTCTGCAGTTTTTTGGCCGATCAGTGGGTAAAAAACTACGTCACACAGCACACACATACATTAAATGTTTACATTTAATCTCTATTATTATTTTGATCTCTATTATTTAGAGAAAGGCAATAAACCACTGAAACACTATTATTTTCAGAAAGCTAGATGTAATTAAACATGCATTAACAGATGTGAAATGTTTTCCCCCCTGCAGTGTTCGTGTGCTACACAGATGGATGATTTTGTGAAAGGAAAACTACGAGAATGGCAACTGACAGACCTCACAGATAGTTTTGCAGGTAATTATTTCATTCATTATGTTTTGAATGATATTTAATTATAGTTTTATGTGCATGCTAAATAATATGTGTTCTTGTTCTTGTGTTCTCTTTTTCAGTTGAGGGTATTGATGAGGAGAGCTTTGGGCTTTTAGATGAGGGGACAATTGGGACCCTAATTCCCAGAATTGGTCTTCGATTGAAGTTCGTAAAACATTTCAGGGAATTTGTGAGTACAGCCTAACTGATCAATTTCATGGGAAGGGCCAAAAGGGGGCAAAATGGGTTTCGTGTGTTTCAGATGCAGAAAGAGAATTTCTGGTAACATCAAAGGTCTGTTAATCCACTTGCGTGGATTTCACAGTGTAAATTTTGCGTCAGAAGACTTTCAGTGCTGTGAAGATGGGTGTGGGACGACCTTCACTTATATTAATTCATTTAGAAGACATCTTCTAACACACAGTCCTGACTCTGAGGCTGACGACTTTAGCAGCAGAGCTATCCCAGAACCACAACCAGAAACAGATCGATTGGAGGTTAGGGAACAAATGGAAGTAGAGGAAGTAGAGGACTGGGATGGCTTAGACAATGAGGGCATTACAGAGAGAGTAGCTCTATTCCTGGCTAACCTCCGGTCAAAATCTGCCAACACACTTACATCAATTAACCATGTAGTGCGGCACACATCAGATTTGGTCGGCGATATAGTTGGTAGTCTCCAGACTAAAACAATGGCCCTCTTTGAGAAGCTTGGTCACCCTCAAAGGCCTGAGGTAGAGGAGCTGAGGCAGGTATTTGAAAAGTCTGGTCAGCCCTTCAAGGGGCTGGAGACAGAATACAAGCAGAGGAAACACTTTGAAATGTCAGGCCATTTTATTGAGCCTGTTGAGGAAATGTTTCCGGGGTTGTCTTACGTACAACGCATTCAGTACGTTTACATGCAGCAAGAAATTCGAATTTCTGATCGGATCAGATAATGACATGCGCAAGACCGGATCACTTGTCCGAGTATACATGCCGTTCAGAGAATCGGATTAACAGCCGGAGCATGGGCTGACTCTGGACGCTATGTGGCGCTGCGCATGTGCAGAATGGCACTGCACATGCGCAGAATGCAAAATCCGATTCAGATCCGATTGCTGAGTATACATGCCGTTAAAAGTCCGACTATGAACGAATTATCCAGGTGTTGTTATCCGATTTTGAGATGTCCGAAGTAGGTCCGAAGTAGGTCGGATTAAGGTGTTTACATGCACTTAAAAAGTCCGAACGATGTCTTATACGATTAGAAATTCGAATTTCTTGCTGCATGTAAACGTACTGATTGACTCACAAACTGGTTTGGTCAGACAGGTGACTTTACAAGATACATTCCAGCGTGTCCAATTGCAGTCCCTGCTGACAAAATTACTTAGCCTACCAGGCATTTTGGAGTCAATTATAGCTTGGCAACAAACAGAGGGTGATGTCCTTCAGGACTTATATGATGGACAATTGTGTAAAAGTCACCCTCTCCTCTCAAAGGAGTTGTCCATCCCCTTAATACTCTATGCAGATGACTGTGAGACAGTGAACCCATTAGGTTAAAAAACGGGGCTACACAAATTGGGTTTTATATACTTTGCTATGAAAAGTCTTCCATCTGACCTCCTGTCTAACCTACGCTCACTGTTTCTATTGGCTGTTTATAAGTCAGATGATGCCAAAACCTATGGCATTGATGCAGTGTTGCACCCAATTGTGGAGGAATTGAAAGGCCTAGAAAAAGAAGGCATTTTCTTGGAAGCTGGCAATTTTAAGGGGGTAGTGAAATTTGCAGTTGTTCAGGTGTTAGGGGACAATTTGGGAATTAATGCCATCCTGGGGTACACTGAAAGCTTTTCAGGGAATTATGTGTGTCGGTGGTGCAAAGTGCACAGAGAAGTGCAACGAAAGCAAACTGCCCCAGACCCTGAGCTACTGCGTACCATTTCTACCCACCGGGATGACTTAAGCTGTGTTCGAAATGTTCACTCGTTCACTCAATCACTCGTTCACTATATAGCGTTTGCTATATAGGGGAGCTATGTAGGGGGCTACTAGGGGACAAGTGAGCATGGCGATTATTAATTTCGGACACTCGGGATGTTATTGCTGCCACATATTCATGCAACGGATTTTCATCAGTTATCTCAGTCGCATAAACAAACGCAAATGCGAGTTATCACATGTGTAAAGTCATGGACAACAACGGTGCTGTTTTTGGATGAGTAAACAGGCTGGGATTTCTCAACTGCATTGAAATAACATTTGAAATATATGATAATATAAATAAAACCGTGTAATATGTGTACATCCTAACTTTTTTGTGGGTAGGGTAGTAGGCTACAACAATTATTAAACGATGGGGGTTGCATTAAGTTGCTATGTTGGCAGGCCCGTCGCCATGGGCGGGCCATGGGGGGCCGGGCCCGCCAACTGATACGCTTGTGCCCGCCCTGGCCCACCCACCCAAGCCAGATCACAGTCACAGATCTCAAATAAATAAATAAATAGATAAATAAAATCCCAATTTCATTTTATTGTACTTGTTTTGGGTTAAAACGTAGTGTTGCATAATCATTAAGACAATAAATATATTAAAAACCATTTGTTGGAGAATTTGTCTACGTATGTACTTACGTCAGTTAACGCATTTGTGGAGGGAAATGAAGTGTGAGTTTTCGCGAGCAGACATGCTAGTTTTTGTGCTTTTCTAAATATGGATATACGTAGCTGGTTTAAAACCCCAACATCGGTAACTTTGGATAAACCAAGACATGATGTCGTCGTTGGCAAAGAAACCCCTGGACCAATTTCTACCTCCGTGGATCCTGACGGTGCCAGCCGGCCCTGCAGCGACCACGAAGAGGAGCCTAGCACTAGCAGGTCAACTATTGTAGCTGCTGCCCCGGGCCCCACTGATGGATCTGTGAATGACCTCGGCACGGATAAACCCAATCAGGTCTTGTTGAAAAAATACCCCGTGAGATCTTTTGGTTTGAAAAGACGTTCATTTTCCTCTAGCTGGTATGTGAACAGGGATTGGCTCGAGTATTCCATTCAAAAGGACACAGCCTTTTGTTACGCTTGCAGAAGATTCAAATCTGTATCGTCAGACACAACCTTCTCTCTGAAAGGATTTAGCGATTGGAAACATGCTATCGAAACTGGCAAAGGCTTAAACAAGCATGCAGCTTCAGAGGAACATTTAGTATGTGAAGGGATGTGGCGAGATTCAGCAAAGCGCAAAGAGACCGGCAAAGAGATTTCCACTCTTTTAAATTCAGAACAGCTGGCTCGCAACCGATACTATATGTCAGCCATAATAGATATGCTGGAGTTTTTAGTGGTTAATCAACTGCCGTTACGTCGCGATACTGCTGGCTTTGCCTGTGTGCTAGATGCCAGCAGTGCTAGTTCCATGGGGCTGTTCTTGTCCCTTTTCGAATACTCCATGCACAAAGACCCAGAATTGACACGGATCGCAAAAACAATCCCCCAGAATGCCTGCTATACTAGCCCACAAATACAAAACGAGATAATCGAATTAATGAGCAAACTTGTGACAGAGGAGATAGTGAGACAAATCGGGGATAGCTGGTATACAATTAAAGTGGACGGAACACGGGATCCTTTGGGGCAAGAAAACATATCCATTGTTCTGCGCTTTGTGGACGAGAACTACAGTGTGTGCGAGCGCCTCTTAACCATGGCCACATCAACGAAAGGAGATGCAGAAGCCCTGACAAATGTCATCATCGATGAGCTGAATAGTGCCGGACTCAGCACTAACAAAATCCTGAGCCAGGTTTATGATGGCGCGTCGCTGATGTCGGGCAGGCACGGGGGTGTACAGAAATGACTGCAAAACAAGCTCAAACGTCACGTTCCCTACATACACTGCTTCAATCACCATTTGGTGGTTATTCATGCCATGTCAAGTGAAGCGGCAGTCGAAGATTTTTTTAAACTCTGCAACATGCTGTACAACTTCATTAGGAAGCCCACCATCGCTGTGCTGTACAAGGGAGAGACCCTGAAAAGACTTTTAGACCAGAGATGGACCGGTCACTTGGCCACAGTCAAGGTTTTGGTGAGCAGTTTCGACGACATTTTGTCATTACTGACCGAAGTGGAAAACAGACGCGGCCTTGGAGGAGCAGCAGATGTGCGTGTTGAGGCGACGGGCCTGCTTCGTGCCATTAGGCAGCAAAGTTTTCGTTTCATTGCACACCTTGTTATGAAGCTGTTGTTACTTTTCGAGCCACCCAACAGACTTGTAAACAGTGCTTCAGACTGCGTGAAGACACTGCGCACAGAGAGTGAATTTTCTGCCCTGTGGAATCTCTGTGCTCCTTCAGCCACGGCCACCCACGCTGTCCCGGGCCCAAGCAAGAGAAGACGCACAGTTAACAAGAGCTTTCATGACTATGCAGTCGAAGAAACAGTTGGGCAACCACAACGTGACATAGACGAAAAAAAACGAGTTCAAGAGATTGTTTTACAGCGTTATTGATGCTGTGCAAGGAGAGATGGATGCGCGTTTTGGGGAGCGCAGTAGCGAGTCGGCAGTTGTCAAGTTGCCGGAGTTTTGGGAGTTTTCGCCAGCGGCATGGTTCGTGCAGACAGAGGCGCAGTTTGCCATTCGTGATGTCACCGATGACGACGCACGCTACTTCCATGTCGTGGCGGCGCTGGGGAGATCCACCGCGGCCCGGGCCGTGAGTTTCATCACGAACCCCCCGGCCCACGGCAAGTACAGAGCTCTTAAGGCGTTCCTGCTCAAGACTTTTGAGCTGTCGAGTTCGGAACGGGCCCAGCGGTTGTTGGACATTCGGGGCCTCGGGGACAGCAAGCCGTCTGAGCATATGGAAATGATGCTCAACCTGCTGGGTGCGGAGGAGCCCAACTTTTTGTTTATTGAGCTGTTCCTCCGGCACATGCCGCCGCAGGTCAGGACAGCGCTCGCTAATACGAGGATTACCGATCCCCGCGCATTAGCAGAGGAGGCTGACCGGTTTTTCCTGGCTGCCCGGAGTTTCGTCCCCGAGGTACTGGCCCCGACGCACACTTTCAAGGCCCCGGACAGCGACAGGCGATCCGGCAGGGCCCCGGGCGCGACCGCCAGCACGGGTATGTGCTATTTTCACGCGCGTTTTGGCGTGAAGGCGAAGAGGTGCCGGTCCCCCTGCAGTTTCAAACCGAAGGGAAACGACAAGGCTTGCGCTCAGTAGTGGCCGTGAGCGCAGGCGCATCGACACGGCTGCTATTCATCAGTGACACTGTTTCGGGCCGCAAGTTTCTGTGCGACACGGGGGCCCAGAGGAGCGTCCTGCCGGCTACGACCGACGACACCGCAGCTGGTGGACGCGGTCCGTGTTTGAGGTCCGCTAACGACACCCCTATCCGCACGTATGGCACAAGGGCCGTCGACCTGTGCTTTGGGGGCCGGTGGTTTAATTGCACTTTTGTCGCAGCAGACGTCTCCTTTCCCATCCTCGGCGCGGACTTCCTGTGTGCGCATGTCTTGCTGGTGGACGTCAAGAACAGCCGTCTGGTGGATGCAGTGACGTTTTCTTCGTTCGCGTGTGTCAGCGGTGAGGCGGCGTATGGCGGCCTCTCCAGCTCGCTCTCGGAGGGTGACTGCTATCAACGCCTTCTCGGTGAGTTCCCCTGTTTGACCCGACCCACCTTTTCCGCTGCCACTGCCAAGCATGGAGTGGAGCATCATTTAGGCACTACTGGCCCGCCCGTCTATGCTAGGGCCCGGCGGCTTAACCCCGACAGGCTGAAGGTAGCCAGGTCCGAGTTCGCCAACATGGAGCGGCTAGGCATTATCCGCCGCTCGGACAGCCCTTGGGCTTCGCCGCTCCACATCGTCCCCAAGCCAGACGGCGGGTGGCGCCCTTGTGGAGATTACCGCCGCCTTAACGATGCTACCAACCCGACCGCTACCCGATCCCGCACATCCAGGATTTCTCGGCGCACCTGGCGGGCAAAGGCATCTTTTCGAAGGTGGACCTGGTGCGTGGCTACCACCAGGTGCCGGTGCATCCCTCGGACATTCCCAAAACGGCGGTGATCACACCGTTCGGGTTGTTCGAGTTCCTGCTAATGCCTTTCGGTCTGAGGAATGCCGCTCAGACCTTCCAACGGTTGATGGATTCGGTGCTCAGGGAGATGCCTTTCGTTTTTGTGTACTTGGACGACATCCTGGTCGCCTGCTCCTCTGAAGCTGAGCACCGGGCGCATCTCCGGGACCTTTTCATAAGGCTCGACCAGAACGGCCTGATTATCAACCCGGCGAAGTGCCTGTTCGGGTTGTCCTCCATCCATTTCCTTGGGCATCTCATTGATAAGGACGGGGCCGCCCCTCTTGCCTCGAAGGTGGAGGCGGTTTCTGCTTTTCCCCGCCAACACACAGCCCGAGCGCTCCGTGAGTTCCTGGGGATGGTGACCTTTTATCACCGGTTCATCCACCGGGCAGCCCACATCATGCGCCCGCTGTACGAGGCCCTTAAGGACAAGTCCCCTGGCCAGGCTGTCGATTGGACGGCTGAGAGAGAGTCTGCGTTCGTGGCCACGAAGACCGCTCTGTGCCAGGCCGCCATGTTGGCCCATCCGTCGCACACGGCTCCCATCTCCATCACCACCGACGCGTCTGACTACGCCGTCGGCGCAGTGCACGAGCAATGGGTCAATGGGGCCTGGCAACCACTTGCCTTTTTCAGTCGGCAGTTGACCCCCAGGGAGCGCAAGTACAGCACTTTCGACAGGGAGCTTCTTGGTCTCTGGCTGGCGATCCGTCACTTCCGGTTCCTCCTGGAAGGCCGTGAGTTTGTGGCTTTTGTCGACCACAAGCCGCTGACATTCTGTATGTCCAAGGTGGCTGAACCGTGGTCCGCCCGCCAGCAGCGCCAGCTGGCGTACGTCTCCGAGTACACCACCGACATCCGGCATGTCTCCGGCAAGTCCAATGTGGTCGCTGACTGCCTCTCCAGGGCGGTAATCGGAGCTGTACATCTGGGCCTGGATTACATCTGCATGGGTGCTGACCAGGCCTCCGACCAAGAGGTCCAGTCCCTTAGAGCGTCAGAGACCGGTTTGCACCTGGAGGAGGTCGCGGTTGGCGGCTCGGGCGTGAAGTTGTGGTGTGACGTCTCCACAGGTCAGCCTCGGCCTCTTGTCCCTGCGAACTGGCGCCGGCCCGTGTTTGAGGCGTTGCATGGCCTCTCCCACCCCGGCGGTAAACCGTCCGTGAGGTTGGTATCTCAGAAGTTTGTGTGGCGGGGGCTTAAAAGGGATGTGAGAACGTGGGTCGGCTCATGCGTGGCCTGCCAGCGTTCCAAAGTGCACCGCCATGTTAAGGCCCCCCTGGAGCGGTTCGCCGTCCCCGAGAGGAGGTTCGACCATGTCAATGTCGACCTGGTGGGTCCTCTTCCCTCCTCCCATGGGTTTACACACCTCTTGACGATGGTCGATAGGACGACCCGCTGGCCGGAAGCTGTTCCACTCTCCTCGACGGCGGCTGCAGACGTAGCCCGCGCCTTCGTCGGAACGTGGGTTGCGCGCTTTGGGACCCCTTCCGACCTCTCCTCAGACCGTGGCCCTCAGTTTACTTCCGAGCTGTGGAATGCGGTGGCTGAGGGGTCAAGCTGCACCGCACTACCGCTTATCACCCCCAGGCCAACGGGTTGTGCGAACGCTTCCACCGGTCCATGAAGGCAGCCCTACGTGCCAGCTTGAGGGACGGCGACTGGGTGGATAGGCTTCCATGGGTGATGCTCGGCCTTAGATGCGCCCCTAAGGAGGACTTGCAGTCCTCCTCGGCGGAGCTAGTCTACGGTCAGACGCTGCGGGTGCCTGGGGATTTCATTCCGGACACCTCGGTTCCCTGGTCGGCATCCAGGCAGCGTTCCTCCCTGCGGGAGGCGGCCGAGGCGTTTGTGCCCGTCCCCACGTCGCAACACGGCGCCCACGAGTTCCGGGTTCCTCTTGACCTACGCTCGGCAGACTTCGTGTTCATTCGACATGACGCTCACCGCGGCCCCCTTTGCCCCTCCTATGATGGTCCGTTCAGGGTTGTACGCCACGGCGACAAGAGCATAGTGGTGGACATTGGGGGTAAGCCGGAGACTGTTTCTGTTGATAGGGTTAAACCTGCTCACATGGATGTGTCCGGATCGACGGACGTGGCTCAGCCTCCACGACGGGGCCGGCCTCCGGTGTCCCGCCCCTCGCCACCTGTTGACGCGCCCTCGGCCTCGTTGACCCCCTCGACCTCCGGGATGGTGGACGACACCGCCGTACCTGCTGCTGCCCCCTCCTCCTCCTCGGCCCCGATCACCCGCACGCGCAGGGGTCGAGTCGTCGCCCCCCATCGTCGTGAGGACTTTGACTATGGGTGAATTCTGGGGGGGCTTGTGTGGTGGTTGACATAATTCACCCACGGAACTATGGGGCGGGGGTGTGTTTTACACACGGACCGTAGGCGAGCGGACTCCTCCTTGTAGTTCAGAGCGTGATGTTGTTTGGTTTGGCTTTATGCCTGTTTATCTTGTCAACGTAAAATAAAGTTCCGTTCTGGATACTCCGCCTCCGACTCCCGTCTCTCGGCACTACAATACCATGATATATCCGTTAGTTAAATGTTTTAAATTTTCCATAGGCTCACGTGCATAATAGATCTTACTGATCTCAACGTAAGCTAACTCAACACAACTTACCGTTAAAAATGGATCCAATTCAAGCATTAGTTTTTACTATCTTAATGAAAGTGTTGGTGCTCCGACAAAGGAGACGAAATGACACTGCAAGGGCGAGACGTCTTCGTATTTTACTCGCCAGACATAATATTAACCATATGGCAAGGGTAAATATCACATTTACTATAGCAGCGTTACTGTTAATGTTAACGTGATGTTAATGCTAGCGCCCTTCTTGGCGAGGGGTGATTTCATTCAATAGTAGCCTAACACTGTTTGCTTCTAGAAAGTCTGTCGACACCCTTTGTCATTCAATTAGTATATATATATATATATATATATATATATATATATATATATATATATATATATTTGAACATTTAGGCAAAAGTGTTCGTAAATTAGTTGTTCCACATCAGTCTTTGCCTTTCAGAAGTAAAAAAATCTATATACAGAAGTAAAATAATTTATATTGCGATCAGAGTTCTCACCTGATCGCAATAGACGTAGACGTGGGGAGCCAAGTAACCTTTCACATACAATTGGCTTGCAGAAAAAAATATTTTTAATTAGCCTGCAATGAGGTGTCGACAGCCTTTAAATTTCAAGTGTTGTTACACAAAACATTTCTATCTTACTTCTTATTTAAGTTCAGTTGTCTTATTTAAGCAGTTAACTATGATATATGAACTTAAAATGCTACAAAAATAAAACACACTTTAGTAGTTTAGCAGTGACACTTTATTTGGTGCTCTTTACAGCCGGAGCCGGCAAGATACTGTGTCAGGAATGAACACATACCCCTGCTACAGTTGTTTTTGGATGGGACCTCTGACCTGAAAGTAGATTTTCGCCTGAGCAGACCAACTGCAATGAGGCTGATTGCGCTCTTGCGCACCGAGGATCAACAGTGTTCTGGCTGGGGCCTTGAGCTAGAGGTCTTGGTATTTCTATTCTGGCTTGCCAGTGCCACCTCTTACAGAGTGGTGTCACGGGTCTTTGCCATGCCACGCACTACCATTCATGACATCGTCCACAGAGTGTCAGGGAAAGTCCTTAGGCTCAAGGAACGTATCATCTCCTTCCCCCATGCCATGGAGCTGGACACCATCGGTGATGGTTTTGCGCAGCTAGCACATTCCCCAGCCTTTTCTAAGGTTGTGGGAAGTATTGATGGCTGCCAAGTTAGAATCAAACCTCCATCACAAAATCAGGCATGCTATTTGAACAGAAAACTTTTTTTTTTCAATACAGCTGCAGGCGGTGTGCAACCGCCTGCAGCTGTATTGGGGCTGTTCCTGGACATTTGTGTTGGCTACCCAGGGTCAGTCCACGATGCCCATGTATACAGGAACAGCCCCATTTTTGCTGACAAACTTTACCCCCCACAGGGTTACCTTATCCTTGGGGACGGCGGGTACCCCTGTATGCCATCCTTGATCACACCATATCGGGAACCTGTGGTGAGGGCAGTTGACAGGCAGTTTAACCATCATCACGCCAAGGCCCGTTCTGTAATTGAGCGGGCCTTCGGGTCTTAAAAACCCGCTGGAGGACAATTTTTCTTAAAGCCCTGGAGGTGAAGCCCACGTTTGCGCCGGTGGTAATTGCATGTTGTGCGATTTTGCACAACATTGCAATGGAGCTGGATGACTTGCCCTTGGAGGAGGTGGTAATCATGAGGGATGACAATCAAGATCAGCCTCACCAACAGCAGCTGGATCCTAGTGGGGAGGAAGTGAGGAGGCAACTGGCAGCTGCTGTGGTTGGTCCAGTCCAGGCTGTGGCTCCAGAAGGCCATGATTACGTCTAAATTAAAAATATATTTTTAACCCCAATATTATTTTAGTGTATGAAACATTGTTTTCAGAGTTTCTACTTTATGCAAATACAAGCCTACAGTAAAACATAAAAAATGATAATATTGAAAATGTAATTGAAGATAATTTATTAATGAATTAAACACAAAATAAATAGTAGTAAAAAAATAAATAAAAATGACAATTTCTCCAACAGTCTCTCCAAGATACTGAGGAGCCAGCCCTCCCGCTCTTCATCCCTTCTGGCCCGCTCCTCTGCTCTCTCTGCATCCCTTTCGAGGAAGTCAAGGACAGGGTCCACCTTCCTTTTCCCTGCCCTCTTCCTTGGGGTTTCTGCATCTGCCTCTGCCTCTGCCTCTTCCCGTCTTGGCTCAGGGGAGGCAGACACCTGAAAGTGGTCTCCTCCTGACGACGTGATGAGGACTGGGGGGCTGATGGAGGGTTTGTCCCCCATCACCTCGTCCATCAAGCTGTACCACTTCCAGGTGCCTGCAGTGGTTTCCCCTGACTCGGTGCTCACTCCCGTGGGGGGCTTTTTGAGCTCCTGTAACATTCAATGTGGTCACAGTTAGGGAATTGAATCTGCAACTTTGTGCCAAAATACATATTAAGACGACACAAGACAAATGGCCTATCTAACAGCAGTGTACAGTATGAAGCATGTCACTGGGGTTATCAAGTGGGCACCCTCATTCACCGATGTTTCGTTAAGATACACTTAACAAACCTAGGCATGGTCTAGGTTGGTTAGCATGGGTGGCACATAATGGAGGCTTGAGGCTTGAAAATAATGTTTCAGAGGTGACAAAAAGGCAAGGAATGGCATGGATAGCAGCAGTAAGGAGGTCCAAGGTTTTTCACGCTAAGTTTTCATTATATTTTCATGGCAGACCATAGACCAGAACACTAGCCTGATGCCAGCCCATGTAAACTGGCCAAACATGCCCATAATTCTTTGCATTTTGATGACGTTGCTGACCAATTGGTCACATGTCTTAGCGATCTCTATAAATACAGATACAGCAGACAGGTGATGGTGTTTCATTAGCACTACATTTTAAGATCACAAACACAAAATATTGAAACAAACTACTTACTTTGTAGGTTTTTTTTTTTAGATTCTCCCATTTCTTTCCTGCCCTGGCAGGGGAGACCACTGCCTCCAGCCCCATCTCCTTCAGGATAACCCTTCAAGAACAATTTGACCATCATTTCACATGAATATCACTTGGTTAAAATTCTTGTCTTTTTTGTGTGGTTTTAATTATGTATTTGATGTATCTATTAACAACAACTTACTCCCATCCATGCTGGGCAGCGTTTCTCCTCTCCTCCATGTCCTCATCAGTCCCTGAGCAAAAATACATCCTATTAATCAGAAAAGTCACGTAATTCAAATACATTTAAATTTAGGCTAGGTTGTTATCGCCTTAACGGTTCTATATTTGTTCGTTTTGCTCTTAATTATCATTTGTTTCTGTGATTGTGCTACAAAACTATCAATCTCTGTAGCACTGGTGCATCGAAGAGCCCTGCTATGCCAGTAGGCCATGTTACGTGTGTTTCACTGATCCCGTCGTCATCTAACGTCGTCTTAATAATCAAATTAGGCTACCTGACATCTGAGAAGCTAAGATAAAAGGTTTACATTAGTTACATTGGCGTTGTGTGTGGCCTGAGGTCACGTGTGTTCTTTTCACGGTTAAGTTAACATTAATACATGAAACTTGAAAGCCCATGGTTCAAAATAATTATTAAAATAGTAAGTTGGTGACGACGTTTAAATAGCCTACAACTAACGGTAGCTTGTAGGATGATAACGTTGTTGTGAAATTACAATTACATGTGGGGTTAACAGAGTATTTTCAGCTAACGTTAACGTATCTTAACGCCAACGTCAAACCAGCTGAGGTAGTGTTAACATTCACATTAGCGTTAATTTGCCTTAACGTAAAGACAAGTAATCCAATCGTAACGTTAATTAAAATAATATTGCGATGACTACATTCTGACTCAACTGGTTACACAGGAATTAGTTCATTGTTAACTTTATATTAACCATCAACAACAAAACATCACTTACATTTGTAGAGCATAGCGGTGTCCATTTTCTCAGCTGGGCTGGCGATATCATCTGTAGTCAGCTGGCACGCAGACGGCTGTTTTGTCTTTTCGCGGGAATCGGGATGGTCCGCAATGCATTTTGGTCTAGGTCGATTCAGGCAGTGTACAGCTTCTGTACCCTCGATTCAGGCAGTGTACAGCTTCTGTACCCCTATGTTGACAGTATGATTCCAACTGTCTGCCAATCTGTTTCCCATTTGCTGCCCCGCCCCTTACGTGAACAGGAAATTAACGCAACTCCTTAAATAGGGCGCAGTGGCTAATGGCGCAAAGCTGCTGCGTCGTAGACGCTGCTACTTCCACCTCCGTGGTCTGGTCATCGCCTCATGGCCCTTCGCATTGCCACATCGGGCTACAGCACTGATGGCTTGCGTTGTCTGGCGTGCACTCCTCCATTGCGTCGCTCCGTAAATTGTTGGTTTGCTAATCTCTTCCTTCAGGTAAGATATTTACTAGTGATGGGCAGATGAAGCTTCTTTAGACTTTGAAGCTTTCCAGCCAAGTGGTTCGCAAATAGGTTCATTTCTCGACGCTTCATGTGCACACAAACACCCCTGCTGGTCAAAATGTGCTACAGGCGTAATTCATGCTATGAATGAGAATTACATTCACCTTCATATATATTGCATTTATGGTTCATGTATTGATCCAAATAAATAAAATGTATATTTGCATGTGTACTCATGTGTAACATGAAAATAAGTGGAATTCTGTAAACAGTGTTTCAATATGTAATTGTCATCAACACTGAAACTAACTATAACTCACACTGATACTCACTGACACTCACACTGAAACTCACCGAAACTCACACCGAGACAACAAATGTGCCAATGAGGCAGGTGGCTCAGTGACGGTTTATGCGTTTGTGAATCCCGCCCAAATTTCGAGCATCCGACGAACGAAGCTTCGTTTGTCATCAATGACGTCACCGCCCCCAAATGGTACATAACGCGATACGCGCTCCACTTAAAGAGCGGCTTGCAGGTTAGAGACTCCAGTGGATCAATATGTAGGAAAATAATTTAGGCAATAGATTTTCACAATAATATACTCATATATACACTACATTGACTTCTGGAGTCATTTTTGTGAATTAATTTTACTTCCGCAAATAAAAAAAGCCAAACCGGACGTGACGTAGAAAAAGGGAGTCCGGTCTAGTAGTCCGGTCAGACTGTACACAAGAAATGGATGGATCTCAAGCCAGTTTTGACACTGAAGAGGTTGTAAATGTTTATTCACAGGCATATGATGGACCACAGCCTTATAATTATGAGCCTGCTAGGCGTCCAAGAGACCAGGAACAGACCAGGGTTAGAAGGAATAACGGTCAGAGGAGAGAAATTGAGTTATGTTGTGAGGAGAATCGGTGGAGAACTGGGCAGGTGTCGTGAGTAACCGGCGTTGGCTAACGATGTCCGCTACGTTCACATCACAGCATTGTAAAATTTGCTGTCGTGTATCAGGCTATAAGAAAAGTAGTATTAACACAGGCATGAGTAATTATACTTACCCAGAACAGAAACCAGCGTGCACGTATCAGTCATATCTCGACTCGCACTGTGTAACGTTAATATAACTACAACTACGTTATACAACGCTCTACCGTTAACGATGGAGGGAGGGACGGAGGACCATATCCAATTTGAAATAGAATAGTGAACAGTACAACTAAGTATGGAGATAAAGAGAAAATTTGAGATATTAAAACAATCTCAATCTTATTTTCTCTATTACAAGTTGCCCATATTTAGAACCTCACTACTTATATCACTTTTCAAAATTAATATGACTACAAATATTGATATTATGTCCCTATCCCCAGGCAATACCGCTACACAGCTTACAGACAGCTTGCCCACTGGGCCTATGGCATTCTGGGCAGACACATTAGGAAGCCCTTACCTTCATGTGTTGTGTCTGCCATCAGAAGACAGTTTCCAGAGGAAGGAGGAGTTTATGAAGGTTTTAACTGGCCTCATTTGGGTGATGATCAATAAAAAATACTCACAATCACAAAGTGTCTTACTGTATAAAACCTTTTTATGAAGTTTAGATAACATATATGTAACAGGTCTGCATTGATAGTAAAGCCTGCATACATCAGCAACCCAATAACAAACATGTGGCAGAATCACGAGGGTGGAATGGTTCTGACAGCGCCACTTGGGGGAAGTTAGCCCCCAGGAAAATTAAATTACTATTTAAGGTCACTCAGGTTCGAAATAATCCCACGGGGCAAGAGACGGTGTACAAAAGAGGGAACACTTTATTCACACAATTAATGATTCTTCTTTTAAAATGATGCTGAGCATGAGGAGAATAAATGAAGGGACCGGGTGGGGGCCTACCGGACGGCAGAGAGGCAAAACCAAGATAGAGGGATCCAACTAAAACACCTGCGGCACCGCACTCACACTGTAAAGGAAATGGTGAAAAGGGGAACACCAACACCATGGAAGAACTGCCGCCGACAGCCTACAGTACCTGTCCAACAGAAACAAAGGTTAAAACATAGTGCAAAAATAATATAACAGCAGGCATAATGCCAAGTTTCACGCTAATAGCCAGTGTTAAAACATGAATGTCGTGCAAGATACAAGCCAACTGCCTCATCCTTGGTGATGTTCTGGCAGGATCTGGAAAGTGGTGCAGGTGTAGTTGAAGTCAAGGCAGCACTGCTCTCTCGTAGAGCCTGTGCTGACCTGGAGTATCCCACTCTCAGAGACTCCATGAGGGCTGATGCATATGCTGGAGGAAGGAAACAAATATTTAGATCACATTCAGTGACATTATAGTTGACTCATGGCCTGACTTGTATAATAAATCATATTTAGGGACTGACAAACTGCTAACCGTATGATGGCTTCTCCTTGATAGGACGGACTACCCAGCCACCTTTGCAGAACCTTGGGTAGGGAACTGCATAGCGTACCTCACCATCACTGGTTCAAGCAACTTCTCTGCTGCCATTAGCAATGAAATGCAGGGCTGCCAAGAGAAGTCTGTAGAAAACATGAATGTGTAGTAGAATGTGTAGTTCAAACCAATAATAATAATACATTTTATTTAGAAGCGCATTTCAGGTCACTCAAGGACACTTTACAATTTAAACAAGAGCAAGCAAATAACAAAACCATTAAAAGTGCAAGTAAAAACAACATGACAACTACAATGAGAAAGCTGTCCTGAAAAAGTGGGTTTTGAGAGAGGATTTGAACTGAGGGAGGGAGTCAATATTTCGGATGTCAGATGGGAGTGAGTTCCAGAGTTTGGGGGCAGAGCGGCTGAAAGTTCTGCTCCCCATGGTGGTGAGCCGGGCAGAGGGGACAGTGAGGTGGATGGAAGAGGAGGATTTACCTGCTGTACATCCCAAGGAAGGAAAAGCCTGTGTGCTTTGGTGCAAAGTGCAGGATGAGTGAGTGAAACACCTCCAGTGAAAAGGTCTGATGCTGTGGGGACAACTGCCTGACATCCTTCACCAGTGCTGTCCTAGTGGACACTCTCCAGTTTAACTGCTGCAGTTGATCATGTATAAACATATATTTTTTAGATGTTACTAGAACTGACTATATATGCATTTATTACATACAATGATGTGATAAATGCATGGATGAGGGTTTCTGCAGTAAAAACAAAATCACCGAGCTGTAATTTGACTCCAGGATTTCTGAAGTTAGCAAACTGATGTTATCACTTGTCTTATCATTAGTGGTGCAACGGATCATCATCATTGATCCGTGATCCGTCTTTGTTTTGCTGATCCGAAAAATGATCCGATCCGTGACTCTGATCCGCGAACCTATCCGAACCGTGAGGTTTTTGATCCGTTGCACCCCTACTTATCATATGGTAAGGTTTTACAGAATAGTCTGCTAATGCTAACGTGAGCTATCATACATTATTAGCTGGTTTTACACGGTTTTACGACATAGCTTTGCTACAATTAACAGGTATCACACGTTGCTTGTCATTATTTAATTAATTATGCTGACTAATTTGGAAGTTAGCAAACGTTAGAAAACTGTACTTACCTCGAACAGTTCACGTTTCCGTAGTGCTGAATCGACGAATACAGCAGAGAAGTCCTGTCTCTTCAACTACATAAAACGCACCCAGGCATGAAAACTAACACGCTCCACTTTCCTGTCGGGAAAATTGTGGACTCGATGTCCTCCTGACGAGTTTGAATGTGTGCAACCTGCACATACACAATAATTAACCATTTGTTTTGGTCAAACTCCCGATCAGCTACAGTGCATTGTAATGTGGGTGTCTTTGGACGTCTCCCTTTTGATACGTCATATGACGCGGTGTTGGAAAAAAAGCAGTTTTTAGGAGCAGTTGCTCAAAACGGCAACTTTTTCCTCCAAATTTGTGCCCTTATGTATTGTAAGCATATTAATTCCTACATTAACTTTTCAAATGCTCATTTTCAAACAAGGTTGAGGATACATTTCTTAAAAAAATTAACCTGCAAATTGCTCTTTAAAGGCTGGGTTAAGGCTGGTTTATGCTTCTGCGTAGGGATCGCGTCGTGATCACGCAATGGCCACGCCGTTGCTCGGACGCCGTCATGCCCGTGATACTTCAACGGAGGGATTGCGTTGGGTTTACGTCTCGAAATGCAATTCGTTGCCACACCGGTAGAGGGACCAGAATGACCATTCTGTGCAGTGCCCCAAGCCAAGTCATACCATACCACGTCTTTGTGCACTATAAGATAAGATTGTCACATATCACTATGTCTTTTTTTCATCTTTACAGACTGTGCATGCTGTGACAACTGCTGTGGTGACACCACCCAGTGAAGATACAGCAGTTGAGACCATGCAACCAATTCCTGTTGTGATACAGCTTCTTCCTGTGTTTGTAAGTATAATTGTAACATTTTTTTTTTTCATTTGTTTTTATGATATGACGAAGCAATTCTGAACCTCTTCTGTCTGATTCTGGACTTTGCAGGACATCAGAATCATTCTGTCAGCAACAGTTCAGGGACGGGCCATTATAGAGAGCCTCGACGACAGCAATCTAATCCTGACTATGGAGAGACGTCAGATGGTGAGACTTCTGGTCTCACATCTAATGGAGACATATGGAGAAACGTGAGTACAATAAAGGCACCAATAATGTACTTTGATGTCACATTTTAGTGTTCAGTGTTTTGTCATATTTCTTTTGGGCTAACATCTTTTCTGTAAGAGAGTAATCCGCAGAGGCACTCCAAGATTTTGGAAAAAGCATGAAAAGCCTTTAATATGTCATAGCAAGCACTGGTTTAAAAACCATATGGCCTTAACACGTAGGCCCATGTGTTTTTAAACACAAGTTGCGGTGGCTCGGGCATCTAGTGAGGATGCCCCCTGGACGCCTCCCTGGGGAGGTGTTCCGGGCACGTCCCTCCGGGAGGAGGCCCCGGGGAAGACCCAGGACACGCTGGAGGGACTATGTCTCTCGGCTGGCCTGGGAACGCCTCGGGATCCCCCCGGAAGAGCTGGACGAAGTGGCTGGGGAGAGGGAAGTCTGGGCTTCCCTCCTCAGGCTGCTGCCCCCGCGACCCGACCCCGGATAAGCGGCAGAAATGGATGGATGGATGGTTCTCTCTCTCTCTCTCTCTCTCTCTCTCTCTCTCTCTCTCTCTCTCTCTCTCTCTCTCTCTCTCTCTCTCTCTCTCTCTCTCTCTCTCTCTCTCTCTCTCTCTCTCTCTCTCTCTCTCTCTCTCTCTCTCTCTCTCTCTCTCTCTCTCTCTCTCTCTCTCTCTCTCTCTCTCTCTCTCTCTCAGAGATTGCTCGGGACTTTCAAATCCTCCACAGAGAGGCTTCACCAGAACTGTTGGAGTTGTGGGAGCTGTCTTTTACAGACAAAGTCCTCCATCTTCTGAAAAAAGAACGAAAGATGGCGTTTGATGTGGAATCATTAACACAGGGTATGATTGATTTTGCGCCAACCTGCACATTTGGAGCAGTTTGGGGTTCAGTGTCTTGCTCAAGCACACCTCGGTGGGGCTCGAACCAGCAACTCTCTGGTTAATAGATGACTCCTCATCCACCTGTGCCACCCATCATTCACACTGCCCACGTGCTGTCTCAAGATTTATAAGAGAAAATTATTTACAAACCTATGAGTAACAAGCTCCTCATCATATGATTAGTTTAATTATGTTTTTGCCTTTATTCCTTCCAATAGATTCAAAGATTTACATATCATTGAGGCTTCTGCCAAGCCTCATGCCACTGCCCGTTTTTAGAGTCGGCAAGAAGACCACCAGGGCCAACTTGGCAGATGTCAAGAAGGCCTTCATTGATGTCAGGCCCGTAAGTATTTATAGAATAACACCTAGAATCAATGGGGAGACCCAAGGTCTAACTGGGATCAAGGAATAGGACTGGAGCACTCACAATTTTTAATGCTTTTAATGGTGACTAATGTTTCGACGCTCATGCGTCTTCTTCATAGTGAGAGCCAACCAGGCTGAAGCGCAAGTGACCACCCTAAGATCATTGTTTATAAAAGCATCTAAGTTCATTATATCGTGGTTGTTGTTGTTTGTTTAAATATTGTTAATGTTGTATTCCTGTTTTGCAGATCGGTACTAACATGGTAGAGTACCTCCGGGAGGCCGAGGTCAACAGGCCCTACCCATTTGTTTTGGTGCTTGGAGGAGAAGAGGTGGTGCACCAAGTGTTCTTGATTCTGGTTGGTCAGGCATTTGAGCAGTCCACTTTGTTGAGGGCGGTGGATATTTGCTTCAAATGTTTTTATGTTTTTGATGTCAATTTCACGAAGCAGTGCTGCCAGGCCTGGGAGTTTTTGCAAGAGGTAATATATGGATTGGGGACAAAAGCCTTGTCCCCAGGGGTCGAAATTGTTAAGGCCGCACTAAACCATTGCTAAATTTCTCTCCCTCTCGTTCACGCTCACCATCACACTTTTTGAGATGATCAGTTGTTTTTTTTAAATTAAATGTTTTTTTTAATTTTTTTTTACAAATGGTTATAGTGTATATATTGTATATATATATATATATATATATATATATATACATTTGTTTTTACATTTTTAACATTTAAGTATTGGTCTCTCCCTCCCAATCAAATTGTTCAAAATTGTTCAGCAATAAAAAAAAAAGATCCAAATCAGTATTATGCATTCTCGTATTTTCCCTAAGTGTTCTTCTAATTGATATTGACTAATGGGCCAACAATTCTGCTATATTTCACCTTAATGTACTAAAGTGAAGTCATAATTTGTTTTTGTGAAGCCCTATGCAAAAGAGACCCAATAGTGGGTCAAAGTATGAACCCAACAAAGAGGTCAATATAACCCAATGGGGTGGTAGGTCAGACCCATTCCCTGGGTTGTTTTAGCCCACCATTTTTGTCAGAATAACCCATAGTTGGTTTGGGGGAATAACCCAATCGTTGGGTTACATTTAGTAACCCAGGCCATAAAGTTACTTTAACCCATCCCGAGGGTAGGTTCAATAGTGACCCGGAGCCTGGGTTAGAGAATAACCCAATTTGGGTTGTTTCCAACCCAGCATTTTTGTGGGAGTGTGGGACAGCGAATTGGAATAAAACAGGCAACACAGGGGTTGCGGTGAAATCAACATAGATATTTATTTATAACATGTGGGAAAAGGAAGGGGGGAAAAAAGGCAACTCAAATCTTCACCAGGTTTGGCAGTTGGCCTCACAGGGCTCCGACTGGCTCTTCCTGTGGTGAGGGGGCGAGAGAGGACGGTGTTGGTCAGGTATGGGGTCCCTGCCACTGACCTCCTCGCCTTAGCTGGGCTCTGGCCTCCTCTGGCCGGGTTCCTCTTTGGCCTCCAGGCCTTCTCTCTTGGTTGAGCACGAGACTGACTTCACGTGGGTGAAGTCTCCACTCACTCCTCTCATTCCTCCTCTTCAGCTTCCACTGCAGGGAGTATGAAAGGCCTCCAGATTGCAGGCCCAACTCGGCACACCTGTGAGAGGTTAAGTGGAGGCACCTGGGGGGCGGAGTCCCGAGGACACAAATGTAGGGTAGTACCTCCCATCCACCACCACACCACTTGGCTGCCTTTGCCTGCCTTTGTGGCCACCATGTGGCCATGTGGGGCACTGCTCACTGGCTGGGCCATCACAATATATAATTATAAAATATAAAATTAAAAAAGAAAGGGGTCAAAATCAGCCAAAAAGTGGTGGTGCTATGTCCCCAGTGTCTCCAATGTAATTGACATTTACATTGTTATTTATGGTTAGAAGAGCTCTATATCTTGTTCCAAATCACATTGTCCAACTCCACAGGTCTCCAGTGCATTGTTCTTCTTGGAATACCGTCATGTCTCTGCTGTCGGAATGCCGGGCCATCCATCCCGACAGGACACTTAGTCCATGCCCAGTGCATCGCTCAGCGCCCAATGGCACTCACTGTCACCCATGTGGTATGTTGTTGTACACAATTGGTGATGGAGCAATGAATGACCTCAAGTGCCGGAATCAAGTGTGCCTTTGTCTTGGGTTTAAACACGGTAATGTAACCCACCTCAAAAATGCTGTTTCCCCCTCTTAAATAGATTAATATGACGTTAAATACGGTCTTTATGTTAAAATAAGTCGAGTAATGTAAAGTGTAGAGTTCCCTGTTTCATAGTATTAACAGGCACAAATAGCCCAGGTTGAGTCCAGTTTTTGTCTGCTCTCTTATCCACTTTGCAGCAGTTGCCAAGTGCCTTACAGAATGGCCCATAGGTGGCGCCCGTGTCATGAAGCTTAGTTTTCTTTTTCTTTTTCTTTCTTCCGCGCCGGCTGTAAAGCTAGAGGGGAGCACATGCTCCAGGCTTGTGCTCTGTAGGAAAGAGACGGGAAGTTATTGTTTTACACCTGGGAACATTATAAGGAGTGTCTGTAAAATTATTCTTTTGGAACTAGATGTGCTTCGTGAACCGCGGTGTGCGTGACGGGAGGTAGAGCAGTAGCCCGCTGCCAGCCTATCGAGGAGAGAAGGAGAGTGCGATCGGTGGATGTCGGACTCGAGTCAGGACTTCACCTTGGACTCTGCTGTGCTGGTGGGACCCGGCCATCGCGTGGGAGCGACAGGCTGTGCATAGAGATTTGGTTCAGAGGTATAGGGTTGTGCACAACCAGACAAAAGTTAAAGCTGCAGCTATATTTATTTTGCTGGCCAGATTTATTTTTATTTTATTGTTTTGGGGGAATTTAAAGTTCCAAATACAAGGAACCAATGTGAAGTTGTGACACTGAAATAATAATTGAAGTGTGTGTGTGTGTGTGTGTGTGTGTGTGTGTGTGTGTGTGTGTGTGTGTGTGTGTGAAGTGATTTTTCTTACAGCCAAAGATTTATTAGATATTGAGTGTTGGTCATTGGATTTAATCTTTACCCTCGAACCAGGGCATGCCTTAGGTGTGATGACCCCTAGACCTTGAGAAAACATTTTACTTATGTTAATGTTACAGGCTCAATATCCTGGTTACAGTAATACTAATCACATTACATTTACATTCAGGGCATTTAGCAGACGCTTTCATCCAAAGCGACTTACAGCACAATGAACAAGAGTGTTCAGGGTTGTGAGAAGGGACAATGCTTACCTTCAACATCTTCATTTTGGTTAGTAAAAATCCAGATTTAGCATCCAAGACTAAGAAAACTTTGACTCCAGGCATTGTGGAAACGGCTTCTTTTAAGGTGCACATTTGGAGGTGTTCCCTCCTGATTACTTAATCGATAATCTTAAAGCCACTTTGCTCGATACAATTTTGTATTTTTCCATTATGTATCGCTGCTACCATAGAACTCAACCATTCCAAGTTTCCTGTATCGTGTTTTCCCCCCCACTATTTTCTCTACCAGTGTGACAGGCTGACAGACCGGGTGGATCATGCACTTTGCATCTGGATCAAGTTTGATCTGTGAGGTTGCTGGCAGGGGCACTGTGGTGCTTGTCGCTTCTGGAAAACGCTTGGAACTCGTTTTTATTCTGGACACGATTCTCGCAAGAGAATATTTCCTTTTCACCGCCCATTTAGTTCAGTGCAGTGAAAGGCAATAGGGCGTTATGTCACAAGTTCATGTAGGTCAATTGCCATTGTTATCGACATACGTTACTGGAGGAACATCGCGGCAATGGTTTCAAAATGTTAGCAATGATACGTACAAAAATTATAACCTCAGCGTGTTTGCTATCGTCGTGAGATAAAAAGGTTAACTGTGTGAGCATTCCCCGCCCACCCTTCTCCTTTTCCTTTGCCCACATTTCATTCATAAAACGCAGCAGTGATGCATCACATCACTTCACCACGTCCTCTCGAGCCTCACGTTGCTAGGCAACGGCTGCCAGCCAGAGGAAGAAGGTGAATGTCTGTTTTTGTATACATTTATTTTGTTCATGAAAGGAGAGTTCAGTCATTCCACCTGTTCATTATTCAATCCGACCTACTACTCGTTGTAGGCTGACTTCTCCGGTGCAGCCAAAGTGGAGCAATAAACGTGCTCGAAAAGTCGCCATCTACGGTGTCCATGACAGACATTTACGCACGCGTTTCGTGTCCAGGCCGACATCACATGGCGCGCCTCCCCCTGCAGCAGAGACGAGGGTTCTTCACACATGCAAGGTTTTGTTGTATTCCGGGGGGGGCGTATAGTCTAATTCTGTCTCTTTTCGTGTTATTCTGAACAATTTGTCCACTCAGTCTCGAGTCTCCCCACACGGGCATACTTTGTGTGTCTCAGCGCGTTGCGCTTTATTTGATATTCTTATAACGCCGACAGGGTGCATTCAATTCTGACCAAGACTCCTAAAAATAACCGTTTGACGTCACCCTCCAGCTCGTGTCAGTCACGAAATGTGGGAGTAATTGAGGTAACGTCTTTCAGCGGCTGACAGCCAATAGCGATCTTCATCTCCAGCAATATTCCTTCACTCACGCCGAACAAATGGAGGGGGGGAGCGGACGCGTATGTCGTCTAGAGTAAAATAGCCCAAATTCCTGGCGATCTTAATATGAATCACCAAGCCGAAGCCATGCTTTATTTCTCTTTGTTATCCATTCCAAATGCAGCCGAATAGGCGGCGCGCTTACTGGAGTTGTCCGTCATTTTCCCCTCATCGTGGAGATTAAGAGCAATTTTGATTTAACGATTTTTTTTTCATCGCTTGGACCCGCCGAGATTTCATTTTGCAGTTGAGGTTGGGAATGAAGAGGGCCCATCTCACCCGTTGGGAACGTTGTCCCCCACGGCCGATTGTGTTCGGGCGTCGGGGGTCCATCACGGCACCAGCGACAGCACAGCACGAGAGAAGAGAACTGGACCGACGTGAGGACCGCACGAAATAAGGACGGCCTGCGAGTCTCGCCAACCCCTTGGTGCACAAGATACTGGGACGTAACTGAGTAGGCCTACAATGTCGGATCATTCTGCCGTTTCATCGGGACAACGGGTGGTCCAGCAAAGCAAAAATAATAAAGCTCAGAAGTTGGAACACCAGCAGTCCAATACAGACAGTAACGACAACACAAACGTTGCAGACGTTCAAGGATATTGTCCATAGGAACATCTCGCGGAGCCTGGGCAAGTTCCAGGGGGGTCTCGGGTTGGAGGCAGCAAGTTGAATAATGGGCAACGCGCCCACGATCAGGAAAGGCAACGAAATGGAAAGCGGTGGGTATCATCCAACTCAATGTGTTTTAATATAGCCCTATGCATGTTTCACAATATATTAGGTGTCCTGCGTGTCGTTGTGTTGTCCTTAACGTTTGCGTAAAGAAGGGTCTCTACCAAGGACTGAATAAGCCATTGCTTGGAAAAATCCATGTTGCCAGTTTGCTTAACCATTACGATACTCAACCATACCAGCCAGGCCTATGAATGAAACGTTGTTAAGACCCTTCATGGGTTGTGGGCTTACAAGACCCATTCGATTCGATTCACTTTCCGAAATGGAATCATGTGTGTCCAAATATATAGGTTATTTTTCACGTGTGTGCACTAAGATGTGATGCCATCTTCCTACCTGTTGGAAAAATGTTGAATGGGATTACATTTTCTTAATTTGTCAAGAAATCTCTCTTTACGAACTCTCCTGACAGCTTCTAAAGACTTTTGCAAGCATTATGTATATAATGCTTATTTTGCTTATACTGTAGGCCCTTCTGATGTTACAGTTGGAGCACCAAATTCTGCTGAGCTTTTTTTTAGGTAACTTCTAGAAATGTACGGTACTCTATAGGAGAAATACCATGTGATCTTTATTTAAAAGTCATTCACTGTAATTCATGTCAGTAGTTTATCACTTCTTTGTTTTATTAAACTGTGCAAGGTGGAGTCAGGTGCAAATGCCCACCCTCATACTCTCTAAAAGTCAGGCATAATCCCACAAACATTCACACACTTGCCCACTGAATTTACATTTATTTAAAGTGTATTGAATTTCCAAATGAATGACAATGAACATTTCCCCAACATCTAATTTTCCCAGTAAAGAGGCAAATTGTACAACCCAGAAACTAAAAATGTTACATTTACATTTAGACTTTCATTTACACTTTTATCCAAAGCGACTTACAAAGAGTACATTTGTCATAAGAAGGTGAAACATTTCATTGCTGCCAATACAAAGTCACCAGAACAAGTTACAAGCATTTCAATTGCTAGGTTAACCATTGCTATAAAACATCTCTGACTAAGTGTCAAGTTACAAAGAGCGATTAAAGTGCCAAGACGTACAAAATGTTGTAAGAGACGCGGACATGCTGATGCTGTTATGGATCGGCCGACTTTAAACTAAGATTCATGTTGAGGCCCATTTCTCCCCCATGTCTCATCTCCTCATTCACTTTGATATGTAATACATATTTGCATGTGTTTTTACAGTAAAAGAGTTCCTTGCTGAAGCCAAAGAGGACTTTATGACGAAGTGGGAGAACCCTGCACAGGTTGGTATGATATACAGTACATATTTTGAAAGTTGTGAGATGAATGTCCACATTTAACTTCTGTTTGGACATTCTACATCACTGCCATGGCCCACATGAGAGAGAGAGAAGAGACGAGAAGAGAGAGAGAGAGAGAGAGAGAGAGAGAGAGAGAGAGAGAGAGAGAGAGAGAGAGAGAGAGAGAGAGAGAGAGAGAGAGAGAGAGAGAGAGAGAGAGAGAGAGAGAGAGAGAGAGAGAGAGAGAGAGAGAGAGAGAGAGAGAGAGAGAGAGAGAGAGAGAGAGAGAGAGAGAGAGAGAGAGAGACTCCATTTTCATGATTCTGCTTTTGCCAAATGATGTTTGGCTGTTAGAGCGAATATGTCATGTAACGGTTCCGGAGAGAGAACTTGGTGATGAGGTGGGTAGGGGTAATTGCTTCACTGGGGTTTTCAGGTGGGCACCCTGCTTCACTGATGTTTCGTTGATAAGCCACAGTGCTCAATCTCCACAGGGCTCAATGGCGACACCTGGCATCCCAGGTGTGCCCCCTCAGCTTTTACCCCCTGATGGTCACTTTTAGGGCTGCAACTAACGACTATTTTAATAGTCGACTAGTCACCGACTATTGAAACGATTAGTCGACTAATCGGATAATTATTAATTGATGCTGATCTGTGATATGATGATATGATGCTGATCATATCATAGATCAGCATCTGCAATACTGACTCAGTGAGGGCAGTCGCCTGTTGCGGGGTGCACGTCTGCCTCTTTTGCAGAAAGGGGTCCATGGTGGCTCTCTTCTTCGGACTGCATGCATTTAATTTAAAATATGTTTGTCAGGCACAGTCAGGCATAACGTTAAAGCTCTCTTTTAAAGCGAAAAAACGCTTGAATGTTACTTGAAACTTACCGAGGCGAGTCAGACTCTAGTCTGACTCGCCTCGGTAAGTTTCGCAAGTTATCTTTTTATTCGCCGTATCCAGGCTAAAATGCTCCCAAACTTTAGAAGTTTTGGTATGCGTAGCTAATGTGTTGGACGCCGCCATTTCTGTGTATGTTACCGCTCGACAGAGACGCATGTGAGCGTGCATGTGCGACTCTCGGCAGAGATTGTAATTAAGTGAGATGTAGTGGCCTTGGGACAAACTGGTTTTGCAGCCGGTGAGAATGTGCGTGAGTGTTGCAGGGGTTTGGCAGAGAGCACATGTTGGATCCCCTCCCAGCCACTGGTTTAGGTTCTTGGGTGAGGGAAGAACATTGTAGGTGATGATGAAGCTGAGTCAGCTTCCTTCCATCTCCCAAAGATCCCTCCATGTGAGCTTACGATGTTCCAGGTTTTCCCAGCTAGTCCGTTGGCCCTGTTTGGATTGCAAGACTGCCTTTGCACATCTTGCTGCCTCTTCCTGCTTTCGGACCTCAGCCACCACCAGCTTTCTCCTCTGGGTTGATGTTGCCTTGTGCCATGTGGGTTGGCTTGTTCCGAGTCCAAACCCACCTCTTCCATGCTGCACCTGTCCTACAATGTCTCCATGTCTGAGAGCAGATTTTGCTTGCTCTACAGCCTCAGTTGGGATCCATATCCTGCCAGTTGCCAGTATAGGGGCAGCCGCTTGGATCGCGTCATCTTGAGACTCTGTCAGGGTCATATTCAGCCCCACTTTGATGCATTTGTACTTCTCTCTGAGGCTAGAGACAGGCAGTTCCAGGGCCCCATGCCCATACAAGCCTATATTGCTGAGGCAACGGGGAAGACCAAGCCACTTCTTGATGTAAGCGCTGACTGTCCTCTCCAGCTTCTCGGCTTTGGTCATGGGGATCTCAGAAACTGTTAAAGGCCACATCAGGCGGAGCAATCCAAACTGCAGACACCACAGTTTCAACTTGCCAGGAAGCAAAGTCTTGTCGATGCTGGCAAGGCCTTTGATGGTTTCTTCCCTCAGCTGATCGCTCTGGTCTGAGTCTTTGAGTTTCTCGTTGTACCAGCGCCCTAGGCTCTTAACGGGTAGCTCTGACACCAAAGGAATGGGTATATTCTTGATGTAGAACCTCTGGTCCATAACTTTTCCTCAAGTGAGGATATGCTCCTGGATTTGCTCGGTTTCAGCTTTATCCTTGCCCATTTGTTGTTGTCATGAAGCCTCTCTAACAGCCGTTTCGTGCATGCAATGTCATCCATGTAGGCCCGAATGGGAGGTAGACACTGTCCACACTGCAGATGTTCACCTCCTACAACCCACTTGGACGCTCGGATGATCACTTCCATTGCCATGGTGAAGGCTAGTGGGGAGATGGTACATCCTACCTTTATTCCTATTTCCAGTGACTGCCATGATGTTGTGTATTCTGTTGTTTTGACACAGTATTGCAAGTCTTGAAAGTAGTTTTTGACAAGGTTTGTGATGGTATTTGGGATGTGGAAGAAGTTAAAGGTTGTCCAGATGAGGGAATGAGGGACGGAGCCAAAAGCATTGGCTAGGTCCAGGAATACGACGTGCAAGTCTCTCCCTTCCCTTTTGGCGGATTGGAGTTGGTGCCATATCATGCTTGTGTGTTCTAAGCATCCTGAGAAACCGGGTATTCCAGCTTTCTGGACCGATGTGTCAATCAAGTTGTTTTGTTTCAGGTAGGTTGTCACCCTTTGAGCAACAATGCTAAAGAAGACCTTTCCTTCGACATTCAACAGATTGATCTGTTGGAATTGGTCGATGTTTGAGGCATCCTTCTCCTTGGGGATTACCACTCCCCCCGGTCTCCGCCAAGCTTTTGGGATGGTTTGTGTCTTCCATGCCACCTTCATCTGTCTCCACAAAAAGCGCAAGCTGCCTGGGGAATTTGTATACAGCTGGTATGGAACTCCATTTGGTCCTGGAGCTGAAGCTGCCCTTGCCTTCCTTACTGCTTTCTCGACCTCACTCCACCTTGGGGGACTGTCGTCCAGCTGGTGTTCTGGTTGAGACAGTGGCATGTCTGGTGGTAATTTCCTCTGTTCCAGTCTGTGGCTGTCTGTGTGAGTCATTTTCAGGTGGTCTTCCAATTCCCTCTTTGGCACTTTCAGTGACCCACTCTTTTCCTTTGTGAACAATCCTTTCACAAATCTGAAGGGATCCGTATAGAAGGATGTTCTTGCCCTCTTTCCTCTTGTGTCGGAGCCTGAGATTTTCTGCTCCCGCAAACTTCCCAGGCGTCCCTTCAGGTCTGCTTGCAGGAGGTCGATGCCTGCTTTTTCCTCCTGTGAGGATCTCTTCCACTGCTTCCTCAAGTCCCTTCTCTCCCTTACAAGATGTTCAATTTGTTACTGCCTCTGGACTTGGAAAGGTTTGTTGGTGTCACATGCTTCTGTCCCATCTTTTGCGTTCTGAATCTTTCTGCTCCATAGGAGTAGATCAGATTGCCCATTTCCTCCAGTTTCTTCTCCACTGTTCCTTTGATCCCGCCCAGGATCTTGATTAGGTCGCTGCCCACTCTTTCTTGCTGTTGGACTTGGGCCACTTCACTTGAGGTCTGTGGCCTTGGATGTTTTTCTCCAAGTGATGCAATTGTCTTGGTTCCAGGTTCTCAGATGTTGAGCTTGAATTACTGTCAGTCACTGGGGTACTGATGCTCGGAACTAGACACAGTGAGACACACTATGGACCAGACTTAGACTAGATTAAGCCGACAATATTGGGGTGGGCGATATGATCTCAAATTCAAATCACTGTATTTTTCACTTTTCAGAAGGTGATGGTATTATGTAACGGTATAACTTTTTGGGGAGTGTTTGGGAGAAGTAACCACTCCTCCCTGTTGTGTAGTTAAGGATAGTATTTTGATAATATGATAAGTAAATGGTATGTATCCTTATGAAACAGACATTTTGCATACTCAACAGCATTCATTTAGCAAAAAAGATTACAAAATTAACAATATACACCACACAATAATAATGGTTGAAACAATTAACAAAAAACTAAATCTTCAGTTTCAAAATTATTGCAAGAATCAAATAAACATTCAGTAAACTATCACAATGAAACTCTTCATCATTCCAGTCAATGAAGACTCAGGAAACGTTGAGAATGCTATAATAGATAGGTATCAATTCATTTTGTTATCAGATATGTAAAACCCTGATCAAATGAAGTGTATAACTGTTGTGTTAACGTCTCTCCTTTTCCTTTCCTCAAGAACACAGCTTGCCTGGACCATTTTGAAAGGTTGAAAACCTTGGGCACAGGCTCGTTCGGTCGTGTCATGTTGGTGAAACACAAAGACACAGACCAGCATTATGCTATGAAGATCCTCAGCAAGCAGAAGGTCTGTATTGTTCATCTTGGGGTGACTTGGGGTGGATTTAGGGTGCTATATAGACTTAAAGGTCCTTGAGACGTAAGGATTTTGACCTCAGTCAAAATCTTGACGAACAACCAAATTGATAAATCAAAATAATGTCACTATCAGTTTGTTTGTTTCAGATCCTATCTTGGTGATAAACCAAGTATTACTACCAAACTAGCACGGGAAATCCTTCAGTCAGTGATATGCAATTCCAACCAGAAAAAATGGGAATAATTTGAACATGGCCGTGTTTCCTGACAACACTGTACCCAATAGCTCTCAATGGGATATACATATGGGATGGTTCACTCCTCTGCTTATGTTAAGCTTCCCTGCAGTAATTAACAATGTGTAAGAAGGTATCACATTGCCACTAGTCAATGTATTCTGTAATCTTCACAAAAATTATACTTATCCCAGTTTAAAAGCAAAGTTGATCACTAACCACGTTCTCAGCATGCTCTCTTTCTGCCTTTCAGGTTGTGAAATTAAAACAAATAGAACACACTTTAAATGAGAAGAGGATTCTACAGGCTGTTAACTTTCCTTTTCTGGTTCAACTGGAATACTCATTTAAGGTACAGACTTAAGAAGAAATATCCTTTTGGCAACATTTTTTATGCCCCTTTAAAATGTGAAATCTTTATAGTGTTTGTAGTGATACTGATGAGTGTTTGGAAATGGTACCCATGAGAATCTGCTTGCACATACTGTACATGTACACACTGGCCTTGTCATGCATGACAGAGATATTTTCAGGCTCAAACCATTTGGAGCAATGTGTTTTTAAAGTGTCAGACAGTCATTTTAACATAAAAATGTGTGACTTTACATCAGGATTGTCCTGATGTCAAATATGTCAGTCGCTGTCTTTCTTAAACTTGATGTAAAAACAAATTACTCCATACGTTCTGACATTTTAAAATAGAAATGTTTGACTTTAAATTTGAAATTTGAAATTTTGAAATGATTCTGTAAAAAATGCTTGATTTTGGGTTAGTGTGTAGGCACTACAGTTTTTGTTAAAACCCTAAACCTATTTGAAACATCGGCCATTGTCATATGTGGTAAGTCGGCAGCTCTCACTGTGGCCTTTTCAGAATCAGAATCAGCTTTATTTGCCAAGTATGTTAACAAACGTACAAGGAATTTGACTCCGGTTTTTCCATGCTCTCAATGTACAGACACAGACTAGACATACAGCTCAAACAAGCCAATGAGCTAATCATAAACATAAACATTAACTACTATAAAATAAACAAAGGTAAAACAACATTTATATACTATGTAAACATTTATCTCTGATTTTCAATGCATTTACCTTAAAGGGCAGAATACGTGTGCACTCAAAATTTCGGGGGCAGTCTGGCTTGACCACAAAGTTGTGAGCGGTGTATATCGGCAAGAGATAATACATCTGTGCATCCCGTTTGTTTTCATTCTCAACTCTCAACATGAGCTGAAGAAAGGAAGTGTCCCTTGACCAGGCCACTGGCACGCTTACATCAGAGTGGACACGAGTGTGCGTGTCCACTGTCCTCTGTCTTCACACTCACTATCGTCACACTCACTGTCCTCTGTCTTCATACTCACTGTCCCCTGGCTTCACACTCACTATCGTCACACTCACTGTCCTCTGTCTTCATACTCACTGTCCCCTGGCTTCACACTCACTATCGTCACACTCACTGTCCTCTGTCTTCACACTCACTGTCTTCTGTCTTCACACTCACTGTCCCCTGTCTTCACACTCACTGTCCTGTCTTCACACTCACTGTCCTGTCTTCACACTCACTGTCATATCTTCACACTCACTGTCATATCTTCACACTCACTGTTCTGTCTTCACACTTACTATCCTCTGTCTTCACACTTACTGTCTTCTCTCTTCACACTCACTGTTCTGTCTTCACACTTACTATCCTCTGTCTTCACACTTACTGTCTTCTCTCTTCACACTCACTGTCCTGTCTTCACACTCACTGTCATATCGTCACACTCACTGTCTTCTGTCTTCACACTCACTGTCCTCTGTCTTCACACTCACTGTCCCCTGTCTTCACCCTCACTGTCTTCACACTCACTGTCCTGTCTTCACACTCACTGTCCTCTGTCTTCACACTCACTGTCCTCTGTCTTCACCAGGACAACACTAACCTCTACATGGTCATGGAGTACGTACCTGGGGGTGAGATGTTCTCCCATTTACGGAAAATTGGCAGATTTAGGTGAGTATGTGTTCACAACTGAATTCGTATTGTTTTCACAATTGTCCCTACCCCCATGTTTCTCCTTCCACACGTCACCTACAACACTCTTCAAAAATTCATTTTCCCTTTTCCAAAATCTGTGTGTGTGTGTGTGTGTGTGTGTGTGTGCGCGTGCTGTCGTGTGCAGTGAGCCTCATGGTCGTTTCTACGCGTCTCAGATAGTTCTGACCTTTGAGTACCTACATGCTTTGGACCTGATCTACAGAGACCTCAAACCAGAGAACCTGCTCATAGACCAACAGGGATACATTCAGGTGAGGACACGTCAACAAAAGGCGTCTTCCTTTCCCACCAGGGTTTACTTCTCAATGTCACTTTTGTGTATTTCTTTTGTGTGTCTGGGCTCGTCCCCTGACTTAGGTGACAGATTTTGGCTTCGCAAAGCGTGTGAAGGGTCGCACATGGACACTCTGCGGCACTCCAGAATACCTGGCCCCAGAAATCATCCTCAGCAAGGTGAAACGAGACCATTACATGACATATTCGCTCTAACAGCCAAACATCATTTGGCAAAAGCAGAATCATGAAAATGGAGTCTCTCTCTCTCTCTCTCTCTCTCTCTCTCTCTCTCTCTCTCTCTCTCTCTCTCTCTCTCTCTCTCTCTCTCTCTCAGGGTTATAACAAGGCAGTTGACTGGTGGGCACTGGGTGTGCTCATATATGAGATGGGCGCAGGTTACCCTCCCTTCTTTGCTGACCAGCCCATTCAGATCTATGAAAAGATAGTCTCAGGCAAGGTGAGCACCCTGCACACTCTAAATGTTGCTTCAGCCAGCTATTGCCAGCTAGCATTTGTATATTCCGTTATTTTTGTTCGGTCAATTTAGCCATCCAGTAACAACTCTCTCATTTTTCAACCTGGACCATATTTTCAGATTTTGGGGTCTAATGCCAACAACATTTTTTTTTTAATTGGTCCAGTATTGAGTGTGAATGCTGTAAAGAACAGGTGTGAAATGTTGTGGTTTTGGGCAATAGTGCCCTGTCAATGTACGTCCTACAAAAGGGCTTGGTTTGTAGGGTACACGCCCCCCCTCCTCCCCACCAGTGCAGGTGCAGGGGCAATAGGCTGGTACATAGGTGGACAGAGAAGTTGGCCATCCAATCTTTTCATTTGGGCAAAATGGAATGAATGGGCATGGCTCATTGCAGGCCTGCGACAGCCACATATACCAGCATTTATTTATTTTTTCCCAGAGCATTTTATTCATTGATTGCTGTCGGGATGTAAAGAGAATTTCAACTGCTATGACAAAAAATGCTTCCAAAATATGTGTCCTAGCCGTGCTTTGACTTTTAGCTAATGACGATAAAGCCTTTAGCGTACGCAGGCACTTTTTCTGGGGTTTTGCGCTTTCACCAAGGTTGTGTGCAAGTGCTTAACTTGTCAACACAACTTCTGTCAATTCCTCGATGGCCCCAGTGACCTCTGTTTCAGACTTGTTTTAAAGGCCCTGAGTTCTCCTCTTGTTTGACCAGCTCCTGTCTGTTCTGCCCAGGTTCGCTTCCCCTCTCACTTTAGCTCCGACCTGAAGGACCTCCTAAAGAATCTACTACAGGTTCAACACACATGCACCACAACCGTACAGCTTTGCATCCGATTGAACCGATCTTCAGCCTCAACGTAAAAGTAAAATGCCCCCTCACTGTTCACCCAGGTGGACCTGACCAAGCGGTACGGCAACCTCAAGAATGGAGTCAATGACATCAAAGGCCACAAATGGTTTGCTACCACCGACTGGATCGCTATTTACCAGAGGAAGGTCGGTCTGTTTGTCTGTCTGTCTGTCTGTCTGTCTCTGTGTGTCTGTGTGTCTGTCTGTGTGTGTGTGTGTGTGTGTGTGTGTGTGTGTGTTGTGGTCTGAGATGTGTTTGCTTAATGTGTCCAGGTGGAGGCGCCCTTTCTCCCCAAGTGTAAAGGACCGGGCGACACCAGCAACTTCGACGACTATGAAGAGGAGGAAATCCGCGTGTCTTTTAGCGAAAAATGTGGCAAGGAGTTTGCTGAGTTTTAGAAAAAGAGAGAGAGGGGCGAGATAGAGAGTACAGCCTCCTGCTACCCATAAAGAGTGTGTGTGTGGTTATTTGTGTAAGAGTTTACAGCTACAGTGTATATGAAAATGTAGGACTTGATCCTGGCCTACTCAACACTCTTCTCAACACACCCCATGTGACTGTCTGAACCTGTGCTCGCTGAAGAGGAACACTCTCCTGGTAATCTACCATTTACCAGAAAGAAGTGAAGATGTGTTTCACAGAGACATGGCTGCACAGGGACATTACGGACCCAATTGTATTTGTTGTATCTTCCACACTGTCCGGGCGGACCGGGATTGTACCAGGAGCGGTAAGCGGAAAGGGGGGGGGGGGGCTCGCCATTCTAGTTAATAACAGGTGGTGCAATCCCGGTCACATCAGTATTAAGGAACAGCTCTGTAGCCCAGATGCCGAAGTGTTGACCGTTGGACTACGTCCATACCACCTCCCTAGGGTGATCCCGCACGTCATCATCGTCATGGTGTACATCCCTCCCACTGCAAACCCAACAGCTGCCTGGGGCACCGCCTCTAAACTTCAGACTACACACCCCAGTGCCCTCATCATCATGTCGGGAGACTTTAACCACGTCACCATGGATAGAGTTCTACCGACTTTTAAGCAATAGATGAGCTGTCCTACCAGAGGGGTGAGGACCGATGGATCTGATGTACGCTAATATTAACGATGCATACAGCTCATCTTCTCTCCCCACTCTGGGCAGGTCAGATCACAATATGGTTCACCTCAAACCCTGCTATGTGCCTCTGGTGAAGAGGAAGCCTGTGACCATAAGAATCGTGAGGAAGTGAATCTTATGAGGCACTGCAGTACTGCTTTGGGGTGTCTGACTGGCCTGCACTCTGTGAGCCTCACGGGGAGGACATTATTCAGTACGTTTACATGCAGCAAGAAATTCGAATTTCTGATCGGATCAGATAATGACATGCGTAAGACCGGATCACTTGTCCGAGTATACATGCCGTTCAGAGAATCGGATTAACAGCCGGAGCATGGGCTGATTCTGGACGCTATGTGGCGCTGCGCATGTGCAGAATGGCACTGCGCGTGCGCAGAATGCAAAATCCGATTCAGATCCGATTGCTGAGTATACATGCCGTTAAAAGTCAGACTATGATCGAATTATCCAGGTGTTATCCGATTTTAGATGTCCGAAGTAGGTCAGATTAAGGTGTTTACATGCACTTAAAAAGTCCGAACGATGTCTTATACGATTAGAAATTCGAATTTCTTGCTGCATGTAAACGTACTGACAGAGTGCATCACCAACTACATTAACTTCTGTGTGGACTGCTATGTCCCAGCATTGACAGTCACCTGTTACGCAAATAACAAACCTTGGATCACCAAGGACATCAAGGCCATCCTGAACGACAAGAAGAGTGCGTTCAGAGAGGGTAATCATGCTGAGCTGAGGAGAGTACAGGGGGTACTCAAAGTCAAAATTAAGGAGGCAAAAGACAAATACAGGAGAAAGCTGGTGAAGAAGCTCCAGCAAAACAACACGAGGGATGTGTGGAGTGGCATGAGACTCAAGACTGCTGCTGGCAGCCCAACAGCTAGTGCCACTCTGCCTCCCCCTCCTTACAGACCCCCTGTCTGCCTCTCACCACCTCTATTCACTCCCACCTACTTCACACCTCCACCCTGCCCCACCCCTCCCCCCTGCTCTGCACCCTGTCCTCCACTACCTGAGGACCCTATCCCTCCCCCCACTGACACCTCTACAATGTCCTTCACGCCTGACCTGGTGAGGAGACAACTGATTAGACTCCACTCCGGCATGGCGGCGGGCCCTGATGGTTTGTTTCCCAGGGTACTTAAAGCCTGTGCCCCCAGCTGTGTGGAGTACTTAATCATGTCTTCAACCTGAGCCTGCACCTCCGGAGGGTCCCTCTGATGTGGAAGACGTCGCGTCCCAGCAGCCCTCAGGACTACAGACCGGTGGCTCTGATGTCATATATCATGAAGACCCTGGAGAGGGTCGTCCTGGAGCAACTTAGGCCTATGGTCAGACCCTTCTCTGACCAGATACAGTTCGCCTACCAGCCCCGCCTGGGAGTCGAGGACTGCATCATCTACCTGCTGAACAAAGTCTACTCTCATCTGGACAAGCCGGCAAGCACTGTGAGAGTCATGTTCTTTGACTTCTCCAGTGCTTTCAACACCTTACGACCGGGTCTACTACGTGAGAAGATGGCTGCAATGCAGCTGGAGGCCCCCTTTGTGTCCTGGATTGTTGACTACCTCATGGGCAGACCACAGTTTGTACGCCCACAGAACTGTGTATCTGACAGGTTGGTCAGCAACACTAGGGCCCCACAGGGGACGGTCCTCTCTCCCTTTCTCTTCATTCTCTACACCGCAGACTTTAACTATTGCACGAGTCCTGCGACCTTCAAAAATTTTCTGACTCTGCAATAGTTGGTTGTATCGTTGAATATAGGACTGTTGTGGGCAAATCTGTCTCTTGGTGTGAGCTGAACCATCTGCAGCTCAATGGAACTGAGCTGCAGATGGTTGGTACGGTTCCTGTCGACACTGTTGAGGAGTACAAGTACCTGGGGGGTGTACTTCAACAACAAGTTGGACTAGGAACACAGAGGCTGTCTACAGGAAGGGCCAAAGCCGATTATTTTTCTTGAGGAGGCTAAGGTCCTTCAACATCTGCAGGACAATGCTGAGGATGTTCTATGAGTCTGTTGTTGCGGGTGCAATCTTCTTGGCTGTCACATGCTGGGGCAGTGGTATGAAGGTCGCAGACACCAACGGACTTAATAGACTCATCAAGAGGGCCGGTGATGTAGTGGGGGAGGAGCTGGACACTCTGACGTCCGTGGCAGAAACGAGGATGCTGTCCAGGCTTGACGGTCTATCTCGGACAATGCCTCTCTCTTTTCCACACTGGCCCAGCGGAGAGGAGTACCTTCAGCAGAACTCCTCTCACTGAGATGCACCGCAGAGTGACACAGGAAATCATTCCTGCCTGTGGTCATCAAACTATACAACACCTCCCTCTGAGAGTCAGCCATTCCCTCCCTTTAAGTTAGTCACTATCACCTTAGTAGTCACTTCATAACTGGTCATTCACTAACTCTGCTAACCTTACATGCTATTTCTTTGTGTATACTATTTACTTCTATAGTGTATGCCTAGATGTATGTATATTTATGTATATTGTTACATATGTTTATATTATATATTTATATTTCTACACGGTTCTATACTGTTCTTCACCTCTACACTGTCTTTTCTTTTCTTTTCCCCGGAGTATTGTAACAAATGCAATTTCCCTCAGGGATCATTAAAGTATTTGTCTGTCTGTCTATCTGTCTGTCTGTAGTGGACCTGTGAGGTGAGCATAGTGTTGATCCAGAGACAAAATGATTAATTGACTGTAAATATACAAGACGTGTTGTGTATGTAGGGGAAACCAGGGTGGGTACTTTTTATATTTTACCAAATGTGTAGAAAACGGATGAGTTACCAGACTTTAAAGCGTAGGCCTACGTTACCCCACCTTTTAGCTGGAGAAATTCAGTCTATGAAAAAGAAAAAGTGCAACAGCGTTACAAGATATAGCCTATAATTTTGAAATTTGTACCATAATTTTGCCCTCTGTATGATCAATAATGAATTTTGTCGTGGCTAAAACTCGATGTTTTAGCCGTGTCCGAGTCCAACAAACTGGGTACCTCCCACTTTTTTGACACATCCGGGCATTTGTAGGTGAAACTACCCGGAAATATTTGAATGGGGGTCTATGAGAATTTCAGTGCATTACATTTCTGAACTCCACCCAAGTATTATATATAGCCATTTATACCGATCTAATGCTATGGCCAGCCAGCAGACCAGTTATACCAACTCTCTTCCAAGTCCTGACCGGGGTCGCTCTTTAGAAAAACTTAAATTAATCGGCAATGTCAGATGTCCATTCACGCTGGAATCTGGTCTCGGGGCGAACGAGACGAGTGGCCAGAGGTGGACTACGGGGACATATGGAACTACCTAAGCAATGAATGTATGAATCATGAATGAAGATGAGGGCACCAAAACAGTCTATTTTCATTCAAGTCAAGTAACTTTTATTTTTATAGCGCATTTAACATGCAGAGTGCAACCATGATAGCACTAGTGCTAGGTGGTGCAGGCTAACTCGGAGCTGAACTATGACATGTAATCACAGCTCCTAGTAGTTCGCAAAGTTTCATTCATTCCTTCATTATTTTAGATTAGACGTCGTTAACATTGAACATCAACTGATTTGAGCTACTAATCTGTAACGAAGTGTTTGCCGCAGACGTAAACAAATGTAGACGCCGGGTCCCACAGCCTCCCATCGGTGATTCTCTCTTCCGATTGCCTGGAGCCACAAACCCCTTCTTTTCCCTTCCCTTTCTTTTTGTGGCAACATACTAAATCGCAAATCCTCAGTTTTTGTTGTTAGCATTGTGAAATACAACACAGCAGCTTTTAGGCATGGTGCCTGCTCATGGAAATAACCTACTGTTCTATCAACAGTAATAGCAGAGTGCCTACTTCCTTCACCTAAAAGAGGGCGTGGACGTTCTGGGGCTCATTAGCATATCGCTGGTGACGAGACGCTGGACTCATCTCGAGTAGACTCATCTCTCACCACTTAGGAGGAATAACGGTGTCTTGTTTAGCTGACTCGTAAACAGGGTCCAAGAGCCGTTGATCAAATAACGTTGAGGATTTATTTAGCTAACAAATGAAAAGGTAAAAATATGAAAACTGTTTGTTCAGTTGTATTGTTAACTGTCGAGTTCAGTGTCACGCCAGCCATCACGTTCGTTCACGCTCCCATTCATGTTCCCGGTAACGTTCACGGTCAATGACGGTATGCGTAAGCAACGGAACCCCTCCTCCGGTCTCAGTTTGGTACACCTCTATATTCATGCCACCTTGCCATCCTCAACTTGTCCAATGAAGGCTTCATGGGGTTAGCATGCCGGGGGCTAGCAGACTGAAGAGCAGACTGATTATCAGGGGTGTTAACTAGGCCAGGGGTTGCCAAACTTTTCCATGCCAAGGCCCCCCAAACAGCATTAGCTTCTGGCCGGGGACCCCCAAACTCCAATCAACTGATAGAATGTATTTTCTTACTTTTATCTACTATTCAATAATTATTACATTTGTTTAGCATAAGAAAATTATTAACGACCATCTTTTCAGCACTGTATATTCCCAATGAATAATAAACTGTTCAACAAACTGTTGACAGATAAGAACAGAACAAAATAAATCAAACCTCTCGTGTGTGTGTGTGTGTGTGTGTGTGTGTGTGTGTGTGTGTGTAAGTGTGTGTGTGTGTGTGTAAGTGTGTGTGTGTGTGTCTAGGAGTGACAGACAGAGATTACACTAGTGAGAGGGATGGCCTTGGTGGCTCCTACACAGTTTGTCAAGCCTGGGCTTAATGTCTGTCAGTGCCATACGCATGTCATTGTCCATGTGTAGACGTGCTATATGTGTTGTTTTAAGCACTTTTAAAGTGGAAAAGCCAGACTCACACAAGTAGGTTGTTGCAAAAGGGAGAAGGCATTTCAGTGTCCTGTCAGCCAAGGTGGGATAGTCCTTTCTTACATGTAGCCAGTACAGGGGAAGAGCCTCAAAGGTCAGTTTTAAATCCCTTGAGTTTGTCATCTCAATCAGCTCCTCCTGCGACTTTAAATCCAGACTAGAACCGACACCGGGGGCAAAGGGGTTCCTAACCCAGTTTAAATGTGTGTTTTCAAGGTCAGGGAAATATCCTTGGAGGTGCTCCATGTGGGACTGGATCAATGGAGAGATGGAGCCCAGGTCATCACATGACAGCAGCTCCTGGTGAAGTAGAGGGAACATTTCTGTAACTCCCTCCTGGAGCTTGTTTGACCACAGCATAGTCTTTTTGGAAAAAGCATGCACTTTGTCTTGCACCTGCAGTATGTACGTGTCACGCCCTTGCATGCTTTGAGTCAGTACATTTAGATGCTGGAAAATTTCTGACATGTATGCAAGTTTGCGGATCCAGGTTGCATCGGTGAACCCATCTGCCAGCTGATGCTTTTCAGATGAGAGGAACTGAGCAATCTCCCTCCACAGCTTTACAAAATAGTATTTCCTCCACAAAACATTCATGGGAAATAAATCTAATGTACACAAGCAGTTGGGCCTCATTGGATAAATCTGTGCTCTCATCAAGCTGAAGTGCAAAGTATTCGCTGGCTCTCACCTGCTCCAAATGGGCCACGTCACCAATCCGTCGGCTCACAGTGTTACCAGAGAGTGGGACAGCGTTGATTTGTTTGGCAGCATCCTCACCAAGTAATTCTCGGACAATGACTTTGGTAGCTGGTAGAATCAAATCCTCTCCAATGGTGTGAGGTTTTTAAGCACGAGCAATGTGGTACGAGGCTAAAAATTATGCCTTCAGGGCCCGCTCGGGCACGGTAGCTTGCTGTGTGAATGAAGCAGATTGCCTGACCAAATGCTCTTCCTTACGTCTGAAGAGGTCTACTGTTTTTATCGGCCTCTGCAGCAGATTGCCTGACCAAATGCTCTTCTTTACGTCTGAAGAGGTCTACTGTTTTATCGGCCTCTGCAGCAGATTGCCTGACCAAATGCTCTTCTTTACGTCTGAAGAGGTCTACTGTTTTATCGGCCTCTGGCGGATGTTTTTGTATCAAGTGACGCTGAAGTTTCGAAGGTTTTAAACACTCGTTTGAGAGAGTCTCCAGACAGAGGACACATTTCGGGCAATCATGGCCATTTTTCTGTATGGCTATAAAGCCATACTTAATGTATGCTGCCTCATATTATCGGTTTTTAGGCCATGAGTTCTTAGGTTTTTTTTGCAGCAGAGTCCTCCACAGCAGTGCTGTTGGTCTTCTCCTTCGGTCTATTTGTTGTCAAAAACCTGTCCATTTTGCGCTAGCTGGCTACACGCTAGCTTGAGGAGCAGAGCAGCTTGATAACAAGGGCAGGTCTACACAGATTATGACGTCGTCATGTCGAACTTGCAACTGAATTTGAGAATCCGACGATGACGGCACATTACGTGTTGTACGGTTCAGGACAAATGGTTCTTAAATAAATAAATAAATAAATAAACATTGTGCTAGGGAAACTTTCACATTTCCTGCAGACCTTTGTGTAAGGGTGGTGTATAAACATGTATATCGTTAAATGCTAGTCGGTATTCTGAAATCATACCAAACAAAAACATAACAAGAAAACCTTCCTCCCACTTCCCGGTCATTTCACATTCCAACTGAATAGTCACACCTTCCTCCAATCCTCGAAAATGAAAGCTATAAAGCCATTGTGTGGACAGCCCTGCACGATACAGAGCTAGCTAATAAGGTGAGTCACTCCTAATATCATTTCAATGTTTTAAGGGATCACTTGAGATTCAAGTAGTGAATTGCAAGCCGATTGGAACAGATCAAATCTTTTGATGAAGAACAAGTCATAATATTTTGTTACATAGGCCTGCATTCTGTGTGGTTCTGAAGGAGGGCTTCCCATCAAAGTAAATCTGGTTCAATGTGTTTCGATGTGCAAAGACAGAAAAAAGTCAAATGTCAAGTATTCAACAGGCATTGTGATCTTATAGCGAAAGGTAACATTAATACAGACACGTTGTTCTGCTGTTTTTGTGTTGTCATATTTTAATTCAAATGTATTTTCTCCAATCTCCAGGGAACTTGCCTGCATTGTTCTGGATTGTGTGACTCAGTTCCACAATATTTCAAACAAGATGCAAAACCTTGCCTTTTACTCCAATCCTCCATACCCTCCTGGCAATCCAATGGGTAAGAGGCAAAGGGACATGATCCCTTCCCATACAGTCAATTACTCGTATAGCTACGCTTTGTTTGATACCTCAAACTGTTTCAACAAATCAATGTGCAGGAAAATAAGTGGAAAGTGTATGTGAAAAAAGTTGAAAGTCGAATAGTTATAGTTCATGCTTATAGTTCATGCGTATATGCTTTGTTTAGTAGACGTACATCATTAAGCAGCTTTGCAGCATTCTTTAACCTTGGCTCATTCTCAGGTTATGCTGGTATGCCTGTTTATCATCAACAGATGGTACCTCAGATGCCAGGTAACTAAACTTTTACACTCATGGAATACAAACAACAATCAAGAAAGCTTCCAGTTTGTAACAGAATAATTTAGATTTAAGAAAATCACATTTCTGATTGTCTTAGTTGTATTCTTTCTTACATCCTTACTCATCATTCATCACTTTTGTGCAAAACTTAAGAATAAAACCCTAAGATTAGGGTAGGCAATTCGTTTTTGAAGCATTTTTTGTTCTATTTGTTGAAAATCTCTTAAAGCCTTTATTCTGACAGCAATCAACAATTTAAATGCTCTGGAAAAAACAAAATATTGTATCTGGGCTTTCACAGGCCTGTAACAAGCCCATCGAATCATTTAATCCTGCCTGAATATTGTCATGTGTTTTGGGGGAGTGGCTTTTTGGTTACTTTCAAAATATAGTTTATCTCCAAATTGCCAACCCTAGATTAACCAATAGAGCAAGAAAAATGTACTTTGGAGAAATGTTGTGACTGTAATTACATAGTGTAGATATGGGCTCAATATTGATGAGGTGTTAACGACTCTAAATTGACATTTTAGCAGCTAGCTCAAGCATTTTCTTTTTGCACATCATCAAGCTGCTTCCTTTTTGATCTAGTATTTTAATGTTTCATTAAAATTTGTATATTTACTCAGTTCAGATGCCTGCTGTTCAAAATAATACAACAGTCACCATCGCAAGCCCTAGTAAGTCCTTCATCACTTTCATAGTAAAGCCCATGTGTGAATGTAAATACAGCGGCTCGTGCAAGCTTTCTCTTTTTGAATATCATCAAGCTGCTTCCTTTTTGATCTAGTTTTTTTAAGTTCCTGTAATACTCCTCAGGTCACCAGTTGCCGGTGGCTGACAATACAGTCATCAATGTAAATTCTCCTGGTGCCATCACAAACGCAGGTAAAGCCCATGAAAGTAGTCTTTGTCATGAAAGTGATATGATATAATGATATAATGGCAAGCCTTACGATGGTTAATCATTGACAAGATGTAAGGGACTGTGCATTGATAATCTAATGTAGTTACGCTTTGTTTGATGCTGTTGAATTGACTTGAATTGAAACCCCTTTTAAAGTTACTATTACTATTAAAGTTACTTTTAGTATTATTAAAGTTACATTTAAGTTTATTAAATACTCCTCAGTTCAACAGCAGCAGCAGCAGCCTACACATGTTTCAAATAGAGTAATCAATGTAAATTATCCAAATACCATCACAAGCTCAACACAAGGTAAGTCCTACATCACTTTCATGGTAGCGCAAAGCCAAGTGGTCTATAATGGCAAAAATTACAATAGTTTGTAATTGACAAGGTGTGTGGGACTGTACATTGATAATTTAGTGTACACATTATTTGATACCTCAAGCTATTTCATCAACTCAATGTTTAGGAAAAATCTCTAGGAAAGTGTATATACAAAAAAGTTTAAAGGGTTTAAAGGGCTTAATTTTGACGAGGTGAAAGTCGATATTCTAGCTAATAGTTATAGTGCAATGCTTTGTTTGGTAGGCCCACATCATCAAGCATTTTAGCAATTTAGGTGTGCCTCAACCAGGCCCAGATCAACCTCAGTTCCGAAGCCCTGGTAACTTCACTTTACACTCATTGTAACAAAAATTAAACAGATTAAAGCTACCCACTTCTATCAGAAAATGTCATCACATTTCTGATTTTCTTTGTTCTGACAGCAATCAGTACATCAAATGCTCTCATAAAAAAAAGACAAACATCTGGTGTCTGGGCTGTCACAGGCCCTTCCAATCATTTCATTTGCCCATGAAAATCGTCATGTGTTTTGGGGGCGTGCCTGAAGGGAGGGATGGGATTTTTTCCGGTTGGCTATGGCTTGTTTCTGTGTCGATAAAACAGGATAATATGACTTCCGAAAAATGTTGTGAATGTAATTGCATTGGAGCAGATATGGGTTCCATGTTGATGGAGGTGTTAGCGGCTTCAAGGTGATATTTTAGCGGCTAGCTCAAGCTGTTTCCATTTTGTAATTCTTCTCAGGCCAGCAGCAGAATGTGGTTCAAACGTCCGCCAACAACCCTGGTAAGTTCTACGCAAGGGCGTAGCAACCGCGGAGGGGAAATATATTTGATTTTGAATTCTTGCTTTTATTTTGAAAGTGCAACACAGCCAGTCCTGTTACCATGTAGGTTGCCTCTCGCAATGTAGGAAGATGATTAGTTAATTTATGACATAGTTCTGTTCAAACCATTAATGGATCTGTCAGGTTTCCGATATATGTCCCCCGCAATGTCAAACTCATTCCTACGCCCCTGGTTCTTCGTCACTTTCATGGTAATAAAAAAGCCATGTCATTATAATGGTCATGTCACTTGTTCAGAGTTCACCTGAACCCTGCATAACCCTACCCTCATGCTCTTATTTGTTGTACGTCTTGGCACTTTAATTGCTCTTTGTTACTTGGCACTTAGTCAGAGATGTTGTATACTAGCAATGGTTAACCTAGCAATTGAAATGCTTGAAACTTGTTCTGGTGACTTTCTTACTGTATTAGCAGCAATGAAATGTTTCACATCCTTATGCAAATGTACTCTTTGTGAGTCGCTTTGGATAAAAGCATCTGCTAAATGCCCTAAATGTAAATGTAAATGTCACATGCAATTATAATGGTTCATTATTGATGAGGTGTGAACGACTGCACATACATAATTTTTGCCAATCCATAAGGTTTTAACAACTCTTAATTAGTAAATCTTCCCTCAGTTAAATACCAGAAAATGGGCAAGATTTTTGCCATTACATTCAGTTATTAAGCCTACATATGCTATGATTGAGTAAAATTTTACTTGAGTTCCTTCTATACATATTTTTTTTTACAAAGAATATATCTATCTCTCATCTGTTGCATGTTGTTGCATGTTGTTAACCATCTGTCCTTGCTTCCAAGCAGTGGTTGTGGGTCCCACACCGAGAGAAATGCCTGTACGAACCAAATGTCCTCTTTGCAACGTCACCTGTGTGACCAATGTAACTTACAAGAATGGTACACTCATCTGGATTCTGTTTGGTGTTCTGGGATTGTGCTTGTGAGTTCTTTGCATATTTTAGCAAAACCTGTTGGATAGGCACCCTCACAACCACATTGTTTTTATTTTTTTACAACATGAATCATTTAATCCTATTTCTATATTTCTATGCTCATTTTCAGACTGTGGCCATTCTGCTTGGTGCCATTTTGTTGTGACGGTTGCAAGGATGTGGTGCACAGCTGTCCCAACTGCCAAAATATTGTGCATGTACACAAACGCATGTAAAGGTGACTGCGCCTCAACTCCAAGCCACAAACAGTGTATGCTTTACAGTAAATCATTATAGAAATCATTGTGTCTATCGAGCCCTTCGTACTACAGTACGTGGCTCGCATTTTAGAGGGGATTGGATGGATTTTTTTTTACAATCAATTGTTTACATTCACTGGTGGTCTATCACATTGGGATGTATAAATGTGGGGGCCCCTGGCCAGAGATATCTTGATTGGGGAGATGTAATGCAAAGGAGTTAAAGTAATCATGACATATTACCAAAATTACCTTTTAAAAGCAGTTGTTTATTATTATTATTATTGCTTGCTTATTTTGTTTGGGGGTATACTTTTTTGGGTTTATATTCATTGTTGAATGCACTTAAGTCACTTTGGACAAAAGAGTCTGCTAAATACATGTTATGTAATCTAAAACAAAAAATGAGTTCAGGTAACAATGATGTCTATGGAAACTAAGTAGCCAAACAGGTTCAGCAGGCCCTGCCAGCGTTGCTGAGAAGTGCATGGTATGCTTATGGAATTGATACTGGGTGTGTGGGTTTCCATTGTGTTGTGCTTGTGTGTGTGTGTCCATTTGCAACATTGACTGTGATGAGAATGTTTGTACATGACATCTTGAAGCTTAAGCGATGTGTTTACATGCAAGGGTGGCAGAGAGGATTGTAGAGAAAGGAATTCACCCTGTGCACGAGTTCAAGATTATGGAATAAGCATGTGGGCTCTGACAACCTGGAAAGCAACAAGGAGAAGAGATCAAGAAAATAAAATTGTTGTCAAGTTTTAACCCCATTTTCCCCAGTGTCAGTTTTAAGTTATTTTGAATTTGAAAGTGAAACAAAACAAACAAAACAACAGTCATACGATCCTGCATATTTGCAGAGCTGGTCATTAGCGCTGTAGGCCAGCCATATGTCAAACAAGTCCTTCTCCACAGTCATTGTGTGTTAGTCCTACGGCGTGTGTAGGACTAACACACACACAAAACAATTTTTTTTAATTGATTTAAATTTACATTTCAATGGATTATTCTGCCTTAAACCAGATCCAGGAAATAGCATTTGATTACGTGTATGGGTTTACCTTTTAAATCTCAAACAGCATCCTCAACAGCATCTTCAATAAGTTCTGGTCCTAGCCGTCTCTCCCATATTGGTGGCGATGAGGTACAGAACTTTGTTGTACCATTGAACTTAAATGAAAGGGATTAAGCAGCACACATTAATGATGTCCGCTTGGGTCCTGGGGCATTCAGCGAACCACCCATGGAATGCAATAATGACCGGGCTCATTTCAATTAAATCGATTAAATCAATGGTTGGAATTATTTTGATACTATTATGGGCCCATAACTATTCTATTTATTACATGAAACGTCTATGTATTGTCTGCTTGTCACTGTCCTGCCAACCCTGGACCAGTCTATCTATTGTCATGTTGGTGTTCTGTTTCATCTATGCCTGTTCTGTGTAATGTTCATGTGTCACCTACGTCAGGCAGGTGACACATGGCAGCTCACAGAAGCGTCACCCTATCAGTCATGGTGACCATCTGCAGGACAAATGACCGCAAAAACATGCCGTGTGACTTGTACTGGACCGTCCTTCATATTTGTCAGACATTTTTGTTAGGGCGTTGTGTTAGCGTGTAATACTATGTCGGTATTCCGGACTCACAAACAAATTAAAAAAAAAAACCCTCCCTGTCTTATGTCCGACTGCACCCTACAGTTACGTTGTCACACCTCCTACATTATTTCTAATTTTAGAGAACGAAAGTTTTAAAGTAATTGTGGGGACACCTACACTCTACAAAGCTGTTATCCTAAAATCATTATAATGTTTTAAGGGATTGTTTGAGATTTAAGTTGTAAAAAGCAGGCAGTTGTTTAGGATGTAGATGCTCCTCTCCTTCTCCCCCTCAGACACTCTGACTGCAACTAGCATCTCAGAATGTTTGGCAGATATAAGATCTTGGACAACTGCACATCAACTCAAACTCAATCTCGCAAAGACAGCTTCTCTTTATACCGGGGAAAGACTGCCCTCACAGGGACCTACTGGTCTCGGTCGAGGGCATTGCCATGTCCCTCACCGAGCGTGAGGAACCTTGGCATGATACTCGACAACCAACTGTCCTGCACTGCAAACATCACTGCAGTGACCCCATCCTGTAGATTTGGTCTCTACAACATCTGCAGGATCCGACCATACCTCACGAGGGAAGCGACACAGCTCCTGACCCAAGCATTTTGTCATCTCCCACCTCGACTACTGCAACTCGCTCTTAGCTGGACTCCCTGCAACCACGATTCAACATATGCAGCAGATCCAGAATGCTCCAGCACACCTTGTGTTCAACCAACACAAATTCTCCCTGATGACCCCCCTCTTCCATGACCTCCACTGGCTCGCTGTAGTGGCTCACATCAAATTCAAGATGATGGTACTTGCCTACAAAGCTGTTAATGGAACTGCCCCTACATACCTCCAAGCATTAGCGAAACCCCACGCCCCTGCTCGAGCACTCTGCTCACTACCTCAGCTGGCTGACTGGTACCACCATCACTAAAAGGAGGAAAAGGTCGGACAGTGAAATCACAACTCTCCCCCGTTTTGGCATCTCAGTCGTGGAACGAGCTCCCTGCCAATGCCTACCCTCATGCTAACTATTCTATGTATTACATGATAGGTCTATGTATTGTCTGCTTGTCACTGTCCTGCCAACCCTGGACCAGTCTATCTATTGTCATGTTGGTGTTCTGTTTCATCTATGCCTGTTCTGTGTAATGCTCATGTGTCACTTACGTCAGGCAGGTGACACATGGCAGCTCACAGAAGCGTCACCCTATCAGTCATGGTGACCATCTGCAGGACAAATGACCGCAAAAACATCCCACGTGACTTTACTGGACCGTCCTTCATATTTGTCAGACATTTTTGTTAGGGCGTTGTGTTAGCGTGTACAACTATGTCGGTATTCCGGACTCACAAACAAATTAAAAAAAAAAAAACCCTCCCTGTCTTATGTCCAACTGCACCCTACAATTACGTTGTCACATCTTCTACATTATTTTTAATTTTAGAGATAATGTTTTAAAGTAATTGTGTGGACACAATTAGGAAAAGGTCAGACGGCGAAATCACAACTCTCCCCCGTTTTGGCACCTCAGTGGTGGAACGAGCTCCCTGCCAATGCCTACCCTCATGCTCTTGTATGTTGTACGTCTTGGCACTTTATATTTGCTCTTTGTAACTTGTTACTTAGCCAGAGATGTTGTATACTAGCAATGGTTAAATGGTCAAAATGGTTAAATGGTCAAAAATTTCCCTATGGGGATTAATAATCTATCTATCTATCTATCTATCTGTCTGTCTGTCTGTCTGTCTGTCTGTCTGTCTGTCTGTCTGTCTGTCTGTCTGTCTGTCTGTCTGTCTGTCTGTCTGTCTGTCTATCTATCTATCTATCTGCTTAACCTGAAATGCTTGAAACTTGTTCTGGTGACTTTCTTACTATATTAATAGCAATGAAATGTTTCACCTTCTCCTGACAAATGTACTTTTTGTAAATCGCTTTGGATTAAAGCATCTGCTAAATGCCCTAAATGTTAAATGTAATCCTTTCACTTCGCCAGCCATACTCACAGGGCCTGATTAACTTGTTTTGTGAAATCTCCACAGTATGTTGATGTTTGCTGAAGCATATTTCACTCTAATGCCAAAATCTGGTGCTAAATAATTATTTTGCCATATAGGTTGGTTGTTGGCTGTTCTGGGATTAGCCTACGTTGCTTGTGAGCAAACATGTCACATTTTAGCATTCTATCGTTGGTGTTGCTGTTTGTGCACCTACTCTATATTATATATATATTATATATATATATATATATATTATATACCTATATTAGAGTCAATATTAATTCATAAAGACAAAACTGAAACATTGTCAGCCTTTTCCTGCAGTTCAATGATAGCCACTAGATGGCACTAAAAGCCGCAAAATACACGCAAATGTGTAAAACATGACAAAGGCAGGATTACGGAATGTAAGATACTTAGTAAGTGTTTATGGATTCTGTGACCATAGCAACTGCAGATTATCTATTCGTTTTGTCCTTCTCTTCAACGATTTGCTCAATAAACAATTGATGCATGATTGTTGTCATAATGGCGACAATCACGACATTGCACTGAGGTATTTTGAATGGGCATGCCATTTAGGCTTAACATATTTGTACAAATGTTCAAATCTGTGCATGTCCCTCAGCAATCCGAGGTTAGAATGCTGAACACAAAGAATGCTGTGCAAGAATGGCAGGCCACACCAGGCTATATGCATAAAGATACACACAGATGAGTGCATGCGTCACAGGCTACGTTATGGAGAGAGGTGGGTGGTGTGTTTGTGTGTGTGTGTGTGTGTGTGTGTGTGTGTGTGTGTGTGTGTGTGTGTGTGTGTGCGTGCGTGCGTGCGTGCGTGCGTGCGTGCGTGCGTGCGTGCGTGCGTGCGTGCGTGTGTGTGTGTGTGTGTGTGGTGATGGTGGTGGTGGTGGGATTAAGGGGAGCATTGGCTGAGTCATGGCTTCTAGGGTGTTATGTAATATCCAACAATAGACAGACCGTGCAGGCAAAGCCCTTACCTGTGTCAAGGCTGGCCTTCCACCCTGGCCCCTTATCCCTGCCCCCCTGCCCCCAGCACCCGGGGCTTACAGAGAACACACCACACTGGGCTCTTAAGAGCAGGTGGCATCGGGCTGCCCGATGACAAGCTTCCCACGGATCTTGCCACATTTCGTCTTGGCGTTGTAGACGCGTTAGTTATGTAATTGTTGTTATTAATATTTTCCCTCCTGCTCGGGGAGAGAGCGCGGGTGGTGGTGGTGGTGGGGGTACAGCAGTAGTTCAGAGGCCTTGTGAGTGGGTGGGCAGAGGTAAGTAAGGCTTGTATTCTATCTCCGTTGACACCTCCGCAAATTCAGCGTGAGGCGAAGAGGCAGAGACAGATATACAGAAAGACACGGAGATAGAGAGAGAGAGAGAGAGAGAGAGAGAGAGAGAGAGAGAGAGAGAGAGAGAGAGAGAGAGAGAGAGAGAGAGAGAGAGAGAGAGAGAGAGAGAGAGAGAGAGAGAGAGAGAGAGAGAGAGAGAGGAGGGAGTCTGTGGAAGAGTTGTATACAAAAAGAGGCATAGAGAAAAAGAAAAAGACGAGGAAAGTGCACTAGCACACGTCGCAGTGGGGAATATACACGGCCATGCGTCACACACCAGGACTTACACAAGAGTTTGCTTCCAAAGACGCCGTTGAGGGGTCCTCTCGGGCAAACGGAGCGAGGGGACGCCGGGAGGGACGCCACCCCGGGGCATCTGCAGCTACTTTAATGTGTTCCTCAGCGGTCAGCACTGGTTCTGATTCTCCAGCCCGTCTCTGAGCGGTTCACGAGACAATAATGCGACGTCGTCAAAGTTCGTAGTGCAACTAACAAGGTGAGTTTGTAACAGTCAAGTTCTTTTTTGTATGCTTTAAACACACACACACACACACACACACACACACACACATATATATATATATATATATATATATATATATATATATATATATATATATATATATATAAAGAGTGTGTGTGTGTGTGTGTGTGTGTGTGTGTGTGTGTGTGTGTGTGTGTGTGGATACTGGGACGACTTACAAGAGCTCGTGTGCAATGTAGCCAGCCCACGCTGTGTCTTGTTCCCATGGAAACCATTGGCGAGTACTAAAATCTGTTCTCTACAGTACTGTGTGTGTGTGTGTGTGTGTGTGCTAGGTCGTGTCCATATGATATGACATATGATAATAATACATACATTATCAGCAACATGACTCCTCGTTAAACAAGCGCGTTTGGCACCATGTCGTCTTTGTCCTCGTGTTGGATTGTGTTTGCATCATCTGTCCTGTCTTAATGAGTCGCTCTCCCTCCCCCTGTTCTTCCAGGATGGCTGTCCGTGGTGCCGCCTTCTGCCTCATCTGCCTGATCAGCTGTGGCTCATCATCGTCATCATCATCCTCCTCATCATCATCATCCCACATCCCCCCTCCTCCGAGGGGATGTGGCGTGGACGTGGACCCTCCCTACAGGGTGCTCTGTGACCTGGAGTCTGTGTGGGGGGTTGTCCTGGAGGCGGTGGCCTGTGGCGGGGTGCTGACCTCCCTGGTTCTCTGTGTGGTGCTCCTGGCCAGGCTGCGCTGTGTGTGTGACCCGGACAAGCGCTCCGGCATGGGGCCACTGCTTCTGCTCCTGGTCACCCTCACCGGCCTGTTCTCCCTCTCGCTGGCCTACCTGGTGGGGAAGAACCAGGCCCTCTGTGTGCTGCGCAGGGCCCTGTGGGGGCCTCTCTTCGCCCTTTGCTTCTCCTGTCTGCTGGTCCAAGGCCTGAGGCTCAGGAAGCTGGTGGCCGGCAAGTCGAGCCCGTCCGGCAGCTCCCTGGCTGGGCTGGGCACGGCGATGGCCCTAGTGCAGGGGATCATCTCTGGAGAGTGGGTGCTGCTCACCGTGGTCAGGGAGGGTCACCCGGCCTGTGACTACCCGCCTGTGGACTTTGCTCTGACGTGCGCGTACACCCTGGGCCTGCTGCTGGTTGCCATGGGGCTGTCCCTGTGCGTGGTGCTGTGTGGAGGGGAGATGGAGGCCAGTGAACGGGAAGACGCGGACAGAAGCGGCGAGGACGACAAAAAGAGATGGCGGTGCAACGGCGTCTGGCTTTTCCTCTCCTGTTTGGCGTCGGCGTTGCTGTGGGTGGCCTGGCTAGGATTCTATCTCTATGGCAACCCGGCGCTGAGGGCAAAGGGCAGAGCCGAGCGGTCCGGGTCCGGGGGGCGGAAGGGCCCCAAGGCGTGGGACGAGCCGGCGCTGGCTGTGGCTCTGGTCACGCAAGGCTGGATCCTGTTGATACTCCACGCCATCCCAGAAGCCCACTTGTGTTTGCGGAAACCGCTGGTGGCGGCGGCGGCGGCGGCGGCGGCCCCGGACTACTTCGACAGCACGCAGCCTCGCCCGACTCCTCACTTTGGGGAGGAGCGGCCCGCCCGTCCACACCGGCCGTTCGCGGACAACCAGGCCTTCTCCATGGAAGAGCAAAGTGCAAGTATGCAACGAGAATGCTGTGCTATGTGCGTGGATGCAATCAACCCAAGTAGACCAGTGGTTTCAAAGCGATGCTCTTCCCGGAGGAGCACCGGGGCAGCATCGGTAGCATTCTCTCTGATACCATGTGAGCCATGAAAGGCATTGCACGGGAGAAGGAACCATTTTAAGTTGAGTTTGGTTTTTGTGTTCCAGCCCTGAGAGGGACCTACCGCAGCAACCAAGGGAGCCTTCGTCCAGGGATCCCCTTCAGAGGTCATGTGTACCAACCTACTGAGATGGCTCTCGTCATGAATGGTGGAGCGGTACGTTTTTGTGTGTGTGTGTGTGTGTGTGTGTCTGTGTGTCAGTGTGTCTGTGTCTATGTGTGTGTGTTTGTGCTACAAATATGTAACACACATTACTGTTACTAATCCGTGATTGATCTTCTGCAGATGCCTACAGCCCCAATCAACTACACTGGTAGACAGCTGTGGTGAGAACCCTGGTCGCAGTTTCAGAACATAACAGCAGAAGAAGCTATTCCACACACAAGGATTAGACAGACTTATTATTTGTTTTTATATGTTGTAAAGGGTGTACTTTGGTGTCATTTTGCTGGATTGCCTCAAATGTTGAGCATATTTTGAAGATGATATTTTTCTTTTACATACGTGTGATGGAACAAATTTGATTGGGGGTCATCAAAGATTAACGATTCTCTCCTGCTCAGTGTTCAACTGATGGTTCTAATGGCAGTGAGTGTCATTTATCGAGGGTTTTGTTTTTAATACCATCCGCATGAACTGCTGACTCTTTACATGAGCAAGTCTCAAAACGAAAGCCAATGCTTGCTGATCACCAACGCCTCTTTACCCAATGTAATGCTAATGACGTTCACAGAGCAACAGAGCTTTAATGCCACTCACACACCTCTTGTCTGTGCACTTCTCAGTCCTTTCCTTTAGCACTGCTCTGTGTGCAATGTAAATACGAGTGTGTTATATTTATGAGACTTGTTAATACGATTTGTTTAAGGTTGAATAATGTCAATAGATCTGTGTTCCAAATATTCAATATTTAAAAGATCTTAATTATGAAGTGCTATTTAGTGAATATATAATGCTTTCTGGGAGATAACATTTTGCACTTTGTTTCAACTCAATGTATTTGCGCACTGTGCCAGTTTGAGATGAGCAGCTATTACATACAGTATTTTATTGTTTACTGAATTAATTATACATTATATATTGTGTGATAGGTCTGAAATACAAAACTATAGATTGTGCATTAATCAATTTATGTGAAGAACAGGTGTCTTTTTCAATAATAAACAAATACAATAATACAACATACTTGACTTGATTGATTTATTGATTTGTATTTCTTGATTGATTTATAAAATGGGAAGGTAATTTTCGGTTATTTAATTAATTGGCTTCTCATTATTAATAAGCGCCGTGGATTGATCTATTCTGACATTGTTATGATAACGTGCCGAATGACCAAGAACGGTCTGCATAGGCCATTTGACAGAACCATATCCATTTGTTTGTATTCCAACGAGTTCTTGTATGATCGTGATCGTTTTCAGCTTCTGATGTCTCAAGTTTAGTAAATGTTGAACACACGTTATGATGGTCGGTTCCTGGTTACCAGAGATGTTTGGTGCGTTACTAGCAGGAATAGGATGAATACACTTCCGGGTCGAGAAAACAGAGCTCCACTCCACGTGAATCGCCAAAGTAAGTAAATCACTCCTCACATAGTTGCAATCTAATCAATCATGCAGTAGCTAATACAAATAATCAGGATGGTAACCTGCTCAGTAAATACCTTAATGCTCGAGATGTTAATGCTGGTTTGGACGTTGGCTTCTTGCAATCATCTGCTGCATGCGTTTGCGAACCTACATGCTGAGCACGATGGATATTATTTAATATCAGGTTTATTGTGTGTCTCATATTGTTCTTACCAAGTAGCCTACGTGATATGAATTGGATGAGAAAATATATTGGCCTAATAGTCTTTCTTTCTTGGCGTCAATTGTATTAATGTGACATTAACAACAAGCCTCGCGTGTACCGATTGTCATTTAAAACATATTTATGTTAGGCATGTTTACATTGTGTTTGGATTACGTCCAGTTAATTTCAGTCGGATTCTGACAAGGAGTTGATCTTCGTTTTAGAAAAACCTGCACGTTGAACCAATGAGATTATCATTAGTGAGACCAATAAGATTACCAGGTAAGCATACTTAACCAGCAAAGTCGAGTAACGTATGGCTTGATTAGATGTTAAATATATTTAATAAGATGATCAATAAAGCTCACATGTCAAGCTCAAGATCTGGTCATGGTTGAAATGCATTGTGTTATATGAGCTGTCATATCTGTATAACCAACATTTTAACCGCTTACTGCATAGTTTGTCAACAGTTGCCGGCACACCATGGTTAAGCAGAAAACATTCACAAAACAAAAGACGGGGAAAAAATGTTCAAGTCTGACTAGGAGATGTGTCTTTCAAACAAGAGCGCTGAAAGGTTGGCAGTCAGTGTGTCCCTGTCAGCGACAGGCTCCAAATCGCTGCTTTTCACATTGGTCCGCAGGTTAAACGGCCGGACCTCCAGAGAGACATCGACGAGAACTCACAGCCCAGGGAAGCAGCCGAGCATCTCGGTCAGTGTCCAGTTCTACCGCAGGCTTTGACCATGCGATCGCAACCCCATGCAATACCCTGTTTGGTTTGTCGGTCCTCACTCATATTTGTATATGCGTGCTGTTTTAGTGGTAGCCCTGGGGGATGGTCAACCTGGACATGGCGGCGGCGGGCGTCCTGGGAGAAGTGGGCGGGGGGGGTGCGCTGGCGAAGGAGAGGAGGCAGAAGCGCCGTAAAGCCAAAGGCGCCAGCGGGTCCGGGGAGCGCGGGAACCCGGCGGCCGACGAGAGCTTAGAGGCGGCGAAGAATAACGAGGAGAAAGAGGAGCCAAGCGAGGAACGTTCTCCGAGTGAAGAGTACACAACCGCTGAGAAGAAGAAGAAGAAAAAGAAGAAGAAACGTCTCGATGAGATGGGCAGTGCTGATGTGCCACAGCACCCCCTTGCCCAGGAAGAACCTTCTGGCAAGAAGTTCAAGAAAACCAAGGGCACGTCGGCGCAGTCCGAGGCAGCTGACCGCTTGAAGATGGACGAGGAAGGAGTGCCGGCCACCAGAGTGACAAAGAGGCCTAAAAAGGTCAAGGTGGTGAATCAAAGCCAGGCGATACATCTGGACGAAAGGGAGGAGGATGACGAGGACGTCGTGACGAAGACGACCAAGAAGAGCAAAACGGGGCCTAAAACGGGGGTGACTGAGACGCCGGCCAGAGGAGAGGAACCCCAGGAGGTCCATCAGAAAGCCAAGAAGAGGAAGGCTCGGTCAGAGACGGGCGACGACGCGCCCCAAACTCTCAAGAAGAAGAACAAGAAAGGAAAGCAGGAGGAAACCACGGCAAGCGTTGTTGTCATGGATGAAGAGAGCCCAAAGCCGAAGAAGAAGAGGAAGAAGAATAAGGAGAAGCAGATGGAGATGAAGAGCGAAACAGAGGCGCGGGAGAGTGCGGATTCCCCAGAGCCCGAGGGGGCCCAGGGAGTCAACGTTGTCGCCGCCAAGGAGCAGCAGAGGAAAAAACAGAAAAAGCCAAAATCAGATGAACAGACGGCGGCTGCGGGCGGGGAGGGAGGGAGCCTCGAGGGAGAGTCAGGAGATACAAACATCGAAGAAGAGGAGGTCAGTGTGGACAGGAAGAAGAAGAAGAAGAGGAACAAGGAGGTCAAACTGGAGGAGGAGCCTGGAATGGCGCCGACCCCAGAGGTGAGGGCTTGGGTGTCACAGTGTCAGTGCGTTCCTCGGCCGGTGCTTTATTGTCTTAAAACGTGCTCTGGATTTCTGCTGGGTTGCAGGAAACCCCCCACAGGGATGCGGTGTGCTTGTCGGAGGAAGCCGGAAACGGGGACGAGTCGACCGTTCATCAGGTAGACTTGAAGAGACTAAATGCATGGCTTTCGGTTACGTTTTTAGTATTTTTATTCTTTTTATTTAATCTGTGGCTAATTATTAGGCCACAAATGCCACTTATCTTTTTCCCGTCAGAGTATTTGATTTGTTGATTGCACTCGGGATGTAAGGGGAATTCAAACAAATGACAAAAAAATGCCTCTGAAGTGCTTATGGCTTGTTCCATCTTATAGGTATTACATTGCATAATTTAATGACCTGTGAGTCCTTATGTTATGGTGCTCATCGTCAGTTTGCTCTCAATACATGAAAGGGTGTGCCTGAAGACCTTAAAGTAACTTTGAAACACTGTCTGTTCCAGGACAGAAGACTGGCCCTACAGATGGACATCGACAAAGAATCAAGTCCCAAAACCCCAGCTAAACCTTCGGTGAGTGTCAGAACATTAAAGGGCCCCTATCGTTTTACCAATGTGATGTTGATTGATCAGCATGTGGGAGCGTCCACCCAGATGTATAATGGACAGCCCAGATCAGTTGGTTCAGTGCGCTGGATTGGTTGTTATATGGGTCCATTAACTGAAACTTTGTCTCAGCTGACTGTTTATGAACAACTGTAACTAATTAGCATGTGATGGAGATGGATAACATCTTAATAGAATCTTTTGTCTTTATCTGCTTGTGCGCTGTGCAGGGCTTCGGCCAGTGGGGCACGGCACAGTTTGACAGCTCTGACAAACAGCACAAGTTCCTGCGGTTGATGGGTGGCTTCAAGAAGGAGGCGCAGGCAAGCGGGCCCAGCCCTGCGCGGCCCAACATGGCCCTGGCGCGGGACAAACAGAAGGACTTGCACCAAGCTCTTCTGGGGGAATTTGAGCGTGCGCAGTCGAGACGCATGGACTTTAGCGGCAGAGGGGCAGGACTTGGTTTTTCTGCGCCACCCAGCAAGAAGTTTTTCATAGACGCCAATGCAAGTCGATCAGTCCGCTTCGACGACTGATGCGAAGGTCTCTTCTACAACGACTGGATCGAATACGCTTTAGAGCAGAGTCCTAGAAATTGTATGTCAAGTCTTTTCGAAAATGTCTTGTTTAGCAAGCCTATTTCTACTTGGAGCTCCAGAGGATAGGGCCTTGTGGTTTTAAATGGTTCTGGTGTCAATTATTTTATGCATCTATTTGGCCCAATAACTCATTATGTGCAAGAAATGCCTTTGATGTCCAGACCTGTTATATCCATTATGCATTATTGATGATCGGTTCTTCAGTGCCCTGACTTGAATATCCTATTTTGAAAAATAAATAACAGTTGGAAACAGTTCTCTGTATCTCTATCAGCAAATTGATAAGCTTAACAATATTATAATAGTCAACATGTACTGAAGAGATTGCTTTTGACAAGTTTATTTAATTTGTGCTTTTGACATGTATAGCATTTTAAAAAACGCAATGCACATTAAAAAAAGCTTGACTTTTGAAAATATGCCACAGGAAGAATGCATTTGCCAGCGTGTCCTGTGCCATACTTGCAAAATATGATTTCAGATTCAACAGACAACCCCCTTGGATGATGCCTTCACTGACTTATGTTGAACAAAACACCTCATTTGGAACATGTTTATTAAACTAAACAAATCTGCTACTTCCATAACATGAATGCCACACACACTAATGTGTACTTCCCAGCATGTGGCATTTTTTATCAGCGGTGTTGCTCACCAAAAATCTGTCCACATACAGAAGTCAGTGATGGCTCACGTAGAGCCAAGTCTGCAACGGAATGCCAAATCCATGTTGACACCCTTAAGAGATATTCTGTTAATAGCGTCCCAAACATGACTCTCCAAACTGGTCCTCGCGCCTCATGTCTGCGTCACGGCAGGCTTTTGAATACATCAAGTTCGCACAGATAATATGGCGTCGGGTGTTATCGGCCCCAAAAAATTAAATAAAAACAGGAGCAAGCCAAATACTGGGACATGGCCTCTTTGTTCAGATAAAGCCGTGTGTGGGGGGAGGGGGAGGGGGGGGGGGGGGGGGTCAGGGGGTGAAGCTGTGTGTTCCGTGTGGAAGGGAGGGATGTGTCGGGGTCGCAGGCTGCAGCCCTCCCCCTCATGCGTGCAGATACTCTGGCTGCACCCGCGCCACCTTCCTGAACTCCTTGGTGTGTGTGCGCGGACACTGCATCTCACACCAGTTGATGGGCACCAGCTGGGCACCTGGAAACCACAGGGTGAAATTGAGATGGTTGAAAGGCAACAGGTACACAAGTTGGTGGACAACTGTTGGGAGAAATGCAGAATCAGTGCACATGGTGTTGGTGGTGGCGGTGGTGGCGTGTGAACACTGCCAGCATGGTTCACCTGCTTCACTGTGTGCCACAACCACACCCAGTTCATTCTCTGCTGTGGTCAACAAATAGTTGGACTGGACGTCCCCCAGAGAGATCTGAGCTGGCAGGTCAAGGGTCAACAACCTTAACAGAAAAAGGAGATCACGCAATAGACTGTACAAATGAAGGCCAATACACTTGACGTATTAAGACAGTTCAGTCTTTTTTTTTTTTTTGACGATTCAGCACAGTCTGAAGGCTGTGTTCTAATGTTTAAATATGGGGATAACTTTAGGGGTAATAAATATTCCGATGACAACTGCATTGTCACTCACAACCCAGGTACACATACTGTACTCATGTGGGCATGTTGTAGCACAGCAGAGCTGAAATTAAACGGTTGTCTCGTACAAAATCTTGTGAAAAACATGAATTGATCCCTGAGCGGATGAAAGGATACCACTTTGGCCAGCACAATATCTCCAGGTCTGAAGCTTTTGTACGTCTCCACCTACAACGTAGCCAAACAGACCAGGTAAACCCCACAGCACAGCAGACATAACACACCCGTCTGATTACAAAAACATGGCAGAAGTTACAAGTGACGTCAAACTTACCTTATCCTTTTCTGTTGCGCGCACATCTTCTTTTCTGTTGAAAAGAAGATGGGAACAGTGGGAATTCATTAGCTTGGGAAGAGAGACAGACCTGAGGCTTCCGCTACATTCAACACGATCTTTACAGACAAGAGTGCGGTTCTCTTCACCTGATGGTGCCTCTGAACCGGTCCTTCAGCGGAGTGGAGCCAACGTAGAGTATATGAACCTTCGCAAACCGGGGATTGATGCTGGTTACCTGAGAATGCAGAGAACAGCCATTGCATTGTTATTGTCATCAACGATAATGTTATCAACAAAGGGCCCTGCACACAACCTTCACGGCAGTGTGCAAGTCAAGTCTAGCATTACAGAGATAGTGAGGACCTATTCAAGGAATTGATGTGCTTTCACATTTTATTTTTGTTTCTCGATATAGTTGTACATTGTCATGCATCTAAAAAGATTCTGAAGTCCATGGACAATAAAACCCAACTGAGCAACGAGGCAAACCGTTTGAACGCCTGTGTCCAGTGAACAGAAGAGGGCGCCCACAGTGTGTGGCGTGGAAAAGCGTGGGTGAACTGCAGGCGGGGCCGTACCTTGCAGGTGACTATTGCGCCTACGTCTGGCAATAGCTGCGTTTCCGTTTCCCTCACCACCGAGATCACAGGTAACTGTCAGGAGATGGCCACAGATCCAAACAGCGACATACACGCCACGTACAGAAGAAACAACAGCCACATCATTAATGCATTCATATTGGACACCGTTGTGAAGAAAAACGCATGTGACATACCGGCAACATTATACCGCAGCCTTGTTAAATACTTGATCCTGATTGGTCAATAACGTTCCAAGGGTGTTCATCATTTTCCAATCACGGGACACTCAATCATAAGGTTATTCCTTAAATAATGCATTGGGTTTTCTTTGTATCCAAGTCAGTGAGCAAGCATTTCCTGTATTCCCATCATCAAAAGTTGCACAATACGCAGTTATGTTTTGGCATTCCAACAATCCAACAGTCCTTCCGCTGTGGTTTGTAACCTCAACACATGGTGAAACTACACCTTACCTCTTCGCCCTCATTTTTTCTCAGCACATAGCCCGCTAATGAAGAATATATGTAACCGTGACGCATGTACACGCCTGTGCCGGGTATGCAGTCATCTGTGCTGCAAAGCTTGTCACCTATATAGACAAACGGAGGGAAACGTTAATGGCCAGTATCAAATAGCTGACATTTCACAGACTCCACTATTAAAGTTATGTCAACCCACATTACCAAGACAGTTCGTAAACATACCAAAAACATGAAAAGGCCTCAGGCTGATCATAAAATCTACCCGTGTTTTTGTTTAGCACTGAGTGACAGGAAACATTTCAGAATTTCGCTTCGGGCAATGGGCAGGGCACGTCAAAGACGTTCTGATGAACCAGCCCTGCCTTGAGAAGTTAGTCAACAACTAGCAGTAGCTACTCAACTTCTGACTTGTTTACGTATCTCACGATAAAAGATGTAAATGACACAAACATTGCATGTAATACTTAGATGTATGTTCCAAACGACGCTAATATTAAAGAACATTAAAACATGATATAGCATTGTCGAAGGAAAATATTGCTAGGTGTAAAAACCACTCGCAAGCATGGAAGCTAACGTGAAGCTGAAAACGTGACGAGCATGTTCAGGACCAAATGGCATTTCGTAAAACATATTGAATATATGGTATTTCGTAATATAAAATTTTAACATAAACAAAATGACTAAATACTCTTGATCCGAATGTTAATGCAATTTTACAACAACAACTATGAAACTCACCTGGAACACACAGCTTCATGGGCGACATGTTTTCAAGAAGAGGGATCGCTACCACATTGGCTGTGACGAGTACTAGAAGTAGCGTATGATTGGTTATTCAAATTGTATGCAGATAATGGACGTAAGGATACGCCATGTTTATTGAGGCACATAACGGCATACAGCCAAGAGGGTGTTTTTGAACAATTGCGTAGATAATTGAAAATAAATGTAGTATATTGTTCAGTAAATATAGTCGCTTGCTATGTTTCAATAGTAGTGCTATGTGCATTTGATCATATTTTGTCCATTGCAATGCTTTCCATTTTCTAACCCTTTATTTTGTGTTAATTTGTTTTGTTTGCTAAATAAACACACTGGGAGCATAGGCTGACTTTGTGTCCCGATGGCTATGGCCTTCTTGTAGCAATACATTGTGTATACAGGGGACACTATTCCAATTCTACTTGGTGTATTTGAACAGCAACAGTTGTGGATGTAGTGCACAAGACAAACATATTGATTAAAAATTCCGTTATCATCTAATGTATCACATCACATTTATTCTTTTTCACACAACACCACAGAAAAACAAAAAGCAGCGGTTTGGAGTGCAGAGCAAAGTGTTAACAATGGGTCCAGTTTGTTTCATCTTCCCATTAGGCTTGGTGCGATATGGGTCCCTCACTGTATAAACAGAGCCATCGGGAGAGCCGACGATTTATCTTTCTAAAAGGAAAAAGCATGTACTGTCCCTTCAGTGTAACAGACTACCTCCATAACTTTTTCTTTTACAAGTTATCTTGTAGCATTTCCGAATGACTTTTCACTTTTCCCTGCAACAGCAAGGCCATATTGTTCTGCGTGCTCTGGTTGGTTGGTCCCTAGTTCTTTTGGTCGGTGGTCAATGTGGTCCACATCAGACATGGTTATCGTCTTAAACACTTGGTGTGTTTCAATGCTCCATAAGATAGAATATATGAGGCAAGGAGAACAACGCATGTATTTAGCTCATACTAAGAAAGACAAGGAGTGAGAGAGAGTGAGGGATGAAAAGGAGAGCAGAAAAGAGATTACGACGGACACTCTCACTGAGGTTCCGCCGCAGTGTGACTGAAGATGCACTATTTTTATATGATGTTACATAAATAACTGTGGTATCATTGGATCGCTTGAAGCAAATGATTGATCCGTCTGTCTGGCCCTCTGAGAGCCCAGTAGGAGGTGCTGGCTCTATTTCTTTGCTTTGCCCTGAGCGGCAACAGCCTCCATGGCCTTCCTGACGGTCTCCTCGTCTCCCAGGAACTGCATGGGCCCCACAGGCTTCAGGTTCTTGTCCAGCTCATACAAAATGGGGATGCCCGTGGGCAGATTGAGCTCCATTATGGCTTCCTCTGACATACCTGGAACAAACAAATCACTTTCTATTTATTTCTGTACAGGACACAAGCAAGATCCTGCTAATCACTAATGAATTAACCGGAAATGCATCCTCTTTCTTTACACGTTTTACACATTGCCTACCGCTGTCTGCCCTAACAACCTACCCTCAAGATGCTTGACGATCCCACGGAGACTGTTGCCATGGGCAGCAATCAGAACCCTCTTGCCCTCCTTGATCTGCGGGACAATCTCTTCGTTCCAGAAAGGCAGAGCGCGAGCGATGGTGTCCTTGAGGCTCTCGCAAGTGGGGAGCTGGTCCTCCGTCAGATCACCATAGCGACGATCCTACAGCACAAGTGGTGAATATTTACGCTACGTGGACGCGGGTTGTTTTTCTTTCGCAGCTACATTTCCGCTGTTTCATTCTTTGTAGTTAGAACTTTTTTGATAAAGTTTTTTTTACATTTATATGACTGTCCTGCTGTGACACCCTAGTAACATCCTGTCTTGGATTCATGACCTACATCTTTACCTTATGTTATATCAGGGAAATCGTAGACATAGATACACACACAGGGCTTGAGAGCATTATGGGATGACTGTGTGCATCAGAGATGTAATGGGGGATGACAAGGGGGATGATGTTTTTCATTGGTCAGCACCTTGCTGATTCTGCTGTAGAAGTCGTGCCCCTCATCCATGGGTGGTGGCGGGGTGTCAAAGGAGCGCCTCCAGATCTTGACCTGGGCCTCGCCGTGCTTGGCGGCCGTCTCTGCCTTGTTGAGCCCGGTCAGACCCCCGTAGTGGCGCTCGTTCAGGCGCCAGGTGCGGTGGACGGGCAGCCACATCTGGTCAATGCTGTCCAGGACGTGCCACAGGGTGCGGATGGCGCGCTTCAACACCGAGGTGTAGCACACGTCAAATTCATAGCCGGCATCTGCGGAGTGAAGGTGCAACACGTGGTCAGCACAAAAAAACAAAAAAATAGCATATGGCTATAACTGGAGTAGAGCAAAGCCACTTCAGTCGCCCTCATCACCAGTTAAGGTTTGGCATATGTCTACTACTCTAATGTTCACCACTCATGATTATGGAATAGCATATCATTGCCAAGATGTGTGCATGCGTCTGGGTGGGTGGGTGGGTGGATTCTGGACCTCCATTGAGATTAACTATTGTCCTCATAGTGAGATATGCCTTGTGCAGTGTTACGGTGGAGTTTTGTCTGCGACACGCAAAGCTAACAAGAGTGTTAAAAAAGTGAACTGCCCTGGGGTCATTTCCTGGCCTCATCCATTCCCCCCATAGAATCTACACGTCTCAATAGCACAATGCAAATAAAATAAGTTCTGGTTTGATATGAAAATCTGCTTTGCTAAGCTGATAAAATGAATCTCTATTACTATCAACTTTTATATGGTTCATTTTAGAGACCTTTTCATTATCTATACCTTGTCACCTTGTCAGTTTTTACAGACAATATTGGCCTATAATCTCACACTGCTAGAAGCTAGAAGTCGGGGTAACTACAATATGTTCATAATATATGTACGCCATAGTATATACATACACATTTTCATTGTTTCAAAGACAACAACATATGAAACGTATTGCTTGTTATACAAAACTCAACGGTGCATTACGGTGGGCCTAGTACCGTTATTGGCGCAGTAAGACGAGTTTGGACAAGGTCTTGCAGTGGGAATCGCCATGAGATGCAGGGAATCCAGCCATCACTGGAATTACGCAACCGACAGCAAACTAAACTCAGGGATGTGCCCTGAAATCTATAGTAGGCCTACATCACTCGAATGTTTGACATTCATCTTGAAACTGAGGGAGGATGTGCGTCTGTGCTACAAGCGATATCACAAGCAAACCAATAATGATTGCGTCGTCGTAGTTTGGTCGCAGTGGCCCAACTACGACCTGATTCCTCAAGCCGGCCGGTGTTGCATAATCACGGTTGGCTTGTTGGATGTGGGATGAAAACCTATGTAACCTATGAAATTCAACGAGTAAGAGCCCGTTTTGCTTTTAGAACTGTAACGGTATGATATCAATCATTTCGGGGTGTACGGTGTATATCACCTTTCAAAGCCTCTCCTCCTCGCTTGGCTTCCTGAACACCGGTTTCACTGAGGTCTGCGTCGAACCATCCGCAGAAACGATTCTCCTGATTCCAGCAGCTCTCTCCATGGCGGATCAGAACCAGCTTGTATGCGGCCATCCTGACACCAGTGTCCTCTGCGCAGTATTTCCGGTAGATCAAGGGTATATGATTAGCTTTACAGTGGAGCAGAGATGTGCGCAGATGTCTATGGCTTTGGCTGTAGCCCGACAAACGACTACAGATGAGTTGGAGCAGGATTGCTTCTTTTCTTTGGGGCAATGGACTGGATGACACTGGGTTTATAGAGTTCGCTGGTCGCGCTGAACTTGACAGTTGTATGACACAGCACACTTCCTGCTGCACCCACCAATCAGAATGTACTTGGTGAGCTGGAGGAGGATGTGGCAAAGGAGGACGACGCACTGAGCCGCACGTCGACAGCTAGGACGCTGAGCAGTTCATATTTTACATCCATGATTTGGAAAGTAGGCCTATGTAATGGGTCCATACACCAAATGTCAGATTTTCTCATTTTCTTTAAAGGAATGTTCCTCATATGCAGAGCAATTTTGCTTGTAATTTAGTTGTATTTCTGCCCAACCATAAGATGACAGTCAAGCAATTGCCCTTTCGTTACCATAATGCCTTCCCGTTTTAAGCCATACATAACCAAAACACATCAAATTTGTAAGAAACTAAACAATGACAAATCGAGTGCTCTTCGACCATTCTATATTTGTTTTCATGTTCGTTTTTAGATGGTCCTGTTGAGCAAAACATGAACACACCGTTGTGCCCATGCGGGGACGTCAATTATTTTGTGGAACTAGAATAACATTTTTTTTAAATGAACGACTTAACAACATTCAACACTTAAAGGAGATAAAACCATGCAAAGGATGTTACAAAAATATTGATACAGGTGAAATGTCGCATGTATGTTTTCTTTTTTAATCTTTGATTTATCTCAAGTCACAGCAGGTCTTAAGCAGTTACAATTTGCATTAAACACTGTACGTGCACTCGGAATTGATGTAAAACATCAACGTCTTATTAAACATTAAAACCAATAACAATGACTATTACAGTACGGTCAATGGGGTTCATTTAATTAATTAGGTCATTAGATGCATTGTGTCAAAGATCCCATAGTGATTGAATAGCGCTCATTCATGAGGTAGAGAACCCCTGTTTCCAATCGGAGCACTGAATGACGTTATTGACACCTGTTCATTGGCTGAAGACTATCGTCATCATCGCTTTGTCCCGCCCCTTACCGGAAGCTGACAGTCATCTGATTTTTTGTTTTGGAAGGCTTCCTTGTTAGCTACATACTAGCCAACAAAATACCCGTCCATATTACCTAGTGTGCGTTTTCTTTTTCGTGTTCCTGTCATATTTAAACCCATAACACCTTAAATGGACGAGACAAGTCCACTCGTCTCTCCTCTTCGTGATTCAAATGAATTCAGCTATCCAACAGAGCCCACCAGTCCCCGGGGTTCATTTGGAAGTACGCCGGGATCCGTTGTGCGCATTCCGCCTGGAAGTCCCGAGCGCAGCCGAGAAAGACAGCCGCTACTCGACAGAGACCGCGGTGGTCCCCCGCGCGAACCACATAGAAACGAGTTTCCAGAGGACCCTGAGTTCAGAGAAATAATCCGAAACACTGAACGGGCAATTGACGAGGGGATATACCCAGAACGAATCTATCAGGGATCAAGTGGAAGTTATTTCGTTAAAGATACCCAAGGGGTAAGGTGCACTGCTGAACACTAGCTCTTATGGATGTTGACTCGTATGATTAAGAGTGACTGTTAGTGGCCTTTAAGTAAGTAATGTAGCTGCCCTAACATTCTCTCTGAAGGATGCCACTCACTTTCATATACAACAGTTAACGGCCTGCAGTGCTGATACAGCCTTGTGATGACTTGGCAAGTAGGCTGAGTGGCTGCTCGGGGTTGTCCTTTTTGTAATGACCATTTGCTTTGTTGTCCAGTTGCTACATCCGTTGTAAACCCTACATTTTTACTTTATGTCGACAACATACAAATAACATCAAAGCGCTCATACCCCCAAAAAGTTAGTTGTTCAACTGGTGAACCATTCACTTGGCCCAGCAATGGTTTCGGAGTGATTTGATTTCGTCTTGGAAAAATCCCTGACTAATCCTGCCCCCTGCCCCCTGTATTCAAGGAAGTTGTATGTTTTTAGGTTTGAAATGGAGGTGCATTTGTGAATTTAATTATATGACTGGATTCAGTCAGACATTTTAATGAACCATCTAATATGAAAGCCTGCTTTATACAGAAATGAACTAATCTGTGAAAGGAACGTATCCCATTGAGCTGCGCTTCTCACCCCTCCCATGACATTTCTTCTCAATAGAGTAACCCTTGAGCTTAGTGGTCATGTGCCGAGGGTTTGGTAAGGATGTACAATTTGTGCGTTGTTCCCTTGGGGCCTTTGATGTGATTTCTTGATGGATTTTAAACATGACTCTATAATTTTTGACAAGGTTTCCTCACTTTCCTTTTGAAAATCATTTTCCTTCTACCGAAACCATCCATAGAAGATCATTGGTGTGTTCAAACCCAAGAACGAGGAGCCCTATGGACAGCTGAATCCCAAATGGACCAAATGGCTGCAGAAACTCTGCTGTCCCTGCTGTTTTGGCCGGGACTGCTTGGTCCTCAACCAGGGCTACCTCTCTGAAGCAGGGGCCAGCCTGGTTGACCAGAAACTAGAGCTCAACATTGTTCCTAGGACCAAGGTATGGCGGAATCGCATTCATCAGTTGTTCTATTCAGCGTGAACACTGACCACAATTAATTCAATGGCTGGCTAATGACCCTGATCTGTCCCCATTACTCTAGGTGGTGTACTTGGCGAGTGAAACATTTAACTACAGTGCTATAGACAGAGTCAAATCCCGCGGAAAAAAGTTAGCCCTAGAGAAGGTGCCTAAAGTTGGACAACGTTTCCACAGGATTGGACTGCCACCCAAGGTAAACATCAGTGTAATACTAGTAATAATAAAAAAGAAGTACTTTACATTTTTTGACAAAGCATAATAATTATAATAAAAAAAAACAATTCAGTACATGAAGGGTAACATCAGTCGGCAGACAGCCATTTTATTATACAAACGCAAAACCATTCAGGGTAAGATAAGATGTACATTATCCGGCCCGGATGGGAGCTGAGGGGTTGTTGTTTGTTCACCACAGGTGGGCTCCTTCCAGCTCTTTGTGGACGGCTACAAGGATGCTGACTTCTGGCTGCGAAGGTTCGAGGCCGACCCCCTGCCAGAGAACACCAACCGTCTGCTGCAGCTGCAGTTTGAGCGTCTGGTTGTCCTTGACTACATCATCCGGAACACAGGCACGTTGGGATCCATGAGCTCAGCACATCCCTGCTTTCGCACCCTAGCCATCGCGTCGCACAGCGACACCCTAAGTGGGGGAAGCGAAAAGCCAAGGCAAATCGTCCTAGCAATTATTGCCATGAGAAAGTTAGAAGTGGAGTGTTGAACATTGAATGTCTTGCTGTTTGACGAATGAATTGGGTTCACGGCAGTCATTTGCTACTCCATGCAGATCGGGGGAACGACAACTGGCTCCTTAAGTATGACTGCCCAATGGACTCGGTCGGTAATAGGGTAAGCACAAACATGCAGTCTGATTCAGCAAACGTATTCAGGATGCCTGTCGACATTCCTCAGTGACGATCACTCAAGCGGCCGTGCTGTCCGTGTGCAATGTCCGCAGGACACAGATTGGGTGGTGGTCAAGGACGCCATCATCAAGCTGGCCGCCATAGACAACGGCCTCGCCTTCCCCTTAAAACACCCCGACTCCTGGAGAGCTTGTAAGCGCATTCCCTGAGATCCATGCACTTCTCAGCTCCCTGTTTTAACCCCGAGTGGTGACTCGAGCCCTGTTTAGCTTTCACACCCTGATGGAAACTCACTGTCTGGGGCTACTCCTGCCCACATTCTGAAACTGTGGCTTTAGGGTTTTCATTTGCACTCCGGTTCTCGTGTCTTGTTCTTACATATTCATACATGACTGTTCGTGGATACATCTACTGTACATACTCTTTTCTGAATCCTTCAGACCCGTTCTACTGGGCATGGCTTTCCCAGGCCAAGGTTCCCTTCTCACAGGAGATCAGAGATCTGGTTCTCCCAAAGCTTTCTGACCCCAACTTCATTAAAGACTTGGAGGAAGATCTCTATGAGTTGTTCAAGGTATGTCAGCTCACGAACATCTCACAAGTTGTAAGGAGCAGTGTTGGGTGTTGTTACTTTTAAGTAACTTGTTACATTACAAAATTAGAAGATCAGAAGATCACTGCTATTAAATGGAACATAAAGAAGAGTGAACACTCTTGGTGCATGCAGATATTCTGCAAAGCGGGACATTGAAATCCAGTGTTTTGCAGTCAAACACGTCCTAAAATGAATATGCTTAAGACTTTAGCAAATAATCTGTTTGCCCGCCTTGACCACGTTGGATTATAGCGAGCGACATGCGCAGTCGTACGCGAGGTGTGAGTGGTGAAAGGCAGAGTGCCACCTTCAGACGAAGTCTATGTTGCGCGCTGTGTGTAGAGTTACGTCCGGCCTGCCCTATTGTATTGTGAATAGCATCTCGCTAGCAGAGCAACACATGCGCAATACACCGCTGCTCGCCAAGACACATTTGCCTTCGTGCATGCGAAAAAACGGATTACTTGAATGTCAAACGGGTTGTGTTACTCACGACCGAAGAAGTAATCTGAGTACTCTGAGTACTTTGTTGCATGTTACCCCCTGGTGGAAGACAGTGGGCCATGGTGGTGGTGGTGGGGTAGAGCTGGGCGGATGAGGAAGAAGAGCATGGAAATGACCTTGTCTTTGAATAGGGGAAGAGAGGAACGATGTCAGCTGATTGTTAATCTCTTTGATGTTTTCCTGACAGTTCTTTTTATTGACATTATTTGCATGTTCCAGAAAGACCCAGGTTTCGACAGAGGACAGTTCCACAAGCAAGTCGCGGTAATGCGGGGCCAGGTAAGACTTTGCTAGAACAAAACAAAACCCCCCCCCTCAATTATCAGGTTTTAATACTTTGAGTAACGCCACATCCACACACTACACTAGTAGCTTCCATGAATGGTTTAGACATCGGGCTTGTTCATGAAACTGTGCCACCAATTAGTTTTCTTGACCGATTGCATTGAGCCAAGCGATACAGGAAGTATGCTGCAACTCAACCAAGTCTCCCCGCTGATCCTTTCTCCCCCCCACGATCCCCCCCCTCACGCTCTCCTCCCACGCTCTTCCCTCACGCTCTCTCCCCACGCTCTCCCCCCACGCTCTCCCCCCACGCTCTCCCCCTCACGCTCTCCTCCCACGCTCTCCCCTCACGCTCTCCCCCCCACGCTCTCCCTGCAAGATCCTCAACCTGTGTCAGGCTCTGAAGGACGGCAAAAGCCCCCTCCAGCTGGTCCAGATGCCCCCGGTGATGGTGGAGACGGCCCGGGCGCCCCAGAGGGCCAACAGCGAGTCGTACACACAGAGCTTCCAGAGCCGGAGGCCCTTCTTCACCTGGTGGTGAAGCAGGGAGGGCGGCAGCGTGCAGCCGGACCCCAGTGGGGAGAAGGTTTCCATGTGGCGTGGATTTGAAGGAAGGAATCCGGTGCACAGATTTCAGGAGAGGCGACCAAATGGAAATGATTCTCCCACCCTTCACCGCTACTCCCTTGAAATGGACATGTCGGATGTGAGGAGCAGATGACGGAGATGGTGGTGGTGGCGGGTGGTGTGGGGTGGTGGGGTTGAGGCCATAAAGGAGACGATTTTCCCGAAGGATATTTCTCCGTGTTTGCCTCAGTGCCTTGAGCAGATGTTAATGACTGCTGACACTAACTTTAGTAGATAAAGCTATGTACCTGTGAGAGACTCTGGAGGCCACTTAATGAAATCACATAGTTTTATTTAGACTTTTCAGTAGACCATAATTAAATGAGCCTCACTCTCTGGGATTGCCCCCCCCATTGAACCTGACCTTCCTGTGTTAAAGGCCCTGTAAGCGGTGCCGTTGTTTAGGCTAACCTCTGGTCCATTTTTGCAGCCCTCAGCTCTCCTCCTCCCCGCGTCATCCCATGAGGGCGTGGCCTCACACGCCTCCTGCTTCTCTTTCCTGGCAGCTTTTCGGCATTCTTTTTCTTCAGATGTTTTTTGCCGCTCGGCATGCTTGGTTGTGCGTCGCCTTCCTGGTGCCGCTGGAATCGGTAGCTTCCCGTGTTCCGGAATTCTCAGTCAACGCATCCTGCTGCCTTCCCGTGAAACGCGCAAAGAGGGTTGCCTTCGTGTGGAGCTCTCTCTCCTGATTGGATAACGTGGGAACGGGATACCACATTTTATTTTCTTCGGTTTACGGTGACGCAAAGGGACTTGGAGGCCCATGTTACTGACCAAACACTCAGTGATGGCTGTCAGAATATTGAGCTATGTCGTTTATTTTTATTTTAGCTTATTTTAACAAATGAATATCACACAGCACCCTTTAACATCGGTGGACGAGCCAAAACAAAAGCGCTACAGCTTAATGCTGAAACGTTTTGAACCACGTGCAGTGAAGAGGGCAGTATTATCATTTCTACGGAGAACTAAAGCGAAGTTGCTGTGTGCTAACAGTTTCACTGTCCACTGACACCGTTGCCGGACCACACCCTGGTCTGCAGTACCACCACCCTCAGAAGTGCTTGCCCACCAAGATCGTTAACCCGACCCTACCCGTTGTTCACACTCTTCATACGTGAACCTTATAATCTCCTGTCACATTTGTAACCCCATAACATACACTTACGCACAATTTCAAACTTCATAACCATCTCTTCAGTGTGAATGTAAATCCTCCACTTTATAACCATATCCCTGAAAATAACATTTCTAACCTAAGCCATTTAGGAAAAAAAGACTTCAACAAGACACATGTCCCCAAGTGTTTACAGTGACATCGTGCTTACAGTAGTGGCAGAATGGCAGACTGACAGAGCTGTTGTTGGGAACATTGTGTGTTTTTGCTGATTTTGTCTGTTGGAGATAGAAACTAGCTACACCTGATTGTTGCAACCTGGGGTACTTAAAGATACCAGTGCATGAGTTATCATTTTTATAAATCACACCGTTCATCACGTTTTTCACGCTGTTAGGAAGAAGGCACACAGACAGAAGTAGTTGAAGAAGGCAGTCATTTCTGATGTATTTGTAAGAACAGTTGTGGCCTCTCAAGCTTCTACTTGTCCTTTCAGGATTGGTCAAACATGATTTCAGGCTCTATAAAGCAAGTTATTTTCATCCATATGTGACATGAGTTGTTGTTTGGCAAATAATTATATATAATCTGTGTATTTAATGAGAGATAACAAAACTTTATTAAATTAAAAGCATAAAATATTGTGTCTTTTACCAAAAGAAAAGGTTAATTCCACCCTGACATTGCTTGACTCTCTAGTATTGCAACCCGCTTTGTCTTCATCTCTTACACAATACAAATATGCAATTCAGTACAACAATGAATTATCTCATAGCTTGGTGTCTGAGTTATTTTCCGGCTCATGATCATCACTTAAACTGAGGGTGGTTTCATTAGAGTGTGATCTCATGTGTCTCGGACGGATGTGCAGCAGCGCAGAGAGCCTGTTCTGTACAGAAACTACGTGTCCAACACATACTTCCTGACCAAAATGTCGAATACAAAATGTACACCCTAAGACTACGCTAGACATTATGTATCAAGCTGACAGGAATGGGGAGTTTTATCCTCATGTCATGCATGTGTAATGGATTCCTAGATGTTAACATGGAATGTCATTTTTTATGTTGGCATTAACTATCATTAATGTGAACAATACGCATACAAATAAAATGGTCAAATTGCCAAGTTTTTGCTTTTGATTTAGAAAACATTTTTTGGTAGAGGAAAATTCCAGGGAAAGTGTTTGCAATGTGTGCATTTCAACGTGGCCCTGACGGAGTTGCACAAGCACAATCCTCTTACGTTCCTCTTGCCCAATCGTTATCTTATATTAAAAATATTTGTAATATTCCCCATTGTTTGCCAATGGAACTGCCCTTTGTGCAGCTTGGCTTCAGTAGTCACACTCATAGGACCGCTCTCCTCCATTCATAATGTTGCTACAGGGAGCAGCATTGGTGACAAAGTTAGATAATGTGTGTGTGTGTGTGTGTGTGTGTGTGTGTGTGTGTGTGTGTGTGTGTGTTAGAGCTTTGAAAATGGCAAAATGAAATTAAAATGGTGACATTTGTTTTATTATTATTATTATTATTATTTTATTTTTTTTTTACCCCAAAACGTTTAATTTGTTGAGTTGTGATTAAAATATAAATCACCCAATCCTTAAAACCAGGGCCGAAATTGGTACGTTCGTAAGGCCATCATTTTATTTTTTTCGTGAAATCAGGTCTGAATAATAACTCAAATTGTAAGAAACGCGAGGAATTACTGCATATGACGGCCCATAATCATTGAGATAGATATACAGATGTGGTGGGGATCGAACCGCCAACCCTCCGGTTGTGGAACACACACGCTCCCTATTGAACTATGACGTCCAGTTGACAGCCGGAAAGGAATTAGCGGAATCAAAGGTAACAATGGAAAGCTAGGCTCAATGTTATCTCTATTAGAGTTTTTGCATTTTAATCGCAAATATCTAAATCGGTATAAAGTTTACAAAAATGAAAAATACACAGCACAGTTATACGGAAGTAGACCTTTGTAATAGAGTTTGAATCCTCCTTTAATTGCAGAACTTTGGTGTGAAGAAGAATAATATGACGAAAAGCGCTATTATATCTAGATTGTGCATTCCTATGCACAATACTTATAATCGACAGCATCTTGAGCTGTGCGCTCTGCTATCTACTAGCCAGCCTGGATCCGCTCATACAGGAAGTGTGTCTAAAGCTGAAGTCGCGATATGTGGCGAAGCCAGTGATCCAAAACAAGATACACCCTAGCAAGTTTAACAAACCTAATGTATTAGTATTCGATAACAGCATCATGTTAAATAGCTATTTCTAATGGAGGGCGTCGAAGGATTGTCATATGGGTGGAGATCACGTTGCCTCAAAGATTGATTTCGGAAAGTCTTCGTCACTTATGATATCTGTCAGATTAGATTGCTTCGCGTTGACCTGCTTCGCTGTTCAAGTTGAATCGAAAATTGTCTAGATCCTAGCCAGGTATTATTATCTAGATTATACTGTATTTCCAATTCTTTATATCATAAGCTGACATGACACTACAATCTGTTGTGTATGAACGGTGTTTATCCTCCTTGCATGTCTATGTACTATAGCTAACGTTGTACATAAATAAAACACATTAATAGTTGTGCTGTAGTAACGTTACGTAATGCGAGAACGGATAAGTAATCTCTCGTTTTGACCCACGCCTACATTTCCTTATTTTTCCAAAGCCGAAAAATAACAAGGATGCACGGTGCAGGGGTGTCCCAGGACCCCTCACAGGGTGCAGGGGAGCGAGGCGAGCTGGTGCACATGTCCTCCAAAGACATCTCCGGGTCCCCGGACCCATCTGAACTGGGAAGCCCACGCTCGGCACCTTGTTTTGACCTCCTAAAGATGGTCGTGTCCTACAAGCGGATGACATTGTTTTTGGAGCCAGTTACAGATGCAGTGGAGCTGACTCGCTTCCTGCTTGGGTGCGTTAATATTTTTCCTTGGGTTTTCCTTGCGTGGGCCTGCAGCTAATGTCTAATGCTAACCCTACCTGTAAGTGTTAAGAGTCAAATGTGAAAAAAGTTGTGACAAATTGTGATAAAGATGTCACAATTCTCGAGTTATCGTTAGTTTCTACAGTCTGGTCTATAGACTCGTGTCTCTTGTCTCTCAGGTGGAGGATGCCTGTGTGCTCAATGCTTGTCTGCGTGGTTCTCAACTTCTTCTTCCTCACGCTAAGTGAAGGTAAGAAAGTGAACATTGATCCACTCCTCTTGCACTCCTCTTGTTGTTGTGATGCTCTTATAACCCACCTTCTCGTTTGGCCCTCTCTCTCTCTCTGGCGCGCCAGTGGGTTGGTTTTTAGTGAGTGTGTTGGCGGTGTCCGTGCCTGCCACCCTGGGGTACCTGCAGGACAGGTGCGGGGCCAGTACATCGGACGTGGAGCTTCAGAAGAAGCGCTGTCATGCTGTTCACCGCCGGGACCTGCAGATGGTGCATCTTACCAAGCAAGAGGCAATGCTGGAAGTCAAAGACCTGTGAGTCATGTATGAGCAGGAAGCTGCAAGGCAAACGCACTTAGCACTGTGCACACCTACTGATTGGTGGCCACGAGCATTGGGCCTTTTTATATGGCTCTTGTGTGTATCAGCTCTGAGGTAATTTGGGGACTGCGCTGGAGAGGGGTCATATGGTTTTTTCTTAACATGCAGATTCTATCTTTGACAGACTGAAGCAGCTAGATGACTGGCTGAATTCTGCCTGCCTTACCGCAGAATCTTTTTACAAGGTCCTGTACTGGGACAGTCACTTTGAGTCCTCTAGGTATGTACGGCAGACAAATATGTAAAAAGTATTACACAAAAAATGTGTCATCAGCTCATGTGTGTGTGTGTGTGTGTGTGTGCCTGTGCGTGCGCACTGTGTGCAGGTTCTACGGAGGAGTGTTATTCGGAACATGTCTGCTGTACACAGTCCCCGTGGGCTGGGTGTTGGCTGGGCTCACCAACGCCCTCTTCCTGTGGAACCGAGACTTTTGCAGAGGTCAGTGTCAAACCTGGGGTTCCGAGGTGCTTTCCTTGATTTCGGTGCTGAAGTGTGACTGAAGTGACTGAAGCCACTTCACAAGGCTGACCGACTGGCTCACGTTGCGTCCGCTTCTAGTGCTGCTCTGCCTCAGAGGGTTCCTCCACCTGGGCCGGGACCAGGCGCTGGACCAGGAGCCGGAGCGGGCGGAACAGGAGCAGGGCAGCCTGCAGGACAGGACCCCCACGCCCACTAGCTTGGAGGTGAGTAGAAGCTTGGAAGGCCAGAGATGGGGTCTCACTATTGGTGCGTTATGAAATGTTGCATCACACAGCCCATCCAGAAGGGTAAGCTGCTTATCTAGATCATCTCTGTCCTCCGTATGCATAGAGGATCAAAGTGTGTGTGTGTGTGTGTGTGTGTGTGTGTGTGTGTGTATGCGTGCGTGCGTGTGTGTGTGTGTGTGTGCGTGTGCGTGCGTGCGTGCGCGCCAGTCAGAAGGAAGGGTTTGCACATGTTGTACAGCAGTTTGAGAGGCAGACCATTCAAGAGAAACAGGACCCTGAGGGCCCATAAACAGCTGACCAAACACACGTGACCTACAAGCACCTACAAGCAATATGCAATTTGTGACACCGCAATGTTTACATTCACCTGAGGGCAGGCTGACCAATCTATTTAGAGTTTGTGGCTTTCTGGCTCGGCAAAGGAAACTAGAGGCTGGTGCGTAGAGGTGTTTTGGTATTTGAAACGAAAATGTATTCATAAAACCCACACTATTTGGCTTTCTTCTGTAGGACCTGTCTCCTGGCAGTGTGGAAGAGGCAGAGGAAGCGGAGCCTGACGATGAATTTAAAGACGCCATTGAGGTAGATGCACATTACACTTAAATAGGGAACCAAAAATGTTGATGAATATTATGTTGGCCTGAAGTGTGTGTGCCATTCTGGCCGCTCACCGATACTGCGGGGAGAATTTGCATGGGCTGTGGATACCTCACGATATGATCGTTACAGAAGAAAGTAGCTTGGCTGTTAACATGAATGGAAGTTGGGCAGAAGTCTGATTAACTTGCAACTTGCGAATACACACATATTCTGCAGCTTGTTTGTCAAGTCCGATTGGCCGAGCATGATTGCGTGTGTTCTCGTGGAAAACCTAGTAATTGCACTGTGAAGGCCCTCACCACATGGAATACATTACATCATGAATTGTCATTGCTGCAGCAGGCACAGTACAGTTTAACATGACAATCATAGGCAGTTTAGTTTAATCTCAACTGCTATGAGGAGCGACAACTATCTTCTCTCTCTCTCTTTCCCTCAAAATATAATTGGCAACCAACGATTTGCAATTTAAAACTCAATTAATTGATTTAGCAAGAGGACCCAATCCTTGCCATGCTATCAGTTGTACATCCAGTTGGCTTCACCCTAGTTTGCAACAGCACCCAACATAAGCCTGGTGGGGGTAATGACTGATGATTTGCAAATAACAAAACAATACAATGGTACAGATATGTATCAATCCTCTGAATGTATGCACTGACATGTTGTATGTGAAAGTGTTTTACATGACTCGGTATCCAGATATTTCCCTGACCTGTTTATCCAAGGTGTTAAGGTTTGTTTACCATGCATTAGAGTTGAACTTAAATTGAGAGTCGATGTCCGATGACTCACATACTTGTTCTTGCTTCTCGCTGCCCGTAAACTCAGGAGCACGCTATTTCTCTGCAGGTGAGTGCTGCCCCCTCCTGTTGAGAGGAGGCTACTGCATTAACACTAGTTTTCAGAGAAGGGAACTACCCGCGTAACATACTGGGTGCTTGCAAAGGGGCTATGGTACAGGGTGAGCCCTGTTTCAGTTCAGTGACATTGTTTTCTTGTGTCCTTCGCTCTCTGATAAGGAGACCCCTTTGACCCTCGTGGTGAGTGGAACTCTGATATCCATCCTTGTCCATCCATCTGCACATCTCTCATGATCCTTTCGCCCCCCCCATACTAGCCTGACCAAGTTCCTCTCGGGATGAATTTGTATAACAATGGAGACCAAGATATATTGCATTGTTCATTCCACAATATTACATTGTTCTGTCTTGTCATTCCTTCATTTTGTGTTGTCCCAATTGATTTGTCTTCCTTTCATAGGCATGTAGATGGTGTACACTGCAGTCAGCCAGTCTCTGCTGGTCTCTCTGCCTGCAGTGTGATTTTTATTTTCTCTCTTTGTGATGCGATGAAAAAATGTTGATTGTGGGCTTGTCCTCTGTCTTTAATTCTCTCTCCCTCTGTCTCTCACTCTCTCTCTCTCTCTCTCCCTCTCGGGCTCCCTCTCGGTCTCTCTCTCTCTCTCTCTCTCCCTCTCGGGCTCCCTCTCGGCCTCTCTCTCTCTCTCTCTATCCCTCTCTCTCTCTCTCTCTCTATCCCTCTCTCTCCCTCTGTCTCTCCCGGTCTCTCTCTCTCTCGCTCTCTCTCTCTCTGTCTCTCCGTCTCTCCCGGTCTCTCTCCTGGTCTCTCTCTCTGTCTCTCTCTGTCTCTCTCTCTCTCTCTCTGCCGGTCTCTCTGCCTGCAGGAGGATGAGGATTGCACCCCGGGGACGCAGGACTACGACTGTATCTCCGACAACGGCCTGCTGAGCCGCAATGAGCCGATCCGCAGCAAGGTGTCCAAGCTGACGGAGAAGCTCCGCAAGCGCTACCCCACCGCCAGCACAGGTCGCCGCACGCCACACGCCGCCCACGCCTGCACCCCGCCGCGCACACCCACACACACCACGCTGCGCCACTTGTGACGCACACGCGCGTGACGGTCAACAACATTTTCACCAATCGTTACAATTCTGCTCACGTCTCTCTCTCTCTCCCCCCCCCCCCCCCCCCCCCCCCCATCTCTCTGAAGGCAGTTGCTCCAACTGCAGTGCTGTTTTCTCAGTGCTGAAGAAAAGGGTGAGAACTTGATTTGTGATGACGATATGACGATGACGATGACGATGATGTACACAATTGAAACACGTGGCTTGTTTGGGTTGTTGTTGTTGCTGTTGCTGTTGTTGTTGTTGTTGTTGTTTAATTGTGTACTGACGTCAGCACTCAGTCTTTGGTTTGGTTTCTCCCCTGGCCTGTCCCTCACACGTCTGGCTCCATGTGTCCCGGCGCAGCGGAGCTGCAGTAACTGTGGCAACAGCTTCTGCGGCCGGTGCTGTTCGTTCAAGGTGCTGCGCTCCTCCATGGGCGCCACAGGTAAGATATGCGTGTGTGCGCGTGCGTGTGTGTTTTTCACACTCGTGTCCACACCGATGCGCCTCGCGCAACACACACACACACATGTCCACACACACACACACACACATACACACACACACAAACACGTGTGTGCATACACACACGCCACACACTACACACCACATTATGGCGTGTCCCCGGTGACATGTCATGGTATTCAGGCGTTCACCCCTCCGACCCGGTCTCACTGCGTGAGGGCGCGACATACTCAAGTGTTTGTGGTGGTTTTGCCCATAAAGCACCCCACCCACTGCAGCCCCCCCCCCCCCCCCCCACACACCACACACTCATTGACCATTGTTGCTGGATTCACAGGATTAAGGTCCTGCGGGCATCCATCTTGCCAGGCTACGAGCTAGGCTACAAGCTACAGTAGTTATAGGCTTGTGTCAACCAATTTGCGGCCTGTGAAGAACCACGCGATCCTTGTGACGCATGACAGTAGCGCCAGACAGGGGGTTTGTCCAATCACCTGCCCCGATATCTTTTGAGAGTGCTCACCCTTTTCCAAGCCGTTTCTCAGGATGGCTTCCCCAGCTGTTTCTCTGTGTGACAGCCCGGTTAGCGGGCATTGTGAGCGACGCCTGTGTTTGTCCTATGATTACAACTCTGGGGGGGGGAAGGGTATTTCTGTCACTCAATTGACCAGAGCCCGTTTGTCGCCTACCCGTTCAGCTCCAGAGGCCCAGAGAGAGACTGTGTTTGTCTGCGCTCCGTGTAACTCCTCGCTCAACAAGTTCCTCTGACGTCACAGACTCGAGGCTCTCCTGCACCATGCCTGCCGTCTGGTCGCTGGGAATCATTTACTGTGTGCAACCTGCTCTCCTTTACCAGTTTTGTTTGTGTGTTTTGTCTTTTTGCAACCCATTCAAATGCCTTTTTATCCCTTTTGTGACTGCACTTGGGTCAGGAAAGGGTTGCGTTCGCTGACTGTACTGAGAAACGATGGAATCTGCGTCTGTGTTGAGCTGTTACTGTTTATCATCTCCGATAGAGAAGTGGAGGAGCACGGGGGAAACTGGACATTACTGGAACATGTAATGATCAATACTTTCTAAATACAGTCATCTTAACAGTTCATCGACAGAAAACTTTTTATAAACTTTTCCTATGCTGAGCAAAGGAATAAAGACAGAAAATGTGGGTAGGGTATAAGTATGGTATTAAATAAAAGATAGCTATATAGTGCAAAACAGTAAAAGCTTTGCTTTTACTGTCTATTTACTCATAATATATTTAACTGGATATCTTGATTACAGATCCCTGTGTAGCATTGTTATTGTACTGTAACACAGACAGATAATGTCATGATGCCGTGGTTATTACAACCCAAAAATTGGATTACAGAGGGAAAGTTGTTTTTATCACGAGTTGGAGTCAAATGAATGTAATGGTATGATATGCTTTTATTGTATGGAGTCTGTCCTATTGTATGATGATTGTAATATATTTAATTTAAGATACTGGTTAATGTCAATGATTTGCTCTGTGTGTTGTGTCCATATTTACCCCACATATTTTGCTTAAGAAATTTGAATTTAATTATAATATACTTTATAGAATATACTTTTATGGTGATTTCGTTCATCTCTATTGTGCTATCTCTTCGCTTCTGCACATGCAATGTCTTTCAGTGGCTTTGTGGCTTTCACCTAAAAATAAAAATTGAACATGACATTTGTTACATTGATTGATACAACTCTACACTTTGGGATACAACTCTACACTTTCGGATTGCTGCAAAACCAGTCCGTCGCCGTTAGAAAATAGGTTAGCCAATCAGAAGGCTCCTAATGGGGGAAAAAAAAAGCCGCTGATGTTTACGTCCTTACGGCCCAACCCTTCACGTTCTGTCTGTCCGCGTCTTTTCACCCTTCCCGTCCTCCAATCCGTTCCGTGCCATTAAAGCGATTGTAGTGCAGGGACTCGTCCCAACGGCCACGGATGGCAACATGGCGACAGAGGTGAGACTAGCCTTTTTTATATGTATATATCCTGTTCTACTGTCATGTAGTGGTGCAGATGAGCAGAAAGTTTATTAGTTGAGCAAGAATATCGTGTGGACGTCGTCGCCACAGGCACAGGGAGGGCTACGCAAAGTAACATTGTGCAACACGGAATACATCGTCGGCATCCGAAAATGTAGGACGCGTCTCCATCGCGTCAGTTGCGTTCGTGTCCGTTTTGATTGAAACGCACCGTCAGGGATACACGCGCATTTTGCTGGAAATACGCATAGTCGTTCTCTGTGCTTTCACCGATAGAACTGGAAGAACCGAAACGACACACCACTATGCAGTATTTGCGACGCTAAGCTCTTAGTGAACACATCTTTTTTTTTTTTTTTGGTCTGGCGATTCGCTGTGTTAATCCTGTGTTGTAGGCCAGCCCATGGCCGCTGACCACGCGTATGGCGTTCAGCACCACGGACAGCGACTGCTCCGTTTCCCCCCCCCCCACTCCCATGTTTATTTCCCCCTGTTGCTTTCGGCACGCCTCGTTTGAGGCAGTTGTAACTATTTTCATGACGAGATGAAATGCAACAAGAGGCGTAGTACGCCAGCGAGATCAGAAGAGAAACTTGAGCCGACGTTTATATTTTCTGTTGTGATCTGCCTCATCGATTTGTTGTGAGCTCGGGTGAAAAGTTGTCTCATCTCCTTCCTGTTTGCTCTCGTAGTGTCAGAGAGAGAGAGAGAGAGAGAGAGAGAGAGAGAGAGAGAGAGAGAGAGAGAGAGAGAGAGAGAGAGAGAGAGAGAGAGAGAGAGAGAGAGAGAGAGAGAGAGAGAGAGAGAGAGAGAGAGATGAGAGAGAGAGAGAGAGAGAGAGAGAGAGAGAGAGAGAGAGAGAGAGAGAGAGAGAGAGAGAGAGAGAGAGAGAGAGAGAGAGAGAGAGAGGGCACCGCGTATATGAGATAGTATGACCGCAACTGGGCTTGCATCCAACACACAACAAGCCACAATTGAGTCTGAACGTTAGAGGGCGATTGATCACATGGCGTTTGCTTCTCCTCTGCCCTCTATCTGATCTCTCAGGCAATACTGCTGTTTGTAACGTTGTAATAAAACCGACACTGTTGCTAAACATCGCATTCAAATTGGTTGTGAATGCAAAAATATTGCAATAAAAAAACAACAAGCTAGATGGGGAGCGGGAGGGCAAGTGGGCAAAGAAAGAGTTTATCAGCATTTCACGTTTGCGTGTCATTTGCCATTTCTCATCTGTTGTTCCATTGGCTTGGCAATGCATGGGCTTATTCTCTTCGCTCTGTAGTTCCACAACCTGCAGGAGCTGAGGCACAGCGCCTCATTGGTCAACAAGGTGTTCGTCCAGCGAGACTATAGTGAGGGGACCACCTGCAAGTTCCAGACCAAGTTCCCCTCTGAGCTGGAGAGCAGGGTGAGTAGAGACCAGGTTCCCCTCTGAGCTGCAGAGCAGGGTGAGGTCAGAGGAGAGATGAGTACAATCAACAACACTTTTTCAATCTTAAGCCCAAAGCACACACCACACACACACACACACACACACACACACACACACACACACACACCATGAATTTCTATTAATATTTGTAGCAAGAAACATAATCATATTGTTGTAACAGGGCACCAGTGGAGTGTGCTGTATGTTTTCATTTGCCTTGCCCACAGGATTCAACTCTAATTTTAGACTAATATCACAAGTCCAGACATGGCGGTGTGTGCTGTGGGGCTTCAGTTTGGCTCGCTCCATGACACTGACAAAAAAGAAAAGAAAAAAGGGAGCGTGTCTTTCAACCACCCACACCACCTGTGCTCCCCTGTGCTCCACCTGTGGGTTTGTGTCCGGGGGGGGGGTTCAGGTGGAGCGGACGCTGTTCGAAGACACCGTGAAGACCCTGAACAACTTCTACGCGGAGGCGGAGAAGATCGGAGCCCACTCGTATCTGGAGGCGTGCGTGGCGTGCGCCACCGCCTACCTCATCTTCCTCTGCATGGAGACGCGCTACGAGAAGGCAGGAGGCCCTCACAAGATGAGGCCCTCACAAGATGTCACCTCACCTGATGCACATTAACCCCCCCCCCACACACACACACACACACATACACACCTCTGCCGTGACCTTGACCGTGTCTTTCCCGTACGCCTCTCTCTGTCTGTTGTGTGCGCCAGGTGCTGCGGAAGATAGCCAAGTACATCCAGGAGCAGAACGAGAAGGTCTACGCGCCCAGGGGTCTGCTCATCACCGACCCCATCGACAGGGGCATGAGGGTTGTATCCCTGATGTGTTCTGATGGTTGTGTAAGGCGTGTGCGTGTGTGTGTGTGTGTGTGTGTGTGTACCCGGCTAGCTAGCCGGGCGGCGGAACTCAATGGGGAATTCCACATTGAGTTCCGCCGCCTGGCTAGCGGACGACGCCCATAAGCCCCGAGGGGGGCCGTGGTTGGCACACAGTTTGGCCACCTTAACCGCCGGCCGCTCAGATCGAGATCTCCATCTACGAGGACCGCGGCTCCAGCGGCTCCAGCTCGGCGAGCAGCTCCACGTCCGGCAGCACCGCGCGGTGACCGCAGGGGGGCGCTCCCGTCCACCTGGTCACCGAAACCGCCCCCCCCCCCCCCCCCCGAGCTCCGCGCGAAGAAAGAACCCCTCACGTACCGCTAACTTGTCCACAGCTACGCTCCCGCCACGGCGCCGTTCTTGTTCACATGCTAAGTTCATTGAGGGTATATGTATGTGTGCTAACACTCGCGGGACATGTGTGGCGCGGCCCGCACTGTTGCGTTGTGCACAATTTAGGTTTGGTCCTGATCTCCTTTTCCCCATCGACACTTTTTTCTGTACACATCATGCTCACGGGCTGAATCCTCGGTTCTTTCTTGTGTAAACATTTAGCTGCTAGCAACATTTTTACGGACACAGGAATGACTTGAATTCTGCTCCTCTTTGATGTTATCAAACAGGCCAGTTATTGTATCGGGATGCAAGGAATAAGAACGAGGTGCTATCGATAGAGACTCTGATCAAGCCCATGATTCCATGGCAACAGCAACTCCTTTTGCTGTCCGACCAGCCGATAAACCTCTCGTCTGTTGCCACTTAATCAAGCTAGCGCCAGCCAGCAGAATGGAGCTAAACATATGAGCAAACTCAACATTGCTTCTCAGCAAGACGCTCCTTCCCTCCAAAGCTGTTAATACATTCAGCAATTTTTCCAAATGAATTGCACTCGCAACAACTTCAAGTCTACTGGGTCTTACGACGGGCACTTTTAAACGTTAGAAGTAAACGATATAAGACACCACCCTCAGTATTCAATGGCGGGCCAGAACCAAATAGCCTCTCTGCCCATCTCCCCACTGGGCTGAGTATGTGAGTTGCATGTAATTGTAGTGAGTGGTTTGGTAGCAGCTGAATGTACCTCAGCCAAGTCATATACGCTAGTTATGCAACAGTTAATTTCGCATCCATGCACCACACCCACACAGTCGCACATTGACACTCTGGACTCATGTGAGCGGACCCACTTCAATATATTGATTATGCAAACACATACTGTAAATTCAATGTAGCATTCAGAAATGAATGACATGTCAAGTCTTCCTCAATGCCACAGCCCGTCCTGTATTGCTGTACAAGCCTCCAAAGAACCATACTGCCAAAATTGCCCAGTAAATGTGAAACTGTGTTTATTTTTGGTGACTTACTGTATTTGTGCAAAGACGATTTTTCATACAGCTTGTTGTTATAATACATGTGATCCGTGTATGACAAGCAACAAATAAATATTCCTTCATCACAACAGTTTGAAGCTTATTTCAAATGTTTTATTTATTACTCTCAACATGACATTATTACTCGCAGTTTTGCTGTTGGTCAACATAACATGCCGGCCATTGTTAGATTATCAGCGCAAGAATCAAATCAGAATGAGCTTTGGAAAGGAACAGCATCACACACACATTACGTGACACGTGACATGTGACACCCTGGCAAAGAGAACATCCTACTCCAGACTGCAACTCACAGCAAGCGAGCGAGTCAACCGTGACCTGTGAACTTGTGAATGTGGTCACCGTTGTTACAGCTGTGGCTGAAATAAGATGTTGTTGACACAAGCCTTGTGGTCATAGTCTAAGGAAGATAAAGGATTGAAATCTGAATTTTCAGATTAAACATCTTAACCCCTGTAGTCAGTGCTAATCCATCTTTAAAATAAACAGTAAACGTGCAGCAGATAAAACTACACACTGTATAGTAGTCAAGAAAAGCCACTGTATTATATTTTTTTAACCTCCACCATGCGTTGAATTGCAGTTTGTACTGGTCCTCAGATACCTTTAAAATAAAATATAGAAGAACAATCAAAAATATAATAATCGATGACCAACGATTGAACAATGAATGAATGAATGAATGTGAAACCTACCTGCACACCGGCCATTTCTTGACAGCTAAGCCTAAACCGCACTGCAAGGGAGTAAAATAAATACATATAATCATATATACAGTATATATAATGATATATGTATATATATAACAACATTTCCTTATATGTTCCATTAAGTAGCGAGTGGGTAACGTGTCAGAACAGCGTGAGAACCAATCACTGAGGGACTCATGACAGCAGAGCAGCGGTGAGTGAGAGTGGCTGAAGGAAAACGGAAATGAAGTGGAAGCCAGTTCGCCGATGACCTCAGGACCATGACCTCAGGACCATGACCTCAGGACCATGACCTCACGCCATGCGGAGACTCACACCGCTGCACCCGACATACGGAGGAGAACGGGGAGGGGTCATTACCCGGGGGGGGGGGGGGGCGGGGTCACAGTTTGTGCCGTGGCGCCGTAGAGCGTACCTGCGTGTCACTGGCAAGCACGCTCATCTCTGCGTCGCCTGGGTGGGCCACCTCAACCACAGAGTTCATCTCCTCGGGGAGCAGCGGCCGCGTCGCCACACGGCCATCGGGCCAGGACACCTCCAGCACGCTCACCGAGTCGGCTCCTGTCAACCGGTGAGGGATTTCAGGTTGACATTTGGACAATGGCTTGTGGCTTCAATGAACGTGTCGGTGGTCAACCCTGATGATGTTTTCAGTAATGGTGTCGATGGCACCACATGCTACAACTGGTCTGAAAAAACGCTGGCCGATTCGTGCCTCTGTCTTCGTTTACATGCCATGCTGCACCGCCATGTTTCTACAGTCGCCCCGAATGTGACAAGCGGCTCTAGAGAGGACGCCATCTTATCTTAGGTTTGCTATCTCACTTGTCAGCTATGACCTATAGTTTTACAGACTAAACAACTAAACCGCCTGTACAGGCATCTTACAGGCCAGTACGGCGCAAGTCAAATAGATGCATTTGTTAAGTAAACAGTCATACATGCATGGGAGCTGTCAAACCAAATGTAGTGAGTACTCAATGGTTTCTTCCACAGTTGTGACAGAGGATAGCTACCTAGTCCAAAATGAGCCACGGGCTCCATCTCACACAGGTACCCCGAGCCCCCGTCGATCACACGCATGTGCGCCCCACTGCCATGGGTGAACGCCGTGACCCTGGCGCCGCGGGCAAACGCACCAAACTGGGTGCGCGGAATCACACGCAGCCAATTATTGGACGAGCCCTGGCCAAAAGCAGAGGTTACAGAGTTACGGTTGCAGATGTAGATGCCTGCATACGTGATCCGTGTCTTTCAAGAATTACAAACAACACGTTTTATCATCGAGAATAGAATAACATCCCCAAATTTTGCCTTCAACACCTTTAAGTGTTACATTTACTGCATGTTATATACAAATATATTGGTACAGCCTGTGTGTCATGTGTGCACATCTAACACCATTGTACAAACCTGTGTGACGTTGAAGACTGAAATGGGCTGTGAGGCGCTCTCGCCATGAGCTATCAACAGGTCCAGCAGTCCGTCTCCATCCAGATCAGTTACAGTGGCTCCTTAACACACACACACGCACGAGCACGCACGCACGCACACACGCACACACACACACACGCACACACACACACACACACACACACAAACACACACACTTTCATGTCATCTAAATAAAATATTAAATAAAATAAAGAACTCGCAGGAACGCTAATAAGTCATAAAATAATTCTTATTTTATCTTATTGTACTTTATTGTATTTTATTTTATTTTTGTAGTTTTTCTTTAATTTTCCTTCCATGTTGGAACGGGCCTTGTCTAATACATTTCATTCTACAGTATGACTGTAAGTGATGCAACACATTTGGTAACAAAACCACTTGAAACTCGAGTAATAAGTAAGTAAGTAAAATAAGAAAAATAACGTTGTTCAAAGAACTACAAACATGGGTGTGCTGACCTGTGCCACGCCCCTGGGACTCTTCAGCCTCCCCCACATTCAGCTGCTGGATGAGAGGGTCCATGCTGGCTCTCCTTGACACCCTGTATGTGACACACACACACACACACACACACACACACACACACACACACACACACACACACACACACACACACACACACACACACACACACACACACTTATTTATGAAAGAACAATATAAAACAACAATATGGTTAAAGTCATGAATTATTATTTGTTTTCATTGGAAGCTAAATAGCTTCTATCCCTGGGCCACAAGGTTACTGAACTCTGCACCTCATCTTCCTATGTATCTCACCCTCATAATTGTACGCACTGTATCACTTTTATATGTATCTACAGGTCACTTGATTTTCTATTTTTATTCTTACTTTATCTTATTTTAACATTTACATTTATTACCATTCATACCCTCATGCAATACCGTCATTCCGAATGTGTGTCTGCACTGTTCTTAAGTATGTGTGGGCCATATCACTATTTTTATGGCCTCTTTTCTTTTCTCCCTCTCTCCCCTTCTCCGTTTTTTGTTTTGTTTTAAAAACAAATTGAATGCGCAATCTGCAATCTCGTCATGTCTTGGATATGATGACAATAAATACTTGAATCCTTGAAACCGTGATTGCCAATGTTTTACTTTGGCAATGTTGGGTGATTGAAGTGAGCATGTTAGCTTGACTGTGATAACCTGAACAGCCGGTTGGGTGCACGTCCTTGGTATGCAATGTTGTTGAAGAACACCTCCAGCTCCTTGTCGTTGTCAAAGTCTGCAGCGATGACCGTGCGGACGGGGGAGGGGCTGGCGAAGGCCGTGGTGGCTACATTCTAGAACCAGAGACAGAATACCATGGGCGTAGGCTCGCGCAAAAAAGTGACTCCTTTGCGATTCCATGTCATCATCATTTGTAAAACGCTCGAGTCCTCTCGTGTCCTCACGCGAAATCCCTGGCCGGGCCGCTGCACGAAGAGCCGGTGGTGGCCGTTCCAGTTCCCGTAGACGATGTCCGTCTTCCTGTCGCCGTCAAAGTCGGCCAACGCCACTCCTCTGCCGTGCTGGCGATTGTCCGCCACACCTAGAGAGGCAAACAGCAGGAGAGCAGGACAGTGGATAGCCTAGTGGTCAGTCCTCTGGGCTCAATCCCCCAATGTCCTTTGGCCAGATGCCGATCCCCTGCCTGATCATTTATAACGTGAAAACGCAAATTCACTTGAGTGTCTACTGCAGGGGTCTCCAACCTTTTTTCCTCTGAGAGCTACTTTTACTTCATTGAAATGGCCGAGAGCTACTCATGTTTTATAACATTTATTGTCATAGTTTATTTCAACCTAAACAAACGGAATAAGCTTGTTTTGCCTGAACATTTGCAAAATGTTGGTGTCCACAACTCACATTTTGCATTAAAACCTCACGTTACGTTCGTGAAACAAAACAACTGTTTCCCACTCTTCATGAAAATAGTACGTTTTAAGCAAGACCACCGTTTCATTGACAACTAATTAGCAAATAATCATTTTGTGTAAGAAGGGAGCGGGACATTTATGAATTTGATTGAATATAATTAATCCTTTGGCGAGCTACCTGGAATGGGGTGGCTAGCTACTGGTAGCTCACAAGCCACGCGTTGGAGACCCCTGCTCTACTGACTGATAAATACCAACTTTATACAACATTTAAAGTGCAACACAGTTAAACACAGTTTTTTAAGTTCAGGATCAGATGGAAAGGACGTCAGAATGATGTGATACGGCTGGCTCTACAGTCCTCACATTCTACATAGCTAATTATTCAGTAAGTAATGGGTGGGAGTGGTACATATAATTTAGCACTTAAAATTTGTCCTGGAGGAGTAAAAGTGCAGACATGTGAACTTAACCAGTGCACATTTCAGCTCTGTCTTCACCCCCCATGAATAATCACCTGCCGCTCCTGCCATGTCAACAAAAGTTCCATCTCCATTGTTCTTGAACAGGAAGTTGGGTCCGTTCTCGTTGTCACAAAACACATCAGACATCGCCTCGCTCAGGATTGGTCCGACAACCACGCCCCGCCCACCTGTACAACAAGGCATGCGCGACAACACACTGTGAATGCTGTAGTTCAACCACAGCCGGAGAGGTAATGCGCAACGCGTTCCACACACTTGACAGCTCAGTGAAGGTTATCATATGGTCCCGGACCTGTGAGTTTATTGACGCCGGCCTCTGCCGCCACGTTGGACAGAGCGATGACACCCTCTGCCACGTTGCTAGCAGCCTCATCCATCTCTATCAGTGCATGGGGAGCAATGTTCCCGCTGGCATAATTGGCCACATAGACGGCATATCGGCCTGTACCCTGCAGTGTAGAGACAAACAGCAAGATGGTACAAAGTCAAAGTCAAAGTGAACTCTATTGTCAATCAGACCATGCAATTAATGCAAGTAATTACACAGAGGATCAAAATTGTGTTTCCCCAAACTCCCATTGAGCAAGTAGTATTTGAACACACAACATATAACATGTAACGGAATACGTATGCAACCGTATGAATGACTGACTGAACTGTTAGCTATTTGATGTAACACACTCAACGACATAACGAGAGCGTGGAGTTGGAAGGGTCCGACATATTTGAGGAGAGTCAACCCTGAAGTAGAGTTGGTTTTTCTCATCGCTCAGAGGCGGAAGGATGATGGACGCAGAGCGGGTCCCCTGACCTTCCGATCGACACACGCCACGGAGCGCCCCGCCATGCGACTGGCCACGCCGCGGCGCACGTTGATGACATCACTCAGCAGATCCTCAAATCTCCCGTTTCGGAACTTGAAGAGCTTGTCTGAATACGTGGCCCGGCCTGCGGTGGGAAATAAGTTGTGTGTCACAAATAAAGCCGTTCTCGACATGGAGCGCTTGTGGATCATCCATGCAGGCCAAGCCAAGACACAGACCGGGAACTATGTAAGTATGCATTTATGTTTTTCTTTATTTGTTGTGGCCATCTGGCAACCTACTTGGCCCCCTGCAGTGACCCCCGGCATGAAAACCACCATCCCACAGAGGAACAACGTCGAAAATCTAGTTTTATTTTTTTACCAGAGTAAGCGTTGTTTGTGTTGAGGAAGTAGAGCTCCTCTCGGCCGTCTCCATCCACATCACAGGCGGTGACTCCGATGGCGTTCCCCGCCGCGTCTCGCAGCGCGTAGAACGGAGAGCTCCGGTCGTCCACCGCAATATTCACCATCTTGTTCTGACCGCGATCGTACTTCAGCACCAGGTTGGGGCCGTTGTATCTAGAAAACAGGGGGAGCGTGGTGTAGTACTTGTTATGCCTGGCCGCACACACACACACATGCCCACGCACGCACACACACACACACACAGACACACGCACACACACCCTAACATATATTTTCGCACCTACCCAGCCACCACCACCTCCAGGTCCCCATCGCCATCCACGTCGGTCACAGCCATCCCATAATTGAGTTGAGTTGGGTTGTTCAGACTGTCAGGTGGCAGCACTGACCCTGTTATGTCTTTGAACATGGGCTCTGAACTCTGGCCAAGGGACCATTGGCACACTGCTAGGAGCATCCACAGTGCTGACCGCCACATCACCGCAATACAGTCGCAGGCCTACGTGCAGGGCAACAACAGGTAAAGAGTGAGAATTGTGCGTTTTGTGCAGAGCAGACACTTTACTTCTTTTTTTGTTTTGTTTTACATTTAGATTGGTCATTTAGTCAAATGTATGGTCCACATGTTATCCATTGCATAAACACTTGCATAACTGTTTAACTACGTTTACAAATAATGTAACATATTTACATTATTAAAATTCGTCAAATTAAATCATATAATTCATTTCGGAAAATATCACATATCACATATAAAACTAAACACAGAGATTCGCATTTGCATTTTTTAATCGCAACCAGTTTACTGACCGTCTAGTGAAGCGGTGCGCAAAACACAGGCCCAACAATGAAAACGATTATGTCACATGCAAGTACTTGTGTAAGCTCTATACTCCAATTGCCGGCGAACTGGATGAATAATTACCAGTTTGACCAATGACGGCTCGACATTCTTTTAGTTTTGGTGGATCACTAATGTGCGCCAGCCTCACAGCCGTATTCAAATGTACAGGACTATTCCGAGTAGCCTACGTTCGTAATAATCCAGTCACGGGATAACGTGAGGTGAAATGCATCCCATATCGTTATCTTCGACATTATCTTATTTAAAAGAAAGTTAAGATCCATGAAAAGCATAACATTTGTGAAGTTTAGGGGCGCGCCACAGAAACGCGCTAGAAACTACACATCCCAGAATCCCTTGTTGGGTGCGTCAGAATTATTGCGACCGGTGTTTACATGCAATCATCTACACAGATAAACCTAAGAAACACAAAAAGGTCAGTTGCAATTACTGGAATTTGTATAATGGTAGCAATCTGTTGTATGAACATTTTGGGGTAAAAATGCTGGAAATGAATGTGTTGATGTTCATTTTGATTAATAGCTCTGAACCGTTCTGTGTGTAGCATGATAGCTCCATCCTCAGATGCGGTGCTTGTAGTTGTGTAACACAAATCGCGACATCCTTTCCTCGTTTGGCGGAATTGGTGATCATCTTTTCTCTCTCCCTCTCTCACTGTATAGCTATTTATTTCGCTATGGAGTTGGAGCAGGCAAATAATGACGAGGTGGTGGTCCCCACTAAGCCCCTAACTACGAGTACATCTCGCTCAAAGAAACCAGACAAGAAACGACAGGATGCATCCAAAGACAAACCCCAAACCGAAGAAACAAAACCCAGACCCAGGCCACGTTACTCGGATAAATCCCGGAAAAATAAGAAAAACAAATCTGGCCAAGAAAATAAAACTCAAGCTGTGGCTGAGGACACCAAAGTGGAGGAATCCCAGAGCACAGAGGAGTTGGACTCAACCCCGGCGTTGACCCCGCAGGAAGGTCCGACTGAGATTACACCTGGAATGGAAATATTGTCCCTAAATGCTGAAAATGAGGACAGTTGGGATACCCTGTTCAACGACGACGGAGATTGCCTTGACTCACACCAGCTGGAAGAGGTATGTACTTGTTACTTTGTTCATTGTGCTCTATGTTTTACACGATGGGAGTAAATACCAATGCGTTTTGTTAGGTTACTTTCATTTCATCTTGTCTCCTTGGAGCAGAAGAAGAATACATCTTCTTCTGCTCCAAGGAGACCCCCAAGTTATGACCAACTACTAATTTAATGTTAATGTTCATGTTGTTAAGCTCTTATCCAAGTGAGAAAAAAAAGATGATAGAACAACACTTTTTGTCACATTCCAGGAAAAAGGTCAGAAGAAGAAGTCCATCCAAGAGGCCAGGTTTGACTACTACAACATGGACCAAGAGGCGGACGAGGACATCGACATGACGGAGGATGAACTGTCTCACATCGTCGAGATCTACGACTTTCCCCCAGAGTTCAAGACTGAGGACCTTCTGAAACTGTTCCAGTCCAACCAGTAAGAGCTCTTTCGAGACCGCACGGTCACATTTAGCTTTAGATGTCCCTTTTGTAAGACGTTGTAATCATTGTTCTCTCTCTCTCTCTCTCTCTCTCTCTCTCTCTCTCTCTCTCTCTCTCTCTCTCTCTCTCTCTCTCTCTCTCTCTCTCTCTCTCTCTCTCTCTCTCTCTCTCTCTCTCTCTCTCTCTCTCTCTCTCTCTCTCTCTCTCTCTCTCTCTCTCAGGCAGAGAGGCTTAGACATCCATTGGGTTGATGAAAGTCATGCTTTGGCTCTGTTCTCCAGCCCCGTAGCAGGTAAGTACAGTGGTGTTGAATCAATCGTTTTATCCATTTCATTGTGTTTGATGAAACATAATGACGGACACCATTCGTTTGTGATCTCTCTCTCTCTCTCTCTCCTCTGTTCTGTTCTGTTCTGTTCTGTTCCACAATAAGCCCGGGACGCTCTGAGATCCAAACTGCCCCTGTTAAAGGTGCGGCCGCTCTCCAAGTCCTCTGCTGCCACCAAGGCCCAGGCTCGGAGCTGCTCAGGTGCAGCCCACACACATTCACTACGTCTAACCAGTGCCCACAGATTGTGTCTGTACCTGAAAAGTATTCAGATTTGTGTTTCACATCCATGCTTGCGGAAAATTATTTAGAGTTTGAGATCACATTGTAAAAAGTCTTTCGTTGGTCTAAAAGGGATTATTGTATCTGTTGCCACTCGTTTTCCTTAAGTTAAGATGGTCCCCATGCCAGACCATTCACTCTGCCCCCCCCCCGACCCCCAGACTACCTGCTGCCCGCTAAGGAGAGACCCCAGACCAGCGCGATGCTGGCCCGCAGGATGGTGATGGGAGCCCTGGGGGTGAGGAGCCCCCAGAGCAAGGAGGAGCGTGATGCAGAGAGGAAGAAGCTCCAGGAGGCCAGAGGTACCAAGCACACCTGTAGTTTATCATGTGGGCTTTCATCCAAAACGAAGCCTTCATCTTTAATAACTGTCACAAACAGTTTTATTGCCAGGAAGGATTTTTTTTTACCAACGAGGAATTTGTTTTGATGTAGAAGGTGCATAAACAGACCAAACCAAACAGTGACTGTAATAATATATACAATGTAAACAAATAGAGACATAAAGTGTGTCATGTTATGTTTCTCCTGGGTATTGCCATGCATACCTGAATGAGTTTCAAAGCAAATAAGGAGACACTAGATTTTGATGCGCATCCATGACTAACCTGACGTCGTCGTCTTTTTAAATGGGTGTTCAGGTCTGCAGTGCAGGGCTACTTCCACAAGTGGGCGCTGTCGTAGAGAAAATCCAAACCAAATCAGAGGTCCAGCTCAGAGTTCTTTGAGCTTTGTCCCTCGTGTCCGTTGACAGCTTGCAGATCCTAACAAGCCTCTAATTACCGTAGCGTCGCGTCCCTCAACAGTAGCAGCGGGAGATGATGGCATGCGAAGCCACAAGTGGTTGTCATCTCTTCTCATAGTCCAAAGTGGATACTGTGGACCTGTGCTAAACAAGCTATAAATGGGTCCCTGTGGGCACGGTGCGGATGTCCAGTTGTTGATCTACATGCAGAACGACAACGCGGCTTACAAATCAACGCTGCGATGAGCCGACCGTCGCGTGCCTGGAGAGGATTATAAAAAAAACCCTTTATTTATATGCATGACATAACAAACCGTCAGTGCGATGAGGGCCAAATTGCCGGATGGCAAATCCTTTCCAAATGCGATCAAACAGGGTTGGATAACGCTGAAGCCTGTGTGTCTGTTTGTGGACCACTGTTTGTTTCAGAACAAAAGCGCATGGCCGCCAAACAGCGGGAAGACGCCTGGGAGGGAAACTGACTTGAGAGGACAACATAACCTCTGTGCCCCCCCCCCCCCCCCCCGCCCGCCCCGCTGGACAGAATGCAGCCCTCTCTCCATCCGCTCCATTGGCCTCTTCGTCGTCGGCCACGTAATGGGCAGTCTCCATCCCATAGCTCTCCACTGTGGACCGTGTAAAACCAGGACTCTATACTTTGCACCCTGCCCACCTCCTTCTCTCCCCCCCAGCTGGAGAACATTTCATTATCTAACTTGGCCCCTGGTTTTATAACATGTAGGAAGGCCTCTGTCCTCCTCGCCCCGGCTGGGAGCCGTCGTCGCCCGAGCCTTGTAGACCCTTCATCGTCTCCCCTCAGGACTCGGGCGCCGGGGGTCCGGTGGGGGGGGGGGGGGGGGTTACGCCTTGGGTTACACCGACCTCTGTTGAGGCTGTATGGCGTGATGAAGATGGATTCAGATAAGATCCCTCTTTATCATATCCACTGTAACTGATCTCTTTTTGACGTAGACCCTGTGCCTGGATCAGGCGTCTTCGGAGTTTTAAACAAACCTTTTTCTTCTGGATCACCCATTGCTTTGCAAGGAAGGTCCATATGGAAGTGTATAAAGTGAAGGTTTTTTTTTTTTTTTCATCCATAATTAAATTATAATTTGAAGGGTTTTTTTTTTCAGACCTGTCCTCTGCATGGCTAGTCATTGTTTCATTCTGGGCATTCCAAACAAAAGTATACTATTTTCACCAACAAGCTGTTATTTTGTCATTAAACATTTGTGTCGGCATGTTGAGTAAGCAACCACGTGAGTAGAAAATAGCTTTTAAGACGAGTTGCCTCTTATCATTTTATTATCGTAAACGTCTCCTTGTAATTGTGTGCATTGCTTTCTAATTAGGACGCCATTCTTGGAAAACTCAGGTCACAGGAGTCTGGATTCATTAGATCAAGAAACTGATGCAGCTCAATAATACTTTTATATGGTTTCGCTTCAGAGCCGGCTTAGCTTTTGAAGTAATTTAGCACAGTTTTCATGTTAACCAAATGACTGAACAATAGGCTTCACGCTTTTTTAAATATCCTTTTAAAATGTATCTTCATTTATTGTTTTATTACATGGCAAAATTGTATTTTTCCTTTGGTGCAAAAGTCTGATTAAAACAACTGTGTCTAATTCGATTGTCGCTTTCTGCTCTGTAAGCTCGTCTATCCTGGGTTGCAATAGGGTGGATCGCTGACTCTTAGCTGTGTTGGACAGAGCTCTCTCATGACAGACCTATAGCCCCCATAGTCGTAACTGCTCTTTCCAGCACCACTGCAAGTTCTAAGCTTGGCCACACTTTTCAAGTTTTATTGTGGTTTTATGAGTAGGTAACGCACCCTGCATTAGAATAAATTCACTAGATACAAACCACAACTGAGCCATTTGTGGTTTTTGTAAGGCGAAAGCGATGCGTCATGTGGCAAATTAGATGAATGTGTGGACATGACAGCAGACACACACACACACACACTCACACACACACACACACCACACACACACACACACACACACACTCTAAAGGGCTTCCCTGACACTGGGGTCTGCAGGCTGTCTGCACTTGACAAGGTAGGGACATTGTTGACATCACCACAATGAAACTAAAGTAGTTAAAAGACATGTCTTCAAGGATAGTTGTTATCCGGGCAGCAGCCGTGACCATGAACTGCTTGACTGTGGTATACTCTCCATGTAGAGGGCTACCATTCAGCGTATGCTAAGTGTCTTAGAATGACGGTACTTATTTTAACAACAGTAATTAACCCTTAACGCATTTCCCATGAAGAAGAGGTTACATCAGAACTGAAAAAAAAAAAAAAAAAAAAAAGCTCCACCATGTCAAACTCACTTCTGCGGTCATCCCCAGGTCCGAGAGTTTATTTAGATGATATCCTGTGTACAGCCTTTTGGGAGATTACTTTTCACACGCAAAGCATAAAAATGAACCAATTCTAGGTCATAGGACCGACGAGTGGATCTGCAGCCAACCTTGGTGGTATATTTAGTCTTCTTAAGCAGGCGGTGGTCAGCTGGGAGAGTCTCCAGTGTGTTTGTGTTTGCTCATCAGTCAGAATGAGGTTGGAAACAGCCGTAAACCGTTGCTTGGCACGAGCTTCTTAGGAGGGGATGGGAAATCCAGTTGTTGGTTCAGACTTAGACCCTCAGCTGGGTCCAGTCATTGAGCATAAACGATTACTTTGACAGGTGAATCAAAACCCCCTAGGGGGTGAAAGCCTAGTGGTAGACGATATTTTTGTTGTTGTGTATATGCATAATTCTTTTCATCTCTGCATTAGTAGTGGTTAGTTAGTTAGTCGTTCAAATAACCATAACCTGTAGTTTTACAATTTCATGTTTATTTTTTTTTACTACCATTACCAACTACTGTTGAATACTGTTAAAACAATGAGAACTCAGGAGGTGATGCTAATGTTTGTCAGATAGCTAAAGAACAAACAAACACAACACAAAATAAAGTACAATACACAGCTACACAGGAACAAGTATCAAGTCAAAAGTACACACATTCAGTATAAATTATTGAGCTAGCTACAGAAAAAGAATCCAGAGAGGTAAATATAAAACTGTACATGACAATACATTTGCAATACATTACAATATTTATTCAAATAAAGCAAAATAGCACCATGAAATATGTCAGTTCTCATTTCAAAAACAACGCGTCACACAGTTTGTACAGTAAATACTGCATCTGTAATGTTTGACAGTGCAGCACGACTCCAGCTGGTATTACATCTGGACAGTATATTCTGTCTGTACTAAAAACTATAAACTAGTCGGATGACGGCCTCCTGAAAACATACTGGTGTTGCTTTGTATTCAAGTGCCTTCATGCCATTAACTTAAAACTGTGGTCATATTTAATTAACGGTGCAAAGTACTCTTAAATTTAGTTGAAACTTGCTCTAACTAGCAATTTTGACACTTGAAATGGCTTGCTTTCATCTCAGAACTCCCTGTGTTTTCTGTGGTTGTTCCTTTCTAAACGTTCCTTGCAACATTCATTCATCCATCCATCCACCCATTCATTCATTCATTCAGACTTTAGGGGATGCCCAGGAAATCTTAATTTTGAATTAACCCCCCCCCCCCCCCCCCATCTTCCCACCCACCCACCCCCATCTCATTAATATCTTCCATAGGCAAGGAATATTCAGGAATACTACAGCAGGAGTCATCGTGGTTCTCTCTGTTCTCCGCCCCTCTCTCTGGTCTGTGTCTGTGACGTGTTGCTCTGAGTTCTTGGAACCTCTTCACTCATAGAAGGTTGTTGGAGAGCTGGCGTTGGTGATCAAACAGGTCCTCCGTCTCAAGGCTGTACGAATCAGCTGAATGCAAAGAAGGGAAAGTGAACGTGAACATCAGCGCCAACGTGGAGTCAGAGAATATGTGGGCAGCGGTGTGTATAGAGTATAGGTGTGTATAGGTGTGTATAGAGTATAGGTATGTATAGGTGTGCATGTGTGTGTTATGTTTTGTAATGGTAGGCCTATGTATAGTATATAATTGTGTAATTGGAATGTTTTCAAAGGGAGGACAATGTATAGAGATATACAGTAGTGTTTTATTAGATAGATAGATGGATAGATAGATGGATAGATGGATAGATGGATAGATGATAGATAGATAGATAGATAGATAGATAGATAGATGGATAAGATTTTATTAATCCCCAAAGGCAGATTGGGTTGCCGTAGCAGCCAGGGTACATATAAATACAAAACAATGTACTGTATATGTACTGTATATAGTCTGTAGGTCTCTAAAGGTAGGAGGACTATGTACAGTATACAGTCTGTAGGGTCTCTATGTAAAGGTAGGACTATGGACAGTATACAGTCTGTAGGGTCTCTAGTGTAAAGGTAGGACTATGTGTACAGTATACAGTCTGTAGGGTCTCTAAAGGTAGGCTACTCTTACCTGCATGGCAGCCAAACATGAAGACTCTGGCTCCGTCGTACTTGCAGCGGCAGCGCATCACGTTGTTCCTGAAGTCCGACTCGGCCATGTCCAGGGAGGGTTCACCTCCACCTGCGGCCCACAGAGCAAGACCCGGGAGCGTCACGCAAAGCAAGCGGCCAGCCACACAGCGCGTGTATACCGTGTGTATGTATAGCGCCACAGATTATTAAAACCATTGCTTTATTCCATAATTGTAATGTATTGCATGACATCTATACAGTAATACAGCGGTACGTTTATTTTATTTATTTTTTTTATTTAATTTTTAATTTCTAATTGCAATTTTCCCCACCCTAAGTCAGTGAGCCAGGGTGTTAAACGAGGGAACATTCAGGGAGTGACTCACTTCTGCAGCCGAGATGGTCTGGGCTGTGCCATCGAGTAGACAGGGAGACTCAGAAGAGGGTCTATTTAGGTTTGAGCCATAAGTGACAGGCGGGGTTCCGGTGATAGTCATGATATCACATCTAATCTTATCTGGTCCACGAGGAGAAAGGGCCGGGGACAAGCGCGACGGCTCTGGCTGGGACTTTTAACGCAGCCTGTCATTAGGACGCCGCTATGGTCTGTTGCCATGGCTGCTTCTTCTCCGCCCGTCTGTCTGCTATATAGGCTATATATAAAACACAAATGATTTTCCCTGACGCTCACTTCAAACAGATAACCTGACCACATGTTCAATAAAGCTGCGCGCGTTCACGTTTTATGTAGGAGTTCTGTGGCCACAGCTATATTTAAATAGAAACATTTAGGATTTACGTAAAATATTCATAATTATGATTAAATGTATAATCCTTGGTTCAGCCTTCCCCCCCCCCCCCCCCCCCCCCCCCAACACTTTTTTTTTTTTTTTTCCCACAATGCACGTTGACAGCGGAGGCCCATATGTTACAGAACCCCATGTTAACTTGGCTGCAGTTGATTCCCCTTTTTAACAGCTGACACAGCGCTGTGGAACAAGCCCCCCCCCCCCCCCCCCCGCTGATCCACCATACAATGAGAGGGGATCGTCGCCGTCGCA